>CM021100.1:869762159-870284601 GCA_007115665.2 Sequoiadendron giganteum | reverse complement strand
GTAAGATATTATCATAAATTGTATATTATATATTACATTATAAAATATATTATATATTATACATAATAAATTATAAACTTTATTGCATTTTTGAAATCATATATTAAAAATTGTATAAATTTTTTAAAACTCATATCTAAAACATATCAGATATCTGATTCAAATTGGATTTCTGATTTAATGACACAAAATTTAATGCCTAGTGATTAGGCTCGGGCTTGCTTTGGAATTTGGTTCGGACCTTCCAATCCTAAGAAGTCAACACAAAAAACATGTTTAACAAATTACCTTGCTTTTCCAGACTTCGCCCATGTGGCTAACGACTTTTATTTTAGCCAAAATTGATGAAACGAAAAGGGTTTGTAAAGGAGCTTCTCATATTTCTACCAATATAAATTATACTTTATTTTGAATCTAATAAATAGTTATTATTTATTTTCTATTAGAATTACGACTAAAGTCCTAATTGATAGCCTGATAGAAAAACATCTATAGCTTTCAAACAGTGTCACATTTTTTGAATCCAAAACATGTGTCACATTTTATGCTTGGCATACTATAGGATTAAAAAAAAAAGAATTTCATGAAGTTTTGACCAAGTTAAGGTGGTCAAACATATGAATTTTTATATTTTTTAAAATTTGTAATAAAAAAATCATAATTAATCATCTAATTGAAAAAAAATTACAAAAAAATATGCATCACATCAGGACATGAGTCTTCTACTTATATCTAAAAACTTGTAAAAAAATATTATCATTTTATTATGGTTAGGGTGGTTAGACAGACACCTACTTCTTATTTTTCCCTGAAATTTAAGTACTACTGCATTGAAATTTCAATATTTCACCAAATAGATTTTTTTTTTACAAAAATTAACCTAGTAGTTTAGAAACTATATTCAATTTTCCACATATTCTATTTTTACATATTTTTTAAATAATATAGATAGCTTATTCAAATTTTTACGTCAAGTTGCCTAACTCTGATTTTTCTAAATTTTCATTGCCACTTAAGGGCCTATTTTTTTCATGATGATCCTGCACATACCCTGATATATTATTATGATGGTTAATGTGTAGAAAATTATTACAATGAGAAAAAAGGATAACCCTTTTGATCCTAATTAAATATTTCATTGTGAAGAATTATTTTTAAAATCTATGAGCTAGAAAGTAATTAGGATTTTATGTTAATGTGTAATTGTAGCTATGGTGATAATTCTTGTGAATTATGTGTATGTGTGTTTTGTGTGGTGTTTAAGTGTGATGTCATGTGGTTCCTAGTGAATCCATGACCTTAGTTCATGATGGGGACTAAAGTCTCTAAATGTTAATTTTTTATAAATTAGAAATATTTTTGTTGTAAATATATTTTATAGGTGTCTTAATATTAGTAGGAGTTATATTTGATAGAAAATCCCATCCATGTTGGATAAAATTGGATTGGTTTTTGCAAGGGATTCTAGGTCTTAAGATGATTTTTCCCACTCCTTTTGAGTGATTTTGAGCCCTAAGGTCAAAGCCTTATGGTTTAATTACCTTTTAGGATATTTACTTAGGGGATTGGATTTGTTTTGACCCTTCCTAATTACATTGGGTTGTGGGTGAAAAATTTGTTGCTTTTCAGAGAAGGCAAGTGACTTGTCACTTTCAAAAGTTCATGTATTGAGATTTTTAAGGTCTAACACATGTGATTTCTTCCTAAGGATCCCCATGGGGAAGAGTAGATATAGAAGTACACCTCTTATCTTAATTCTCATACATTTGTGAGCATCTTGAGGGGACCACTCTTTTAGGGCTTGTTGGGAAAGGGAAGAGTGATTAGGATCCATATGTCACCTTCATAGTGGAGGAGGAATGGAGAAATTAAATCCACTATATATAATTGTTAGGGTTAGAAGGCAAAAATATAACAAGTTAAATACAGATTTGAACAATAAAATAGAGAGATAAATCACACATAGAAGACAACACAAATAATTTAGCTTGGTTCATCCAATCTGGGCTACATCCACAAAATTGCAACCATCCAATGATTTTATTATCTAATGCCAAACCTATTACAATACTGTGAAATAATTCCATACTACAACTCTCCATCCTAGCCGCTTATAACAAGCTTTTAGAAGCTTCCATAAATTAGGCTTTACAAAGTTGGTTTTTCCTTTTTCAGTGACAAAATGAAAAAAAAGGTGAAAAAAAAATCTCGAGGGCTGCCACCCCCGAACCCCTACCCGGGGTCCGACCCAGCCCCGGACCTTGAAAAGGATACATGAAGAGTGTACAATACTAAATAATGTATATTATAGCAAGATCAATCGCCACATACCAACAATAATCTCTTTGATTCCTTGTGTGGGATTCTCCATTCTCTTTTTTTGGGATTTTGGGTTTAGAGTTTGTCGAGAGTTGAGTTTTGAAAGAGAAAGGATATTCTTGTATTTCAGAGTTGAGTTGCAAGCTTGGCTTAGGTCTGGAGAGAAGGAAAAGACTCATTTTTATAAACCATGTACAGATATAAGCCTTTCCTCTCATTGTAAATATTGAGCTAGTATTATTATGAGGGTTTGTTTTATTTGGCATACTTGCAATCTTTTTCAAGAAAGAATGAAATGGTAGTTCTACTTCATGAGTAGGGTGTTTATGAGATGGAAATTGGTAGTTCATTAGTGTGTATTTTCTTATTGTGAAGCATTATTTTTAGGCCTATTATGGGTTTTCCTTGCTTGGGGGAATGACTAGATCCTTAAGAGGCTCTATGAAGCCATTTATGGTAGGGTGGAGAGAAATTTCCTATCCTTGACATATTGCCTACTTATTGCTTAGATTTTTCTTTGGAGAAAATTTTGGAGTTATTTTCTACACAAGTCCCTTTGTGGGAAAAGAATTCCATGTAATATTAATAGTTAGATAAATGTGTTTGTAACTTCCTAGGCTAAGTTGTATATTATGAGAAAAGGGTATTCATTTATGTTGCTCAAATAAAATGGTTGATTTTATCATATAAGAATTTTTTAATTATTAAGAGATATTTGTATATGTGAATGTGTCATTTAAATCTCTAGGTGTGTGCAAGAAGTTGAGTCCACTTTTTTGGCCAAAAAGAGAAAGTATTTTCCCTAATTTTTGAAATTTGTCTCATTTGACCTAAAAATTTGAAGCACTTAAATATTGAATCTTTAAAAAAATTAGTAATATGAAATGTAGTACTCTGAGTCTAGTTTCCAAATATGCAATTTATTTTAATACCTAGATGATAAAAATTGACTCTCAATAGGAATGTACAAAAACAACTATTTAAAGTCACTTTTTTTTACCATATCATGCACATGTAATTCATCCATATTTTGAGTTAAATAATTGTATTTTTCTGAATCCTTTTACGAAAAATATCTCTAACACACTGAAGAATGTGCAAGATTTATTTATTTTTGAATTTTTTTTGTTAATTTTTTATTGGCAATAATTGTTTTTTTGAAAATTCCTTGTGTACGTCACACATAAGATGACCTAAACTTATTATTTTTTGATTTTTTTTTTCAAATTGAAAAGAATTATCTGGAGAAGGTACATGTATAATTATTATTTTTAAATATATTTTAATAAAAAGTTATAAAAATATTAAAAAATCCCTGATATTTCACGTTTATAGACCAATTCCATCAAAAAATATTCAAAAAGTAGAAAATATAATAATTTTTTTTAAAAAAATACATATTTGGAATCTACACAAGTTCATCTATAATGGGTTTTAATATCATTAAAAAAATTATAAAAAATATCTTTAAACATATGTCCAAAGTCACTCTTTTCTACTAAAATTGACATGACCTTCAAGTTACAAGTCAAAGCAGGTCCAAAGCTAAGGGCCGACTCCTCAAGCCGTTGTTTTGACCTGAAACCCATAGCAAAAATTGGGCCAAAATTTTAAATTTGTAGGAATGGGATCGCATTCTAGAAATAAGAGTTTGTTTCTAAATGAGATCTTGTTTATTATTCTAGAAAAATTAAGCCTTTACATGGGATCCTGTTTGTACCATTTTTGGCTTGGGGACCCAAAGTGAAATGGGATCCCATTTAGCTTTTCCTAATTTCAATTTTTTTCTAATTCTGAAACTTCCACTAGAAGTGGACTCATCTTCTTGCATTTACCCTTCTCTAAGACCCTTTCTTTAATTCTAAATAATAAAATTTAATAAGATTAATGGGATGGCTACCTAAAATAGATCTTATTAGGTAATTGTAGAGGAGGATATTTTCTACTCATGAGTCTCTAGGAAAAATACGAGTCTATAGGGAGAAAATGGTCCTCAATTATCTCAAGGAATAATGCTCAAGTGATAGGATAAAATGATGAGAGTTTCAAAATAAAAAAGAGTAAATCATAGAGTTTTTCTATATAGATTGGAAAGCTCTCAGTCAAGGACAACACTATGGGACAAGGGTGATAGTGTGGCATGCTAGCGTCTCATACAAACTAAAATTTGAGACTATCACAAAAAATATCTAAATGACTATTAACAATCCTAATTACTAGGAACTCTTGAAATGTGGGAAGTCACTAAAAGTAACAGAACTAAAACAAGGTAAAGTAAACTAAGTGAAATGTAGTATAAATAGAATATAGATGATAAAAATAAGGAAGAGATATAAATTTCTCACAATAGACCAAGAAATGAAGCATCCAACAAATAAATGTCTTCCATACTTGCACACATAAGACTGAAAGAAAATTTCAGGGCTATTTAGGGGCTTTCCTTAGTCAAACCCTCGTTTCGGTGTTTCCAACTCCATGGAAAATAAAATAGACAAATAGATAAAAATATAAATAGAAAAGATAGTAAAATGCATGGACAATGGATGTGAGAAATCCCAAGGTACTCAAATACACAAGATAAGATATAGATATCACCTATAAGTCTTGAGGAAGCTAGAGAGAGAGAGAGAGAGAGAGAGAGAGAGAGCTATGAGAGCCAAGAGAGTTGAAAAGAGTGTTGTAAGAGCTTGAGATTGATGTAGCAAGTAAGAGAGTTGTGCAAGATTGAGAGGAGTGTAAGGCTTCCCAAGAAAGGGAGAAAAGACAGAAAGGGTAAGAGACATAGAGAGAAAGATCAATAGAGAGCAATAGGAATGAAAATGTAGACTTTAACGAAAGAACAGGAGGGAAAAGAAGGCTCTTGAACCATTACAAGGTGTCTTGAGTCATTTCCTCCAACCAAGGTAGGTGACAAGTGGCAAAGAGCTTAGAAATGAACATTTAAATGTTGAAATTGTTGAGATGAACAAGACAACTAAGAGGGGGGGTGAATCAGTTGTATCAAATCCCTTATAAACTTAATATGTTCACCTTAGTTTCAATTTGTTATTAATTGTAAATATGAAATGCAAATAACAAAAAGCAAACACCAAAGACACCAAATTTATGTGGAAAACCCAATGAGGGAAAAACCATTGCGAGGATTAACTCACAATATAATAGTAATGCAATACCAGATACAAAGGCTCACTACCAGAGGACTCGCTACCTAGATACAAAGGATCACTACCTAAATTAAGGGCTCGCTACTTTGAGAAGAACTCAATGAAAAAAAAAGAGGCTCACTGCCTACAAAATTTAAAAAAAAAAAGGATAAATGAAGATCCACCACAAGGATTCCACACATTCACAACCTAATCAAAAGATTGTAGACACCATTAGCTCATTGCTTTCAGGAATCTAACACCTTAAGGTACTGTTGCCTCAATTCACTCTTTCACTCTCTACTTTTTTCTATTATTCACACGTTTCACTCACTCGCTCGATTCGTCAATGATAAATGGATCGATATGAAATTCATCACAACTTGATTTTCGTTTATACCATCTTCAACCTTAGAAACATTCACCAAGGTCAGCTATACAATTTCAAATTATAAATTCAAACTAGGTCAACTACTCAACATTCCCGCAGTGGATAAGAATGAGATAGGACCAATTAGATATTTAATTTAGGACCCAAAAAACATCTTGGATCATGCACATGCTTTCTCAAATCGATGAAAAAACCTAATGTAATGTGTAAACACCAATGATCTTTAAAGTACATGCATCTCCAGCAAGATAATCATGCATGGATCACTCAAAACGCTTCACCAGTCATTTTACGATCTATGAGAATGCTTCAGGTGCATCTTCAGTAATTACAATAAACTTCATTCACAAAGAAAATTTCATTAGTCCAACCAGATCAACCAACAAAAACACAGGAGCTCTGAATTAGGTCTTCCAAAGCACCAAACCACAAGAAAAATTGTAAAAACAAAGAAACCATTAGAGAAAGAGTCATCTCCCAAATCTGCAAGATCTGAAACCAAATATCAGAGGACTACGAAGCCAAAACATTTCTCCTAGTCTACAAAAAAATAGTTCTAGCAAACCAATTCACACACCGGTGAACATATCTTCTACTCTTCATCAACTTAGAGGCTAAAACTTAGTATATATGATCTAATGAAGCTCATGAACATACTTAAATATCCACATAGGCATAGGATCAACACATAGAAAATGTGGAGCACATTCAGAACACACTTCAATATTGCTTTCATTATTTCTCAAATTTTCTCAAAAGCACTTGGCAAAGACACAACTCACTCAGCCTAAATTGTGTTGACATCAATGAAAACATTAATGAAAACACCACCAAACACATCCATACTTGAAAAAATATCCCCATTTATCATTGATGACAACACATGATGTGAAAAACCATCAAAGACAACATACATGGTTTTTAGAAGCGACAACCTGCCAAGCATAAAATTTTCACATGATTCTCTCTCCCCCTTTGAAATAAATGGAAAAGGAAATTCTTGCCATATAAAGATATGTTCACTCTCCCTAAGGAGTAGACCCACATCACATACTACAACAATGCACTTCACTAATCCCTCTGAGGAGTAGACCGCAATCATCAGTCCAAAACAAAAGAGTCTGTGGATCCACTAGACGGATGCACCTTTATGTAAACTTAGTTCAAAGAAGGAGGGGCAGTAACCCCTAACTTCCCTCTGAGATACTCAAAATTATCCTTCTGAAGGGCCTTAGTAAATATTTATACAACTTGTTCCTTGGTAGGTACATATTCAAGTCTAACTTCATTCTTCAATACTTTATCTCTCAAGAAGTGATACTTGATAGATATGTGTTTTTTTTAAGAATGCATCACTAGATTCTTTGAAATGTTTATAGCACTTTTATTTTCACAAAATATAGAAGTAGGTTCACCACTTACCACACTTATGTCCATTAAGGTTTTCTTCATCCAAAGAACTTGTGTATAGTAGGATGTTGCTATAATATACTTTGCTTTTGCAGTGGATAAATAAAATGAATCGTGTTTCTTGCTCAAGCATGAGACTAACCTTGCTCCAAGGAAGAATGCACTGCCACTTGTACTCTTCTAGTCATCTACACAACCAACCCAATCTATATTACTATAGGAGTTCAAAGTGAAATCATTATCCTTTAGATACCATATCCCATAGTTTGGAGTTCCTATAAGATATTTGAATATCCTCTTCACAACTATAACATGTGTTTCCTTAGGTTCTGCTTGAAATATTGAAACTAAACATACTGCATGCATGATATTAGGTTTAGTAGCAATAAGATACAATAGTCCACCGATCATGGATCTGTACATGCTCTATTCCACTTTAACAAATTGATCATCTTTGCTCAGCTTACATCTAGTTACCATAGGGGTACAAACCAGTTTGGAGTCATCTGATGAGTCTAGTTTATGGTTTAATTATTGATAGGGTTGTTGTCCATTTCCTACATTTTTCATAAGACTTTGATACTTAGGAGTTGATCATTTCATAATATTTCCTTAAAACTATAAAATTTGGACATTAACTTATTTTCATAACTTTCAAATGATATTTACATATTATATGAACTAACTGTGTTAATTTTTCGTGTGATTAATAAACGTCACTTTAAGATGATTATGGATATGCAGCTGTTGTGTGTGCTAACTGTCATCCCTAAATGTTTATCCTATTCAAAAGATGTGACATGGAAAATATACAATTCGATCTGACACACTGGATCTTGATTTACTAACACCATTTCATCCCGAATCATCTCCTTTGCTAGTCTTTTAATCGAATAATCTATATTTGATTAAATTTGTCACTCTTAATCTCTTAATTAAATAAATCAACTTTATCTAATTAAGTCATCATCTCCTGTTAATTAAATAAATCAATTTTATTTAATTAATTATGTAATCCCCTTTTAATTAAATAAATCAAATCTTTATTTAATTAAGTCTTTAATCATTTTCCTCTCATTTTGATTTAAATCAACTCATAAATCTAAGTCAAAATGGTCAAATCACCTAATCTCTCACTAAATTGATCAAATCTTGATTAATTTAATCCCAATCAATAAAATCCTCTAGAGAATGCAACTTGCACAATAAATCAATTACTTTGATTTATTTAATTGCCTATTTTCTCTCAACAACGAATAAGGAAGAAATATTCCCTCAAGTTTGAATTCAAAAATCCAAGTGGATGGGTATTTCCAACAAGACATTCACTCCTCTTACATGTCCTTGTGCATTGAGCCAAGTGACATTAAATCCATTTCTTTCTCCCTCCAACATGTCACATTCAAATTTCAAATTTGAATCTCATAGCATTTATCATGCACATTGACCAAAATGTGCTCATTCCTCCTCCAATCACATGTGGACAAGTGGCCTCTTCTCATTGGTTGGTCTTTTGTCCCACATTGCTCAATCTTGTTCATTCTTCCAATTTGGAAATATATAAATGAGAGACCCTTACTCTTATTCTAACATCCACAATTTGAGTAAACTTATTATACTCAAATCCATCTTCAAGCATAGCCATTTTCATCTCTCTATATCAAGTTCTTAGCTAGGTTATGCAGGAATTCAACCAAAGTGGGTAAATCATCATCAAAGCTTACAAAGGAGTTGGGAAAGGGCCAATTTCGACACATCAATTGGCACCAACTCCCCCATGGGATCAAGAGTTTTTTTGGCTTAATTAGGATTTTACTTTCATTTTCATATCTTGTTCTTCATTTTCTTAGTTTAAGCTTTTGTAAATGGATTTCATGGGTAATCCTTGTTTTACCTTGCATATGATCTAATTTTGTGTTTATTTGTTGTATTTGTGTAGGTAAAAAACTAGGGTTCACATTTTGGCGCTAGAAGGAGGGCAAACTTGAAGAATCTAACACGCTTTTTTTGTTAAATTTCACTATTTTTTGTGTTTTTTTTCTTCCCAGGTCAAACAGAGCCGTTGGAGGTCAAATAGAGCCACTCCTAGGTCAAACAACACCATTGGAAGTCAAACAGAGCCACTAGAAGGAATTGTGCCACATTTGCGGTCTCTGTTTTTTCAAACAAAGCCACTAACTTCACTAGAGCGTCGCTTGAAACTCAAACAATGTTGCATTTACAAATAGTGTCGCCTTTGATTTCTTCTTTTTTTACCCAAACTTAAAATGGTCGTATCTTTGTGATTTTTTGGTCTTTTTCAAAGCTTTTGTTTTTTAAATGGGGTATAATTTCATAAGATATCCAGTGGCGTAGGTGTTTCTCAGATTTGATAGAGTTAATTTTTTAAAAAATTTCACCTAATCTCAAAACACCATGAAACTTGGTCTAAGTTTTAGGGTTTTTATGCTTGATGATTCATCTAACCCTTATATCTTCTTGTTTCTTGATCTCATATAAAATTTTGAACACTTTTATAGTTTAGGAAATCAAAAAGGGGAGGAGGAAAGAAAATCAAAGCTTCTTATGACATCATTTCTCTATTGTATCAACTGTATTTAGACATTCTTGGAAGCAATTATAATTCCAAGTTTAAGGATTTTATCTCTTCATGCTTGTAGGACACACTAATTTTTCTTTTTGGGCTCTAAAAAGAACAACACAAATTTTCTTTCAAAATTTTGCAAACAAAGGCTTAAAAAGAACCTTAGAAAACAATCTACTAGATTTGGTTTAAGGTTTAAAAATTTAACAAGGCAACTTCCACACTTGAATTTGGTGCTCTAAAAAGAATGCATTTTGCTTTGTGGGATTAAAATTAACAAATTCTATTTTGTTTTATAATTATTTACTCAGGTTAATATCATCAAAACGATATATGCGCTTCTCTCGTGCCTCATGACAATCTTGAGAATCAAAAGTTCTTTTGGTGATCTTACGTTGAATAAAATAATTATTGCCTCCACTTTTCATCCTTGGAATTAAAATTGAACCAAACATGCGAGTGCGAGCATGGTATATTGCGAGTGTTCTCCCTTTTTTTTTCAATGAAGGTTGATTGAACTACGAGATATACTACCTTGCTTTTGTTTATCTTAGCGGGCCTGTCTTGTGGGAAAAAGTAATCACCCAAGGGAACAACCCAATTGAGAACACACTAAAGACAAGCGAATTCCAACCGATATATAAGTGTGGATTTTTGAGAAAATTTCAAGAATCAAGAGGATTATTCTGACGAGAAGGGCAGCAATGGTCTCTCTCTACATGGGTAGTCCTCCATGAATGGAAAGCCCAAATTAAAACCCCTTGTTTAGAAAAGGCCAAAATCCTATCTATTTGTTGGTGCAAAAGGTCATGTCCTTTGAAGCCACCTCACATTATACATGCGGTTCTCTTGTAGAGATGAAAATTATTCCATGGGAGATTCATGGGTATTGATGTTTGATTGACCCAAGAAGTGAGTGAACTGTAAGGGGGAGCCCGTGTGGTGAAACATCTAATCATCCGCACTAAATATGCAAAGTTGGATTCATCCAAGTGGGAACCCAACAAATACTGTCTTTTCAGCTTAGGGTTGTGCATGTTATTGAAATCAAACCACCTTGCTTAATTCTAAAACATTGAGAAACAAACATTCACAAAAGCTTTAAAATTTCAAACCCTTTGAGGAAACAAATATCCTTTGATGAATCTAAGTGCTCTTGCTTGCCCTAGGGATTATATCCTTAGAGGTTTCTAAGTACTTAGGTTTAATCATCATTTTTTTTCACCAAATTCAACACTAGGATTTTTTTCCCCTAATTTCTTTGATTTCCACATAATGGACCTTGTGGGCTGAAAAGAAAGTAGGGCATTAGACTTGCAGTTTGAAAAATAATCAAGAAAGTGTTTATCGTAAAAAGAACCAAACCTAAGCAGGATAACAAATAATTGAACCACACATGTGTTTGGTCCCTTTTGAGTCATTGGGTTTTCATGCCAACATTGGTCTTTTGGTTTGAACCACTTTTAGGGAAAAACATGTTCTTCAATATCTTGGTCTAGTAAACA
Source organism: Sequoiadendron giganteum (assembly GCA_007115665.2). Taxonomy (NCBI): domain Eukaryota; kingdom Viridiplantae; phylum Streptophyta; class Pinopsida; order Cupressales; family Cupressaceae; genus Sequoiadendron; species Sequoiadendron giganteum. Next base: position 870,273,249 of record CM021100.1, on the reverse strand, counting down.
AGTCCTCTTAGGGTCATCTAGGATCAAGTCAAACACTTCACCCATCCCTCAAACATCAATCAAATCTCATCTCACAAAAAATATTTGGAACCTTTGAAACATCACTTATGTTAGACTTCTAGGAAAAATCAACATCATCTTGTTTGACTTAACATGCCTAGTCAAATTATCAATTCTCTTGAGCGAATTTACCCCTAGGATAACACAACTTCCTAGGGTTTACAGGTTCATCATCAAAAATCACCTTGTTTGGCTTAACACACCTAGCCAAATTATCATCTTGTGTACACATTTTCTCTAGGATAACACAACTTCCTAGAGTTTATAAGTGCATTATCACTTTGTTTGACTTAACACACTTAGTTAAACTATCATCAATCAAAATCAAATCAAACCAAGTCCTAAAATTTTTAACACCCATATCATTCACCCCTTTCATCCTTCATCTCATCATTGGTCATAAACCCCTCAGAGGTAAAAAAGGTCAAAACACAAGAGGAGCATGGAATATAAACTTGATTCATACATCATGAGTAATCCAAGTCAACAAAACTATCCAAGACTTACAATGTGAATTGATTTTAAAAAATTACATTTGTACAATCCATACATGGGATCATTATCTCCTACAAACTTCAATGGTACAACAAATGTGAGTTTTCCCAATCTAAATTTTGGAACACCTTTCCCTTTGGTAGATTTAAATCAAATTCAAAACTTAAAAATCTATCATCCAAACAATCAAGGCATGAGCCTTCCCCCTTTACCAATCATCAATCAATCGAATCTGAGCAACACTCCAATCATAAACCAAAGCATAATAACAAAAGCTCTAGTTGTGCTATGGATATCGCAACAATAGATGAAAACCATTCAAGAAACCCCAACAATCAACACCATTCCCAATGCACCGCCACCACCACCAAAACACAATATGAAAAATTTATTCTCCATCATGTTGCAAGCCGTTCAATAAGCCGCTCATCAAAAGGTGCTTTGAAACCAACAAGTTGCACAGGTCGCTCAAGCTGCACAAGCTGCTCAAGCTAAACAAGTCACACAAGTTGCACAAGAAACACAAGCAACCCAACAAGAATAGCCTCAAGCTCAAGCCCAACACCAAGCTTGGCAGGCGCAAGCATAATTCTGGGCACTATTGCAATAAATCCATCAACAAGTGTATCAACAAGTAGCACAACAACAAGCCCAATAAAAAACATTGTTGGCACAACAACAACAACATGACCAACAACAAGTGTTGTTGGCTCAGCAGAAAACACAAGCCTTACTCGAGCAACAAAGCTTGCAACAAACTCCCACCACAATCGTTGGAAATTATGACCAAGATCCATCCACCAATGATCATGTGGATAATGTCTCTGCATCACCTAACAAATTAGAGGACATATCTCAAGAATTTATTCCAAAGCATGATCAATATTTATCACCAAGGTTTAGCAATGGTCCTTCCTAAGACATACTAACATCCCTCGACCTCATGATTTCAGATAGTGAAGGAATCCTCCCTAATAATAATATACAAGAACCTTTTATAAGAAATCCATTCTTTAAAAATGACCCATGTCAAGAACTTGATCCAAAGCATGTCGAAAGCAATTCCAAAATCATTCGAGCTCAATAACTTGTGTCTCCAAGCTACTACAATGATATAATGGACACTCTCCTATCTATAAAGCATGTCACAAATAAGGATCATATCCACATAGAACATACTCCTCCATCTACCCATGAGATGATTTCCTTGGATGGAAACATAGATGATCTTCATTCAAAATAGGAGTCTCATAATCTTCATATCATTACCAAGGAATAGGAGTCTCCTACTCTTAACATTTGTGCACAAGACCAAGATATAGAAAAATCCAGAGACATATCAGAAATGGACTGTGAATAAGGCTTCTATAGAAGTTGTGAATTAGAAACATCATGTGAAAGCATATCAAGAATGAATCATGAAGAAGAATTTTATGAGGACAATGAATCATCAATACCTCTTGAAGAAGCATTAAAATCTAATATTTCACAAGATCAAACCAAAGATATCAATCAGGAAGTCATCCCACATATGGAGGATCCTATCACTTATCAACTTGGATCACTTACCTTTCTTAGAGCAAGCTATCTCATCAATAAAGAAGTTGTCACTTTTGAAGATCCACCACAAAGCAAAGAAGGATTAATACCTTGTTTCTAGGGTAAGTCATTTCCTGTTGCACATAAAATGTTTCAACAAATAAATTATCAAGGTAGAGGATTATGCCTACATGAACAAGGTATCTTGGAATCACTACAAATTATTTCCAATCCTAAGCATCAAGGCCTTGGTTATTTGGAAATCAAGGGATATTAACATATCAGTGATACTTCCACAAAATTGGGGGCAACTTCATCTCAAGAAAATTTCAACATAGGGAGCATGAAGAATCCTTATGATGAAACCAATGTCAATACTACAACTCGCCATGTCACAAATCTCCATCCACCCATCACCCCATCCATGAATTGGGACCAACAGCAAAAGAAAGAATTTAATCAAAGAATGAAGAACATCATCAAAGAAAAAGAAGCTAAGAAGCACGAAGGACAAATCAAATACACTTGGATGCCAAAGAATACAAAAAAAGATGATCCCTATCATACTCCATTAGTCAAAGAAACTATGGGGCAAAATAAAAAAGGGAAAAGTATCCATCAAAGATTTCCACAAAGAAAAAAGAAAGCTTCTCAAGAAACATACAAAGTGTATCAATAAGTTGGTCCTAATTCCATGCACACTTCCATATCCATCCATCATTGCTCATCTTCCCAAGTTTGGAGAGTCAAAGGCTTGAAACTATCAACCAATCCATCTTTTATTCCTAAACACACTCCTCCATCCACGCCTCCACACATGATATCTAATTCTCACATTTACCATGTGTTGGAAATGACCCTTCATCATAAGGATTCAAAAGGCACTCTATCATGATGTGCACACAAAGATAGAGTAAACTCCGGTATTAGCAAAGCAAATCAAAATCTCAAAAGTTGCATTCAAGTGAACGTATCTTGGAAAAATACCTTCTTCAAGAAGGATATTGATGGCACATTATGATAGAAGCATCAATATCAATAGTATTAGGTGATTGAACATCAGCTTAAAATCTCTTGGAAAATACAAAAAAATAAAAAAATAAAAAAGTCCAAAAAAAAAGGAGAAAAATGATTGAAAACAGTAAAGAAAAAAAATTGTCCTCTAGTGAAAACCACTTCAGTGGCACTTTGGACAAGTACCATGATGAAAAACTAGCAAATAGGCATCATGTGTAGAATAGAGCATCTACGCGCACCATTTCAGGAGAAAGCATCTTATCACATCCATAATAAAGCCAACATTCCATCCATAATAAATCCATTCATCCATGAACCATTTATCCAATCTATTTTTATCCATCTGCATCCATACTCCAAGTTATCTTGATCTTGGAAATTTTTGGTGCACACTTTACACTTGCTTGTGGTAAAAATCTTGACATGGGTCATTTTCATTGATCCCATCCTACCCAATGTTATATGAGACTTGAAGCATTATTTGAATGAGCATTCCTCTATTCAAACACCTTATCTTGTCACAAGATAATCCTAGTAATCCTTTGCATGCTTACTATATGTAACTATACATCTATCCAAGAATTCACCCATGACCGTTCAAACATTGCTAGACACTAGGGGAAGATATTTGCATCTTGCTTCGAGAATAAATATTGATATATATCCTCCAACTAACATGGTGATCTGAACATCAGAAAATGTGAAATCAAATTGGTCAAGCATTTTGTGAGCCAAAATCCAAATCACTAGCCTTCGAATATTTTGACAAGACGATGTTCCTTATCAAGCTTTATCTTTCATGGAAAATCAATCTAAACAATCAATATCAGTCACATCTAACTTGCACATTAGCATCACATTAAATCATCAAAAAAAAAATTATTCCAACTCAAGTTTCATCAATCTTGATCAATCAAATCCAATCAATAATCACCTTGTTTGGCTTAACACACCTAGCCAAATTATCATCTTGTGTACACATTTTCTCTAGGATAACACAACTTCCCAGAGTTTACAAGTGCATATCACCTTGTTTGGCTTAACACACTTAGTCAAAATATCCAATCCATAATCACCTCATTTGACTTAACACACTTAGTCAAACCATCCTCTTCTATATGAATTTACTCTAGGATAACACAACTTCCCAAAGTGTACGAGTGCATTATCACTTTTGTTTGACTTAACACACTTAGTCAGACTATCAATCCATCAATATGATCAATCAAATCCTAGCTTGGTTTTAAAAAAAATCCCAAAACAAAGCATTGATATCACATATCCATATCTAAATCATCCAAATCATTCTAAAATCCAAAACATCTCAAAAAATCTGAAAAATAAAAATTAGAGTTGTCAACCGAACTACGTCATCTCTAAGTTTGAACGTTGGCAAGGTTGATCTTTGATCATCCCCTAAGACATTTTAGGTCAGTCATTTAGGAATCCGTCACAATAGAAATGGCAATCTGTTTGCCTATTTATCTCATCAATAACCAAGTTTTTTTTTCAGTTGAACTACGTCGTCTCTGAGCTTAAATGTAGGCAAGGCCATCCTTGATTGGCCCTCGAGACACAAAATATCCAAAACATTGAAAAATTTGAAAATAAAAAACATCCAATTATTTGAAAACCCAAAATGGTGCATCCATCTCATCTTGCTTTCACCCACGACTTTCATCATTCCTAATAAATCAACCATTATCATCACACTTTGGTAAGTTAGTTAGAAGCAAGTCTAGCAAGTTCTAAAATTGAACTCCTAATCGTCAATGTCTCAAGTCCAGGTCAGTAAAAAAGCAAGTTAATCATCTCGGAGTATCAATAGTTTATCACCCAATCAGTCCCATCAAAACCCTGGTCACAACATGTCCTAAGATGAATCCTTCCCATGATGGACATAAGCATCAGGTACCTCATAGTAGTTTAGCCTTGGCTAGTGATATGAAGAACATTAGCTTGTTCATTTACTTTGTCTTGGTCTTTTTTGACTTATCTTATTTTGCGCTCATTCCTAGGACCTCTCGATGATGCCTAAACAAAATAGGTTTAGAGAGAAATGAATGGGGCAACGATCATTATCTTTTTTATCTATTGTGATTGTTGGATGTTCTTGTAAAATAACTTGGCGAATAGTCTCTTTGTTAGGTTTGTCCTAGCAAGGTTTATGTATGTCAAGTGTGAACAAGAATATTCCTATCTAATTGTCGATTCAAAGTCCATCACACTAGGTACAACGTCATCCTAGTCCTTTATGCCTTGATGCATCTTACCTAAGTGTGTTATCAAACATAAAGTAATTGGTCCTTTTAAAATCCCAACTCCTAGTAAGGAAATCATCATCATCATTCATAGTGTAGGCTTGTTGGGTCCTCCTTCCATCCATCTTATTCCTCTTATTCTCCTATCTTTACTAACATTTTTATCTAAACTTGGTGTGTTGTATTAGAATATACATGAGGCTACCCATGGTCGATGACTATCTATACATCATCAGAATTGTCTACATAAAATAATTATCTTTCATCCTTCAATCAATAGAACCACTCCTCTCAAATTTTATTGTGATCTTGAATGGAAAATCAAACATTTCCACCCAATCTCTTGAGGGGGCAGTATACCAGCATAATCCTTCTCCTAAGGCAACAATGTGGCATTCGGAAAATTAGAATTTTTTTGAACTTCAATCACAATAGTTTATTCTTTGAATCAATGCAACAAGTACATTGCTTCAAAGAGGGGAAAAATGTAGACATGAAAAATATACAATTCAATCTAACACACTGGATCTTGATTTACTAACACCATTTCATCCTGAATCATCTCCTTTGCTAGTCATTTAATCGAATAATCTATATTTTATTAAATTCATCACTCTTCATCTCTTAATTAAATAAATCAACTTTATCTAATTAAGTCATCATCTCCTGTTAATTAAATTAATCAATTTTATTTAATTAATTATGTAATCCCCATTTTAATTAAATAAATCATTTTATTTAATTAAACCCTAAAGTCATCTCATTTAAATATAATAAATATTTATTTGGTTTAAATCCAATATCATCCCTCTTTAATTAAATAAATCAAATCTTTATTTAATTAAGTCTTTAATCATTTTCCTCTCATTTTGATTTAAATCAACTCATAAATCTAAGTCAAAATGGTCAAATCAACTAATCTCTCATTAAATTGATCAAATATTGATTAACTTAATCTCAATCAATAAAATCCTCTAGAGAATGCAATTTGCACAATAAATCAATTACTCTAATTTATTTAATTGCCTATTTTCTCTCAAAAAGGAATAAGGAAGAAATATTCCCTCAAGTTTGAATTCAAAAATCCAAGTGGATGGGTATTTCCAACAAGGCATTCACTCCTCTTACATGTCCTTGTGTATTGAGATAAGTGGCATTAACTCCATTTTTTTCTCCCTCCAATATGTCACATTCAAACTTTAAATTTGAATCTCATAGCATTTATCATGCACATTGACCAAAATGTGCTCATTCCTCCTCTAATCACATGTGGACAAGTGGCCTCTTCTCATTGGTTGGTCTATTGTCCCACATTGCTCAATCCTGTTCATTCTTCCAATTTGGAAATCTATAAATGAGAGACCCTTCCTCTCATTCTAACATCTACAATTTGAATAAACCTATTATACTCAAATCCATCTTCAAGCATAGTCATTTTCATCTCTGTATATCAAGTTCTTAGCTAGGTTATGCAAGAATTCAACCAAAGTGGATCAATCATCATCAAATCTTACAAAGGAGTTGGGAAAGGGCCAATTTTGACACATCAATTGACACCAACTCCCCCATGGGATCAATATTCTGTTTGGTTTAATTATGATTTTACTTTAATTTTCGTATCTTGTTTTTCATTTTCTTAGTTTAAGATTTTGTAAATGGATTTCATGGGGAATCCTTGTTTTACCTTGCATATGATCTAATTTTGTGTTTATTTGTTGTATTTGTGTAGGTACAAAACCAAGGGTCATAGATGCTAAACAACTATTAATGCACTAATGGAAGAAGACAAAGAGTACACCTCAAGATTAGCCTGAGGAAAGAAAATGCAAAGAAATAAGATGAAACAACAAAACGAGTGATTATACCTTCTTTGTTATGTAAATTCCTTTGTTGGCCCTTGATATGGTATGTTTTGTATGCTCATTGGATGGAAAATAAGATTAAGATGCAAGATGGGATGCAAGATGATTGAAGGTTTGATAATGGTGGATTCAACTACTAATGGGTAAATGGCTAATATGGTGCTTACAAATTAAGTGAGAAATTTGGTAGCATAAGCGTGCAAATGACTAAGTGTTGTAAATAAGAGAAGAGAGGGGGTATTTATAGAGAAATTTGAATTCTCTAGAGAATTCAATGGTTGAGATTAAACCAACAAATTCAAGATGGAGGGCTATGGTGAGTTGAGGACTCACAAGTCCTCACATCTTGACATATGGAATGTGAGATGGCTTAGAATAGGATGATGTGGAAATGAGGTGAAAGAAAGGTGCATAATGTGGAGGAAGGACAAGGACCTTATAGGTACCTTGGGGATGAGAATATTTCTTCAAAAAGGAACTTCTTGTCTCCAAATGAGAATGAAAAAGACATTTGAGGAATTCTAGAATTCCTCAAATATCTCCATGGGAAATGGGAAGGTAGTTGGAGAATTAAATGTGAATTAAAAATTCACATGCTTGAGATAATCTAATGGATAAAAGAGGGTTTCCAAAAGGGTGGGGATTTGTCACATGTGAGTGATGTGACAAGTCCAAAACTCTAGAAGTCTTTGACACATGTGAAGTGACAAGTCACATGTTCTAGAATTTGCATGGGGATAAGGTAAAACTTGGAAGAATAAAAGGTGAATAAAGAATTCACATGGGGAAGAGAGACCTAGGGTGAATAAATGTGAATTAAAAATTCACATGGGAAAGAGGGTCAAGGCCAAGAAAGGAAAATGAAAAGGTTGACCAAAAAACATATGCTAAATGTGGCTAATGATTATGATTATGGAGGATATGACACTAATCTTAATTAAGTGGTGCACATCCAAATCATAGATTAATTTATTTAATCCAGATTAGAAAATGGTTATGGAGGATGTGATAAGGAGAGATAAAATGATGAATTAAAAAATAATTTCTAATCAAAAGATTAAGTGACTAAATTAAATAAATTGACATATTTATTTAATTTAGAGAAGAAAAGGTGTAAGGAAAAGTATTTAATTATTTGATTAAATACTTTAGGAACTTTAGGCAGAAAATGAAATAATGATTAAATAATTTATTTAATCATTATTAACGAAATAGATGAATAGAGTAGACAATTTTGACCATGTGGAAGTGGTCAAATTTATATTTTTATACTAACAATGTCATGTAGATATAAAGGCCTGTAAACTAGGAATATTTCTCTAGCTGGTCATGTGCCATACCGATCAACAAGGTGGTCATTTAATGGGGAGAATACTCTTGGCAGCTAGAGATTCCTCATGCAAATTAGATTGTAACCACCTTGTAATGGTCTTAAATGTTGTTGAGAAAGCACTGGCATTACTATTGTGGCAGACTCGTGTTAAAGAAAGCAGGCCTGACAGATTTTGTGCATGCATAGCCACCTCTTCTCTTTTCCATGTTTTCCCTAATGTGGAATCCTTCATGTCTGTTGGAGTTGATCGCCTTGCTAGGTGTTTAAATAAGGCTATAATTTTCCTTCTAAGCTCTCTCTCTCTTTTTCCCAATTGAAGAATGTTAATTTGATAATCACACTTTTGAGCTTTTTAGTAATATAGTCATGTTACTCATTTGTACCCATGTTTTCTAATGAAATAAATGAAATTATAAGTTCATGCATCTGATTTTATCTTAGTTTTAGGGAATACTTATCCAAGGGGGGACACTTGGTGAGTATTCCATATCGTACCTTAGTTTAGTTTAGTTGTTATTTTTTGTTCAATTATTAGTTAAGAATTTGGCACTGACTATTCCTACAGCCACTAGAATTCTATTTTGTGATTATTCCTATAGCCAAAGAAGAACAGAGTAGTTTCTTGTTTGTTCGCTCATATTTTCATTTATTTCATGCACTTTAGTTTAGTCTAGTTATTGGTTGATGTCCAAAATTTATGTTATTTCCTTCCAAGCAATTTTTTTATAGTATTGTGACTTTCTTAGCTATAGGATGAATGTGGCTACTTTGGATTCCTAGTGCACATACAATGCTAACCCATTTCAATTTTACATCCCTGGGTTAACAATTTAAATGCACCGTCATGATGATTGAGATAGCTATTTAAGTTATATGTCTAATATCTGAATCACAACTATAAAGGCTTAGTTGTTAAAACATTATAGGAGGTCGACATTTTTGGCACCGTTGTTAGGGATTTTTTCAAACTAGGAAGTTCTTTGGAAGCATTGTTAGTTTTTATTGTTGTAGTATTTCTAGGAGTTTTTTCTTAATATATCCCTTTCATTTAGAAGAGTTATGACCCCTCTATTCTTTTTCCAATTCTTTGTGTGAGCTGGTTGAGAGTGAGTTGATATCGTATGCATAGAGAAAGGAGAAGAGATTCTTGTGGAAGATTCCTTCCTAACAATCTTGATCAATTCCAGATAGTTGAGTATTAGAACTTGCCAAGAAATGAAGAAGAAGAAGATCCACACCTTTTTGTTGACACATTTCCAAATCTGACCAATTTTGAAGTTTCCTTTGAAGATCAAAATATGATTGAAGACCCCTTTGCTTTGGAACTTCATCAAGTAGGCATGGGTGATGCAAATGGAAAAAAACCTAATAGACCTGACAAACCAACTTTTCATTTCCCCATTTCTCATCAAAATGAAGTAGACAACCTCAAAAATATCCCTGCTTCAGTCCTTCCTAAGTTCTATGGATTTTTCACATAAGATCTAGATACATTCTTGTTTGATTTTGATATACTCTACAAGATTTATGACTATACCAACGATGCCCATAGGCTTAAGCTATTTCCTACCAATTTGAAAGAAGTTGCATTAAGATAGTTCATGAGCCTAGGTAGAGATACTGTGGAGACTTGGGAGGACATGAAGATAAAGTTCCTTGAGAATTATAAAGAGTATTGTAGAGGCAGTGACATGAGAGGAGATGGCATTTTTAGAATGCAGAAAAAAGAGGATGAGAGCCTAGAGGAATAAATTTCAAGGTTTTCTTTTTTCTTATAGAAATATCCACGCCATACACTCAATGAAGAATCACAGAAGCTACTTTTCTTGAGAGGAATCAATGACAGCTGCACTGATGTCTTGGACCTAATGGGAGGAGGAGATATCACCCAAGTTCCTTGGGAGGATATCAAGAAGATATGCCAAAAATATTCTAGGGCATCTTCAGAGAAGGGGAGAGCTTACCAATATTCTATGGGTAAGTCATCAACCAGTGGAGTTTCAATGATGGAGATTACTCACTTACTGGTAGACTTCAAGCAAGATATCATAAGAAATCTGGCTACTCAACTGGATTCACTTCAGGACAAAAAGAAACAAGAGGAGGCAGAGGCAATGTTGGAAAAATATTGCCCCCATTACAGACAAAAAAAGAAGGATTGCAGATGCAAGATGATAGATAATATTGATAATAATTAGATGGCACTCGAGTTCAAGCCAATCTAGGGTGAAGATGATCAAGTATACTATGTTGCACAAAGGAGGCCATGGGATCCAAGACAAGGTATTCTACCAAATCCACTATCTTTTGCTAGGTCATATTTTAATTCTTATCCATCTAGTAATCAATGGAAACCTCCATATACATCCAATTATGGAGGCTATCTATCACAAACTTGGAGTAACCCTCCAAATTCTTGGCCCAATCACAAAAAAATTCCATCCTCATGGTAGAAACCTCAGGGGAATCAGCAATAGTTTTAATGAAATTGGTAGCCACCTCCAAGAAACTGGTAACAAACATCTCAATGGAGGGGAGGACAACAATGACCAAACTATTCAACCAATTACATGTAGCCACCTTCTCAGCCTGAAAAATCTACTATAATACCTCCTCCTATTAACTCAAGTTCAAATGCAACTAAACCTACTTAGCTACCATTTTAGCCCACACCTAACCCAAATAATAAACCACAATAGCAACTAGTATACTCTATTGATCCAAATAAATTCCCTGCATATGATGTCAGTGTAAGTGACATTAGTTTGAGTTCAAGAACTACTTTTCTAGATCCTTCCACACCCATTATCACTGAGCTTCATGTGGAAGAAGAGGAGCCTCTGAATTTACCCATTCAACCTTGTGCACGTAAATATCATAAATCAGTCCCAACCAAGCATATTCAACCTGAACCACCATTTCCCCAAAGGTTGGAAACTATGAAAGAAAAGGAGGACACAAATTTTGAAATTTTAGATCATTTAAAGCATATATGTGTCCAAATACCTCTAATTTAGGCCATAAAAGATGTTCCCATATATGGAAAAGCAATCAAGGAAGCATGCCTTAAGAAGCTAGATAGACCCCACTACAGTTCATGTGGTGGGACAACTTGCTGACATCATGCTTGGGAAAATGACTTCCCAAGTATAATGACCCAAGGAGTCCTATAGTAGAAATTATTATAAATGGGATGCAGATAAATAATGATATGATTGATTTGGGAGCAATAATAAATGTGATGACTAAGGACATCCTACAGTAACTAAATATTGTGAGCATGAGACCTACTCCTACTGTCTTGCAGCTTGTTGATAGTTCTATTGTTATGCCTAATGGTATAGTGGAAGACCTAGTGGTAACTTTAGACTCATGGGAGTACCCAACAGATTTTATGATTCTCTCTCCTAAAGCCACACTAGGTAGGTACCCCATTATTCTTGGAAGACCATGGTTAGCAACAATAGATTCTTATATTGGATTTTGAACAAGAGACATGACCATTTCTGATGGAAAGAGCATAAAAAATCTTGTTCTCTACCCTCGTGCTCAACCATCGCATGATAAGGATAATCTAGTATGGCCACATGTTGGTGAAGAGGCCAAGGAAGTTAATTCTATGACACAACTTATGATGTTAAGCAAAATTCCTTTCCTACAGCTTCAAGATGAAGATGAAGTATTATCTCACATAATTCAGAACTATTATGAGGTAGAGGAAGCATTGTCCTCTCATGTATCTGATTCTATTGCTACAATGAAAACTCTCCTTCCCACTTTTCCTACAGTCGCTCGTCCTACAACCAATCATCCTACAACCTCTTTTCCTATGATTTCTTGTCTTGCAACCACTTTTCTTGTAGTTGTTTGTCTTGCAGATGCCTTTCCTACAACTGAATTTCCTATAGCAAAAGGTATGTTTCATGCATTACTGCCACATGAACTCAAGGTACCAAGCATCAGTGAAGTAGTTATGGTAGAGTTAACTACATAAGTGCAAGTATCAGAAGGGAAATATTTGAATATCAACAGTAAATTGAGTGAAGAACAACATTTGTCATTGGCCAACTTACTAAGGACCCACCAAAATGCATTTGCATGGGACTATCATGATATGAAGGGATTGGATCTTAAAATTTTCACTCATAGAATATACATATGAGATGGTTGTACACCAATAAGATAGCCATAAAGAAGAATTAACCTTGCATTGAGAGAAATAGTAAAAGGCGAACTACAAAAATTGTTGGATGTTGGATTTCTCAATCCCATTCCAGATATGAAGTGGGTGTCCCAATTAGTGATTATGCCCAAAAAATTATGGAAGTGGCAAGTTTGTATTGATTATAGGGAACTTAAATCTTCCACCAAAAAGGATCATTTTTCCTTATCGTTCATAGATCAAGTTCTAGACTCACTTGTAGGAAAGTAATATTTTCCTTTTCTTGATGGATTCAATGGTTATAACCAGATCCAAATTACACTAGAGGACCAAGAGAATACCACCTTTACTTATCCGTGGGGAACCTATGCTTACTCAGTACTTCCACTTGGCTTATGCAATGCACTTGCAACTTTTTAGAGGGTAGTCATTAGCATATTTTCAGACATCTCTCGTGATTGCATGGAAATTTATATGGATGATTTCACTACTTATGGTGCTGATTTCAATGAAGCGTTGGAAAATCTTAAGAGATTACTACAAATATTTGAAGACCGCAATCTATCTTTAAATAGTGATAAGTTCTTCATGATGATGTAGGAAGGTGTAGTTCTTGGCCACAACATCGCTCACAAAGGAATTCAAGTAGATCCTGCAAAGATTGAGGTGATTACCAATCTACTTATCCCTACAAAAAAAACATATGTTAGGAGTTTATTAGGACATGTAGGTTATTATAGGAGGTTCATCAAAGACTTCAGAAAAATGGCAACACCATTGTATAATCTCCTAACGAAAGATGTTGAGTTCTAATGGACAATAGACTATGACAAGGCATTTTTTGACTTGAAACCAGATTTAACTCATGCTCCTGTACTCAAGGGACCTAATTGGGAGTTTCCTTTTCACATCCATACAAATGCATCTGACTATGTTATAGTATTAGTCCTGGGATAGAAAGAAGGAGCTATTGAAAATGTCATTTACTTTGTTAGAAAAAATATTCAACTATACAGTGATAGAAAAATAAATGTTAGTAGTGATCTATGCTTTAAAAAAATTTAGACATTACATAATAGGCTACCAAATCTTTTTGCACACTGATCATGAAACTACTAGATACCTCATGAATAAACCTCTTATTTCCAAAAGGCTAGCAAGATGGTTACTATTGATGCAAGAGTTTGATATAAGCATTGTGGGTAAACTAGAGAAGGCCAATGTTGTTGCAGATTTTCTTTCAAGTCTGACCACATCAAAGGACAATCAAGTCATAGATGATTCTTTCCCTGATGAGAACTTATTTTCCATCAGTGTGCAGACACCCTGGTATGCTTACATAGCTAATTTTCTAGTCACAGGGAGAGTCCCTCCTCACTTCTCTCCAAAAGAGAGGAGAGTGCTCATTGAAAAAAAATTCCTTTCTCATGGATTGTTGGATGTTTGTTCTACACTGGACCTAACTAGGTCATGAGGAGATGTGCGAGGTAAGATGAGAAATGTGATATTTTCTATGCATGCCATACTAAACCCTGTGGAGAACATTTTGTAGCCAAGAATACAACAATGAAGATTTTGAACATAGGATATTACTACCCAACACTCCACAAGGATGCAAGGAGATATACAAGGAAGTGTGATAGATGCCAAATGATGGGTCGGCCAACCAAATCTGATGAGATGCCACTTTGCCCCCAGGTAGTAATTAGTCCACTTGATAAGTGGGGGATGGATTTTGTAGGACCCATTGATCCTCCATCAAAAGGTAAATCCTATATTTTGGTATGCACTGATTATGTGACTAAATGTGTAGAAGTTAAGGCCATGAAACATGCAAGAGATAATAAGGTTGCAGAATTTATGTATCAAGAAATTTTCACATGGTATGGGGTTCCACAAGAAATAGTGACTGGTCAAGGGACTCAATTCACTTCAACCCTTGTCATAGAACTAGTCAATGAGTACAACATTAGGCACAACAAGTCTACTCCTTATCACCCCCTTGCCAATGGCCAAGTTGAGGTGACCAATAGAGAAATCAAGGCCATTCTGACCAAAACAATGGCTATCCATAAAAAGGATTGGGGAAGCAAGCTACCAGAAGTTGTTTGGGCTTACAAAACCACCTAGAAAATATTTACATTATTCACTCCATTTGAGCTATTATATGGAAAGATAGCCATGATGCACATTGAATTTGAGCATAAGACTCTTAGGACTACAGTAGAATTGGGAATGGATATTTTTGAAGCAAAAAAATATTGAATCATGCAACTAAATGCTTTGGATGAGATGAGGAAGGAAGCTTTGCATCACAAAGAGGTAGTGTAGACTCAAAAAATAAAGTGGCATGATAAGTTCATCAAGGATAATAAATTTCAGCCTAGATATTGGGCATTGCTCTATGACTCAAGATATCAAGATAATGTAGGAAAATTAGAGACAAGGTGACTCGAACCTTATGAGGTCGCTAAAATATTTTCTAATGGAGTTGTTTATCTTACTACCATTTATCCTATCAATTTTAAGATTCTGGTAAATGGTCATCGCCTGAGATTGTATTACAAGCCAACTTCTAAGGAAGAGTTCCTACAAAAATTCACTCAACATGTAGCACCTAAACTTCCTGCAACTGAAGGAAATGGACCTAGTGTCCCTTATTTTGTCTAACTAAGGTATGTCACTTATCATAACAAAGATTTCCACTTTGTGGGGGTCCACTTCTTCACCCATCTTCCCATTCATTCCACCTTTCTCTCACTTCCACCTCGCCACCATCATTTCACTTCACTTCATTTCATCCAACCTCATTCCACTCCACTTTCATTAATTGCTCAATTGATTTCTCAAAAAGTGGCCAGTACTTTCTCCATGATCTTTGCAATAAATCTTCCATGAATTCAAGTATGTGTGCATCAATTGCTATATCTTAATTGTCTTTTAGTACATTTATTTAATTGTTGTGAATTAATATGAAATGTTCATCATAGCATTTAATTATTCCATATCCCTGTCACATCGTCATTCCACCTCACATGTGAGTTCACATGTGCAAATTTAATTTGGGGGGGACGTGTCAATTCCATGTCTGCATGTTTGTCCATATTGGTTCATGTCAGCAAAATTTAAGTTATTGAGCCAATTCAAATTCTGAGTGAGATGATGGCTCATATGTGTGAAATGCAAATCCTCTGCTGCCATTTTCCTTAATCGTATCTTGCATTTATTACTCCCTTATTGCTTTAATTTTTGTTGTCATAATCTTAAGCTAAAAAGGTAAAATTCAAACAACACCAGCATTGGAAATTTAGCAAGGTTGTAGGAAGGAGAAGTGTGGAAGGAGAATTTTTGTGTTCTTCCTACAAAAAAAGAAAAACATGGACGCCCTCCTAGAAAATCAAGATCAGCCAAGTCAACCTTCAGTGTGCCTCTTGAGGAAATCCCAAAACTTAGAAAAATTCCACGAGAGGATGCAAAAGCTCCAATGCAGCAAGTAAATGTTGAAGAAAAGGACATGTGTGAGGAAGCAACAAATCTAACACTGGTAGATCTTGTTGATATTGTATAGCAAGTTGAAAACTAGGCGTGTGAGTAAAATTAGAAACTCCTGCAACAAGAGCTCCTATAGCATAATCAAGAACAAGAAAAAGAGGTCATGTAGATTGAAATGAGAGAACATGAAACATCCCTACAGCCAGAATTGGCTGAGTGAACATAATCCCTATAGCTGGTACTCTACCAAGAGCAAGCACAAATTCTAGGTAAAATGATGTTAGGAGTACATAGGCCCTCTGATTTTTCAATGAACATAGAAATCCTGAATTTATGGAAAGAAATACAAATAAGGGAAGAAGAATGGAAAGCAAAAAAATGTAGGCTAAAGAAGGAAATTGAACAGAAAGATAAGAAAATTGAGGATAAGAATGTAGAAATTGTTTTTTTTTTTAAGAAGGTGGATGACATGATAACTTTAGTAACATGGATATTGGAAAGCAGGGCTCCTCTGAGGGTCTATGCCTTGTATTTAAATGAGAGGCATCTTTATTTCAAGCTAGCAAGAATTATTTTAGGTTTGAACCCCTCCATTGAGACCCCTACTAAATTTTTCAATGCTTTTCAGATTGATCCCCCTGAGATGAAAATTTGTAGCATGGATTTTATTTACATAATTTTTTTGTGACCAAATACCATGAGTGGAATCCATTGTTATATGTTGGGGATGTCCAATTAAGGGCATTCATTTTTTGGATACAAAAGTAAGTAAGTTGGGGAAAGAAGCACAAGGCTTATAGATAAATTGAATCCAACATTCCCTTGCCCATTAGAGCTGAATCTAGACATACAAGAGATATTTTTAAGGATTGGCACAAAATTTTATACCCACCAAGCTATAGTTGTAGGATCTTTCCTGAGAGAGAGGAAATTTACAAATAATATGAGATGGCAAAAACCAAAGAAGAATCTATAATGGGATACATATCCCAGAGGTGTAACAACCTATCTAATGATTTGAAGCAAGAAAAACCTCATTCCATGCACAACTATGTTGCAACACTTAAAAGAGTTGATAGATATATGCAGTTTAGAAGAACAAAAGGACAATTCTAGCTTCCACTAATTTTTCAGCCACCTATCCTATTGTGGCTTGTACCAAACGTCAGATATTATAGGTATGACATAGCCAATAAAAGATAGAGATGGAGTAAGCTAGATAGACAAGGGTTCTATTGGGATCCTAATTCAGACATAGTAGAAATTGATGTGGGATAGCTTGTAGTTACCAACTTCGGGGAATTGACCAAACAAAAGCACAACTCTTCCTTTGTTGGAGGGAATGATGAGTCTAGTTTATGGTTTAATTATTGATAGGGTTGTCCATTTCCTACAATTTTCATAAGACTTTGATACTTGGGAGTTGATATTTTCATAATATTTCCTTAAGACTATAGACTTTGGACATGAATTTGTTTTCATAACTTTCAAATGATATTGACATGCTATATGAATCGACTATGTTAATTTTACATGTGATTAATAAATTTCACTTTAAGATGATTATGGATGTGTAGTTGTTGTGTGTGCTAGAAATGTCATGCAGATAATTAAAGGCATGCAAACAAAAGAATATTCTTCTAGCTAGTCGTGTGTCATACTAATCAACAAGGTGGTCATTTAATGGAGAGAAGACTCTTGGTGGCTAGAGATTCCTCATGCAAATCAGATTGTAACTGCCTTGTAATGGTCTTAAATATTGTTGAGCAAGAACTATCATTACTATTGTGTGAGACTTGTATTAAGAAAAACATGTCTGACAATTTTTGTGCATGTGTAGCCACCTCTACTCTTTTCTGTGTTTTCCCTAATGTGGCATCCTCTGCATCTACTGGAGTTGACTGCCTTGCTAGGTGTTTAAATAATGCTCTTATGTTCCTTTTGAGCTCTCTCTCTCTTTCCCAATCAAATAATGTTAATTTTATAATGTAATCACACGTTTGAGCTCTTTAGTAATATAGTCATGTTACTCATTTGTACTCATGTTTTTCAATAAAAGAAATGAAGTTATAAGTTTGTGCATCTGATTTTATCTTAGTTTTAGGGAATACTTATCCAAGGGGTCCCACTTGGTGAATATTTTGTCTCGTACCTTCGTTTAGTTTAGTTTTTATTTTATGTTCGGTTATTAGTTAAGAATCTGACACTGACTATTCCTGCAACCACTAGAATTCCATTTTGTGACAGTTCCAGCAACCAAAGTAGAACCGAGTAGTTTCTTGTTTGTTCTCTCAAATTTTTATTTTTATCATGCATTTCAATTTAGTCTAATTATTGGTTGATTTCCATCATTTATGTTATTTCCTTCCAAGAAATTTACTTTCAGTATTGTGAATTTCCTAGCTATAGGATGAATGTGGCTACTTTGGAATCCTAGTGCACATACAATGCTGACCCATTTCAATTTTATGTCCCTAGGTTGACAATTTAAATGCACCTTCATGATGATTGAGATAGCTATTCAAGTTAGATGTCTAATCTCTGAATCACAACTATAAAGTCTTAGTTGTTAAAATATTATAGGAGGTCATCATCATCCATTCCAGACTTCTTTAACAATTCGTTAACACGCGTATATTGTGAAATGATTATCCCTTTGTTGGTTTGATTTACTTGAAGTCCAAAGAAGAAATTCAGTTCACCAATCATAGACTTTTAAAAAAAAATTGCATCTCTTCAGAAAATATCTTGCACATACCTTCGTTTCCACCAAATATGATGTCATCAACATATACCACAACTATCAATATCTTTTCTTTCTCAACCTCGAAGTAAAGATTTTTGTCTACGGACCCTTTGTCGAATCCCTACTTTGTCAAGTATTTATCCAATCTAGCATACCAGGCTCTGGGAGCTTGCTTCAGTCCATATAATTCCTTCTTTAACTTACAAACCATGTATGATTTGTCTGATAGTTGAAAACCTTTTGATTGCTCCATATATACTTCTTCTAGTTCTACATTCAAAAATGCAGACTTGACATCCATATGATATACTTTGAAGTCTTTATGAGCTAAAAATGCCAAGAACGTCTAAATGGCCTCCATTATTCTTACAAGTACAAAAGTTTTTTCAAAATCTATTCCTTCAACCTATGAATATCCTTTACATAAAATTATTTCTTTAGTTCTTACCACTTCACCATATTCATTCATCTTATTTATGAATACCCATTTTGAACCAATTACATTCTTCTTTGCAAGTTTGGGTACTAGTTCCCATGTCTCATTTTTCTCTAACTATTGTAGTTCCTCTTTCATTGCTCTAAACCAACTTTCATCATTACATGCTTCATTCAGAGTCTTAGGTTCTATCTTAGAAATTAGACACAGGTTTACCTCAACCACTTTGTTTCTTGTCTTCACTCCTTCACTTTTATCTCCAATTATTTGTTCCTCTAGATAGTTTCTCTGAACATATTTAGGAGTCTTAGGTACAGGTTCTAGAAACTCTTCTATTTCATCACTTTGTTATTTCTCTTCCTTTTCTTCTTCTTGTATTTGCACATAGACAGGATCATCAGGTTCAACTTCATTTATTTCAACTGGTCTATACATAGCTTCATCAACCTTCACATTAGCACTTTCAATTATTTTCCTCAATCTCTTATTAAAAAATCTGTAAGCCTTGTTGTTAATTTAATATCCAAGGAAAATTCCTTCATCACATCTAGCATCAAACTTTCCAAGATTTTCTTCATCTCTTCTAATGTAACATTTACTTCCAAATACCTTAAAGTATTTTATAGTAGGATTCTTACCAGTCCATAACTCATAAGGGGTTTTAGTGTTGTTACCTCTGATCTAAAATTTTTTAATAATGTAAATAGAAATGTGGATTGCATCTCTCCAATACACATTAGGAACATTTCCTTATTTCATCATAGTTTTGGAAGCTTCTTGAACAGTCTGGTTCTTTATTTCCACAAATCCATTATTTTGAAGGGTTCTAGGAGCAGAATAATGTCTTTTTACGCCATGCTCTTCACAAAATAAATTTAACTCACCAGAAGTAAATTCTCCTTCTCTATCAGACCTTAAGCATTTGATTTTCAGATTTACCTCATTTTCTACTCTTTCCTTAAATACTTTGAATCTATCAAGAGCCAGAGCCTTTTCTTTAAGAAATGTAACCCCTGTCATCCTAGAGTAATCATTAATTAAGAGCATAAAGTACATGTCACCATTTAGGCTTCCTATTCTTGTAGGACCACAGAGGTTTGTATGGACTAATTCTAGCATTTTGATAGATGATTGATCCTTTCCTTTAAAACTATTCCTTGTTTGTTTTCCCATCTGGAAAATTTTGTAGATTGAATTCGAAGGCTTTATGATTCTAGGAAGATCTTTGACAACCTCCTTAGAACTAATCCTAATCAGACTATCAAAATTCACATGTCCCATCCTTCGATACCAGAACCAACTCCAATTAATCTGAGAAACAAAACATTGACCATCTCCACCTTTAAGTTGATAGATTTTTCCATGATTACTTCTTCTAGCTACTATTGTAGTTTTGATTCTTTCTTGATTTTACATATGCTATCTTGAAACACAAGCTTAAAAATGTTTTTGCACATTTGTCCAACACTTAAGAGATTATGCCTTAAACCATTTACATAGTAAACATCATCAATATTATGTTTTCCATCAAAACTAATTGTTTATTTACCAACAATATTAGCACCAGATTCATCTCCAAACATGACTATACCTCCATCATACTTCTCAAGTTTAGTAAACTTACTCTTATCTCCAGTCATATGATTTGAACATCCACTATCAATTACCCAAAATTCTTCATTTTGTCTGGCATGAAAATTAGTTACCAAATTACCTTTTGTTTCATCCTTCTTATTCTTCAAACCAGATACCTTTGCACATTTCTTTTCTAGGTCTAGAAACAAACATTCATCTTTATCTTCCTCAAATTCAAATTCATCATCATATATTCCTGCATCTTCTTTGACATAGTAAAATTTATTGAACTTCTTATCCTTCTTATCTTTGTAAGTGTTATTACAATCCTTATTCTTCTTTTGTGTTGCTCTATTAGGAAATCTTGATGCATAATGAAAAATATTTCTACAATTGAAACACTTAAAAGACAACTTACCTTTGTATTTACCAGTACCTTTCTTCAATATCCTTGTGAAATTTTATTCTAGATATTTTGTGTCATCATCATCTATATCATCTTCTATCTTTATTTCTTTAAAGGTTGTTTCAGTCTTCTCCTTATCTCTTGTAAATTTTTTCATTTCAAATGTAGTCAGGACACCAAATAGATGCTCCTTAGTAAATATCTTCAGATCATATTGTTCTTCAGGAGAAAATACTTTATCACTGTAATTTTCTACTAAGTTCATCAATATCTTCTCAATTATATCTTCATCTGACATGGTACCACCTTGATTCTTGATTTTTGTTGCTATAAGTTCAACTCTCTGATAATAGCTTGCAATGTCTTCTCCATATTTCATTCTCAAGTTCTCAAATTTTTTCTTAGCAGTTAGTCTCCTTGACAACTTTACTTTGTCATTACCTTCATAGATATCTTTCAAATTTGTCCATATTTCATAAGAAATAGGTAGAGAAATAACTTTTGTTCTTTCACTTTTAGATAGAGCACTAAAGATAGCATACCTTTCTATTTCATTCTCTTCAAAGGCTACAACCTCATTAGTAGAGGAAGAACTAGCTACTGGTATCACATAATTTCTCTCCAGAGCTTTCCAGGTATTGAAATTTAGTGAAATCAGATAACTTCTCATCTGCTCTTTCCAGTCACTGTAATCAACCCCATCAAAAATAAGAATCTGCAACTTGTGCACCATCCGATCTACCTCAAGTGGTTAAAATTTTCGCCAAGGAACCAGAGCTCTCATACCAATTGTTGAAATACACAAGACAACTGAGAGGGGGGGATGAATCAGTTGTATCAAATCCCTTACTTATAAACTTAATCTTTTCACCTTATTTCCAATCTGTTATTAAGTGTAAACATGAAATGCAAATAATATAAAGAAAACACCAGAGACACTAGATTTACGTGGAAAACCCAATGAGGGAAAAACCACGATGAGGATTAACTCACAATATAGTATTAATGCAATACCAGATATACAGGCTCACTACTAGAGGGCTCACTGCCTAGATACAAAGGCTCACTAACCAGATTAAGGGCTCACTATCTAGAAAGGAGGCTTAGTGCCTAGAAAAAAAAACAAAAAGGATAAATGAAGATCCACCACAAGGGTTCCACACATTCGCAACCTTATCAGAAGATTGTAGACACCATCAACTCATTTCTTTCAGGAATCTAACACCTTAAATTATTGTTGCCTCAATTCTCTCTTCCACTCTTTGTTTTTCACACTTATTCATAATTTTCAATCACTTGATCGATTCATGTATGATAGATGGATGGATATGAAATTTTCCACAAAATTTTTTTTATATACCATCTTTAACCTTAGAAAAATTCACCAAGGTGGACTATACAATTTCAAATTACAAATTCAAACTACGTCGGCTACTCAAAATTCTTGTGGTGGATAAGAATGAGAGAGGTCTAATTACATATTTAATTTAGGACCCAAATAACATCTTGGATCATGCACACTCTTTTTCAAATTGATGCAAAATACTAATGTAATGTGCAAACACCAGGTTGGCCAAACCTAATGGAAAAACCAATGATCTTTGAAATACATGCATCTCCAACAAGGTAATCACATGTGGATCACTCAACACATTTCACCAGTAATTTTACCATCTCTAAGAATTATTCAAGTACATCCGTAGTAATTAAAACAAACTTCATTCATAGAGAACACTTCATCAGTCCAACCAGATCAACAATCAAAAGCACAAGAGCTCTGGAGTAGGTCTTATAGAGCGCCAAACCACAAGAAAAAAATTTAGAACACATAAACCATCATAAAGAGTCATCTCCCAAATCTGCAAGATCTGAAACCAAATATCAGAGGACTGTGGAGCCAAAACATTTCTCCTAGTCTACAAACAAAAATTTCTGGCAAACCAGTTCATACACTGGTGAACATATCTTCTACTCTTCATCGATTCAGAGGCTAAAAAATAGTATATATGATCCACTGAAGATCATGAACATACTTGAATATCCACAAAGGCATAGGATCAACACATAGAAATTACGGAGCACAATATCAGAGCACATTCAAAACAATATTAATTCAAAACAAAATTTAATATTGCTTTCATTATTTCACCATTTTTCTCAGAAGCACTTGGCAAAGACACAACTCACTCAACCTGAATTGTGTTGAAATCAATGAAAACATTAATGAAAAAACCACCAAACACGTCCATACTTGCAACAAAAATTTCATGAAATGTTATCGCGACACACAAACGTCTGTGTGGTGTGCTAGTGTCTAGACAAATCATGCTAAAACATGGTGGGAATGAGGAAAACACAAGTTTTGACCCTAAGTTGACACATAAAGGTGGTTGTTGAAAAGGTTTTTGAGCATCCTAAGATGGGAGAATGCTCATGTAAGGGTTGAAATGATCCTACACAAATACTAAGGGAGTGGACACTAAAGTGGATGCAAAAATGTAGGTGAAAATGCAAGGGGTGCAATTTTACAACACAACAATAATGTATTATACAAATAAATAATGTATATACAAGAAATATGTGTCTTGCTATAAGTTTTAAATTTTTGATAATATATGTGCAATGCATATATTAAAGTATGGAAATATATTTACATTCATACACTACCTATATTTATATATACACATATGATATATTATATATTATATATTATATATTATATATAATATATTGCATATAGTATTCATAAATTTAAATAAAGGTTAAAGGAAAGAAAATACAAAACACATGAAACCTCTCAAAAGAAAGGGAACAACCTATGGAGGGCACATCTCTATGGAGCTACGACCCCAAAAGAGATTTGGCTTCCATAAAATACCAACCCCTTTGCATAAAAATGTCATGGGTTTCTTCTTTTATCTCTATTAAATTTAAATTTAAATATAACTTAAATAATTAATATTTAACATTATATATAATATCATATATTCAACACAATGGAGTGAGCCAATAAAAGCCAGATGGGAGAGCGAAGAGGGTCATGGGTGAAGGAGGTCGAGGAGGTGTGGTCGGTGGAAAGCCTTCAGGAGAAGGTAAGGAAAGATAGGGAGGTAGAGGAGATCACTTCTAGGGAGAATGGGTGGAACGGGAAAGAGAAAAATGTAGGCAAAGAGTCAATTTTAAACCCTCCAAGGTAGAGAATCCCAAATCCCCACAAAGATGTGAACATCCAAAAGAAGTCAGAGGTGTTGGATCTAGATGAGGCGAGTGAGGTGCAAGAGGATATCAATGATCTAGAAGAGAAGGCTCTAATAGGTAGGTTTTTGGGAAGAAAATTTGCAAGAGCAAAAATTAGGGCCTAGGCAATGGCGAGCTAGAAGGGGATTGCATGGATCAACTTCCTCCCAAAACATTTCTTTGTGGTAGTATTCAATTAAAAAGAGGATAGGGAGGAGGTTCTTCAGACAAACATATGGAAAAAAGTGGAGGCACACTTGTACATTCAAACTTGGATACAAAATTTTTACCCCCTCTGGATCCGATTATATAATCTCCCATATGAGTACTAGTCTAGGAGATGCCTATGAAAGATTGGTAATGAAATAGAAAGAACCCTAGAGATTGATCTAAGGAATGGAGAATCTTTGTTATATGCCAAAATCAAAGTGTTATCGATAAAAGAAATCCCCTATTCCATCAATTTAAATGTTGGCAAAACAATTTGGGCTCAAAAAATAGAGGAAGAAGAATGCAAACTTTACTATGGTACCTACAAAAGGTGGAACCAAAACTTGAAGAACTACTGGAATATGCCCAATCCTCAAGTAGGTGGAGACAAAGAGAACAATTTCAATACTCTCGCAAACAAGGAGGCCCCTAAGGAGAAGAAAGGATAGAACTTAGCTTTGTAGCCCTGGGGAAGTCAACAAATGAATCAAACACAAAAGAAAATAAAAAACAGAAGAAGGTTGTGGGTCCTATAGAGGAAGAGATTAGTCAAAAGAATTCCCATATTTTCCCAATAGAAGAGAACTCGGAAGTAGAAAAAGGGAGCCAAAACTTGGAAAATGCCCAAGATACACAAGCTTTGGAGAAAGTATCGAAAAAGGAAGGAATGGGGGAGACAAGACAAGAAGAGAAGAAGGAGGAGGAACAGTCAGGGGGATATCTATAAGAAAGCGATGATGAAGATGAACTAGATATCTTGGAACTAAGAGAGATCAACCAAATGGAAAACAGAGCACTCTCCCTGAGTGTATCTAAAAACTCGGGCTGAAAAACAAACAAACAAACAAAAATGAGAGGAGGAATCTAAAGAGAAGAGATTCATAAACATCAAAGAGTATGTGCTAAGATCAAGGAGAGGCTTGGACTCCTTGAAGGAGTGATGAATTTAACATCGTGGAATGTTAGGGGCTTAAACGCCCCTAAAAAATGACACTGCATCAAACGTCAAATAGAAATAATGCAACCAAAGATCTTGCTCTTACAGGAAACAAAATTACAAAAAAAAGAAGTCGAAGCTTTCATCAAACAATTGTGAAAATGGGAATGATTTTGGGTAGAAGAAGAAGGGAGAGCTGGAGGAATGATGACCTTGTGGTGCCGCCTAAAATTCAAGGTAACCATCAGTCAAGCAGAGGAGAACCTGATGCTATGTGAAGTAAAAGAATTGGCCTCAAACGATACAATCCTTTTATTTAACATATACAACCCAATCAAGACAGAAGAAAAGATGAAGCTGTGGGACAAGATATCGAATATGATGCACAAAAGAAGAGAAGAATTAATCATCCTTGGAGGGGATTTCAACACCATCTTGGGAATGGAAGAAAAGAGTGGTGGAATCGGGAGAGAAACGCTAATAATAAGAGATTTTAGAAAATTTGTGGACAAGAATGAGCTACTAGATGTAAAAACAACGAACGGATGCTACACATGGACGAATAGATGGATTGGTTATGCTAGTATAGTAGAAAGGCTTGACCGATTTATGCTATTCTGAAACTGGTTGGAACAAAACTCTCTTTGGGAAGAAAAAGTCTTCCCGAACACAGGATCAGATCACTTTCCAGTGGCCTTGATTATAAAAAAGGATAAACCCGCAACGAAGAAGACTTTCAAATTTGAAATAATGTGGTGGCATGATGAAAATATGCTACCACAGATGGAATTTTGGTGGAAAGAGAAGCAATAATTTAAAGGCCTGAAGAGCTTCCTATTCATGTCAAAATTGGATCACATCAGGGGGAAGCTGAGCAAATGGAATAAGGAGGTGTTTGGAAACATTTTCGAACAAAAAAATTTGATAGAGGATGAATTAGAAGTTATAAATAAAGAAGTGATAGAGAAAGGTATGACACACTGGGAATACAACAAAGAAAAAGAGCTAATGGGAAAATATGAGGAAGTCTTAATCAAAGAAGAATTTTTTTGGAAAGGAAAACCAAGGGAAGCCTGGTTAAAAGAGGGGGATCAAAACACAAGCTTCTTTCACAATACAACTAGGGCCAAGAGAATCAGGAATATGGTAGATAAAGTTTGCCTCTCAAATGGGGAGCTCCTAGAGGAGGAGATAAGGATTCAGGAGGCTTGTGTGGAGTATTTCTAGAAGAAGTAAAACCCAAAGGAGGATTTTGAAGTGCATTTCCTGGAAGACACAACAGGCTGTATTCCAAAGTTGGTAACAAAAGAAATGAATAAATCCCTAATTGCCCCTTTTTCCAAGGAAGACGTAAGAAGGGATGCTTTTGAACTCAACCCAGACAAATCCCCTAGACTGGACGGATTCCCAACATGTTTTTATCAGAAATGTTGGAACTTCATCGGAGAAGAAGTATGGGAGGTTGCGGAAGACCTCAGGAAGAAGCATAAAATGTTGAAGAGAATAAATATGAAAAACATAGCGCTAATAAAAAAGAAAGAGGATGCAGATTTACTAACAAACTTTAGACCAATAGAGCTATGTAAATCAATCTACAAGATAATCTCGAAAGCAATGGAAAATAGGCTGAAGAAAAATCTGAATACAATAATCTCAAAAGAACAAACGAGCTTCACCCCTAGAAGAGAGATAATGGAAGGTATTATTGTAGCTAATGAGGCAATACATTCGATGCAAACCTCCAAAATAAGTGTGATATTTATAAAGCTAGACATAAGCAAGGCTTATGATAGGGTCAGGTGGCATTTCCTTTTAAAAGTAATGGAGGCATTTGGCTTCAATAGGGAATGGATGGATTGGATCTATGCTTGCATATCAACAGTCCACTACTTTGCTATTGTGAACAACTCCCCATGTGGTTTATTTGGCAGGTCATGAGGTTTACGCCAAGGAGATCCTCTCTCTCCATTTTTGTTTGTTATCATGGCTGAAGCTCTCAACCACCAAATTAGAAAACATAAAGAAGAAGGTAGATGGAAAGGATTGAATATTGCAGATGGAATGGAAGCCCTCTTGCACCAACAATTCATAGATGACACATTGTTTTTTGAAGCAAGATTAGGTGAGGCTAGTGTCATGAAAGAAACTATGGAAAGGTATGAGTTCAAATCTAGTAAGAAAATTAATAAGGAAAAATCTACTATCATTTTCCTCAATGTCACTAACAGATTGCAGAGATGAATTGTGGATATTTTGGGTTACGAAATTGGCCAACTCTCATGCACATATTTTGGGGTCCCAATCTTCCAAGGACTAACAAAATCCAAGCATTGGGAGAAGGTGCTAAACACATGCAGGAAAAAGGCCTCAAGTTGGAAGGGGAAATGGTTAATGCTCTCTAGGTAGATAACAATGCTAAAATTAGTTCTAATGGCGGTTCCAATCTATGATATGTCATGCATGAGACTAACAAAGAAAGTGGATCAAGATTTCAACAAGATAATAAAAAATTTCTTATGGAAAGGCGCTAATGAGGGAAAAAAACTTATGCTCATAAGTTGGGACATAGCAAGAGAAAACAAGGAAGCTGGGGGTGTTGCGTTGAAAGACTTGGAGCGATAGAACCATGCATTGGGAGCTAAACTGATCTGGCACATGTTTTCAAAGATAGAGGCTTTATGAATTAGAATACTAAGGGAAAAATATCTTGATAGTAATGAGCCTGAAATATTCCTAACCGTTGCCAACACACACAGAGGGTCGCACATCTAGAACTCTATGTGGGAATTTTTTCCAATTGTAACAGATCACCTAACCTAGCAAATCAATGATGGTAGGAAAGCCTCATTTTTGTCAGACTCTTGAGGAGGAAAACTCTCTCTTAGTAGCTTGGAAGAATTAGCAGGTTGCTTGGAAGTTGCAGAAAGAAAAAAGCATATAAAAGTGGGAGACTTGCTCTCACCTTCCTCCTCTTATGGGCATCCGTGGAACAAAGAATTAATATTTAGGTGAGAATTAAGTGAGGAAGACTCATTTTAGTTAATGGAGGAGCTGAAGAAGAGGAAACTTGTGCCAAACAGAAGAAAGGATAAGCTAATATTGTGTGCACAAAAATCATGAAATTACTCAGTTAAGCTGGGATATAAGATAACTAAAATACAACAAGAAAGTAAAGACTGGCCATATGTATTATGTTGGAACAATGTGACCCTACCAAAGTTTTGTGCCTTCTCTTGGACTTCCCTACACAAACACATACTGACAGGAGATAGATTTCATCTGGCAGGTTTATATGGTCCACACAAATGCCCAATGTGCAAAGAATGAGTAAAGCGCAGACCATCTACTCCTAAATTGCGGAGTGGCCTCAGAAATATGGAATTGGATTAGTGTAAAGCTTGGATGGATAGGTGTGAGGCCAAGATACATAAGGAATCATTTTTTGATTTGGTCGATATGCCACCAATATGACCTATGGGGTGACATCTGGAAGGTAAGCCCCTCGATGGTACTATGGCACTTATGGCATGAGAGAAATAGAAGGATATTCATTGGGAAAGAAATTTGCATAGAACAAATTAAAAAAAGCATTGAAGCAAAGATCTCAGAACTACTAAATGTCAAAGCAAGGGCAAAGACAAAATCAATTTTCTCAGCCTGGGATGACTAGCTAATGCATCATTGGACTAAGCTAAAAGTCCCCCCCAATTTCCAAAAAAATGACACGAGGACAAGCCAATCCAAAAGAACAGAAGGAAGACTAAAATTAAACTTTGATGGGGCTTCAAATGGGAATACGGGAAAATCCGGTGTTGGCTATGTATTTAGAAACCACAATGGAGACATAGTATGGGAAATCTCAAAGAAACTATAGGAGTGAACAATTAATGAGGCTGAGTTTGCAGCACTCAACTAGGCACTAGCTCTAGCTAAGGAGAAAAAGTGGGTAAATTTGGGCATAGAAGGTGACTCGTTGATCTGCATCAACCCTTTGAAATCAAAAACAATAGTGAGTTGGTGCCTCCAAATCTAGTTGGACAGAGTCTTAGACAAATTGGAATAAATCCCAAACTTCATAATTAGACACACATACCGAGAGGGCAATAAAACATTGGATAAACTAGCAAATCTAGAAATTGAAGGAAGCGAGGACATGATAAGCTCTGTCAATGTGATTGATTGGCAGGGTCTAAAAGAGGTGGTGGAAAAGGTCCGAATCAGGAAGTATTCAAAGAAAATGTTAGAACATGCCACTCCCAAAAGGTATGCTAGCAAATAACACATAGGATAAACAAGACTCACACTGTGGAGAAATTTAAGACTCCCCACCAATAGATTCGTCTAGTAGAAGTAACAGTTGCCCTGATGTATTTGACTCCCCTCTAGAGGGGCAAGAATTTGTAATTTTCCTCCTTTTGAATGAATATAAAAGGGATTTTCCCCATATGGCAACAAATATTGCATCAAAAATAAATAAAAAATATCATATATATTCTAGTATATATTGAATAGTTGAACTATATAAGCAAAAGGAAAAGGAAACCTACTCTACCTAAATTTATTTCATTTTCTTCCCTAAGCATAATGGCTTTGGAAATTAAAATGAACACAATGATGTATTTTCAAAAGAAATTTTAATCACTACTTTTATAACAAGAAACCATCACAAAGGTTTATATACATATACATGTACATGTGTGTGTGTGTGTGTGTGTGTCTATATATTTTCATAGTTGTGATTAAACACAAAGCAACATGGGTATATTTGTGTATATATATATACAAAACCCTACCAAATAAATGAATATTTAACTAAGTAAAAGTAATAAGAGATAATTAAACAAATTATTCATAATAATATGATGAGAAATGATTATATGTACATTAGAATTCACTTTCATTGTTTTTATGCATGAAATGAACAACTATTAAAACTGAAAATAAAAAAGGGCAATTAGATATGTCCTAATTTTATTTCCTCCCTCTTCCATCCTTTTCCTCAAAATTACAAATAGAAATGGAGAGTAGGAGAAAAATAAAGATTTATAAGATATCCTTATGGAATAGGGTTCAAATGTGAAAACCTAAGATCCAATGAATGCTTAAATCAATCTAATGAAATGGTGGAGATTGATTGATCAACCCACTAGATTTTAAAATTATATGTTACTTTAATTAATCTCTTTTATTCCTAATTGGATCCATGGTGGGGACCTATAAATTAGGACCCTTAGTGCTATAAGTTGTGACTTAAAGTCCCTTTTAAAATATCTAATATAATAACTTTTGAATCTAATTTAAAAATTAAGTGAAATTTTATAAGATAAATCAATCCCTATAAATTCACTTGAAGCCTAAGGTATTCCTAAGTGATTTATAATATGAAACCTTTGTGAAATTAATGATTTAATTAAATTAATTTTGACTTAAATATCCCTGGGACAAATCTTTTGGAAAACAAGTCTCATAAGCTAAAAATTCATTTGGTTTTATAAATTGGTTGATTTAATAGGATTTAGAAAAAGGGTTTT
The DNA here is from genome assembly GCA_007115665.2 of Sequoiadendron giganteum. NCBI lineage: Eukaryota > Viridiplantae > Streptophyta > Pinopsida > Cupressales > Cupressaceae > Sequoiadendron > Sequoiadendron giganteum. The sequence goes on along the minus strand of CM021100.1, from coordinate 870,241,950 downwards.
TCCATAGATAAATTCAATGCCAACCCCATGACATCAATTAATTAAAATAATATTTTAATTATAGAATTAACTTGGTATAATTAAAGGGGGAATGAGTTATACTAATCAAATGAGAAATTACATAACACAACATTAACACTGTTAAACTAGAAAGGTCATTGGTAAATGATGTTTCATTGCCCCACAAAATTTGAGATAGTTAAGCACTAAGAAATTAATGTTAATTAAACCAATCCATGACAAGGTTGAACCTAAGGATTTAACATTTTAAGAATTGAATCAGTATAAATTCTCAAATAGCGTATCCTAAAGTAATGTGACCATGGGTTAATCAATATTTAATAATAGGGAGATGATTTACCCTTGAAAATTAATCTTGTGTGATTAGTTTCCTTTCTCTAAATAGGGTTTTAATTTAAATCTTTGGTAAGTGCAAAATTTAATCAACTTAAAGGAAATATAATGATGGCATCTTATTCCAAAGAATGACATAAATATGTATTTAAATATTAAGAATTAATTTGAAACACTTAAACAAATCAAATAGATAATTCTCCTTGGGACTAAGAGGGGTCTTTGATATTAAAGAAAACCTAACAAGTACTTATGTCATTTGGTAAATATCAACAAGAGGGTTGGGGTGACCTCAGTAATAAAATATGTTCAGTTTAATTGAATCCCCTTAAGTTGATAAGGTTAAAGCTATAGGTAAAGTTAGGTAATTTAAGGTTAAAGTTTGATAACACCTTAACTCATCGGAATGAAATGGAGAATATTTAACTACATATGTGTAAAATAAAATACTAGAGGAGAATCAATTGATGGAATTTAATCTCCTTAGGGCTCAATGATGTAACATTTATTTAATTAAATCCAACCTAATGTTTTTTAAATTAATAATTGATTGTCATTCAAACATAAAAAATTATCAAACAAGGTGATCCCCTCTTGCCCTATTTATTTATCATGGTCGTGGGTATCTTGAGTAGGAATATATCTAAATTTATCTTTAGAGGGGTCTATAAAGGGGGTCAAACCTACTTCTTCCTTGGAACCTACTATTATCCAACAGTTCATTGATGATAAGATACTCTTTGGGAAGGCCTCTATGGTTGAAGCTAGAAAATGGAAAAGTTGTCTTAATAGTTATGTTGCTTGCTCTAGCCAATGTATAAATTATAATAAAAGCATGATTTACTTCTTCAACAATACTCTTGCTCTACAATATCATGTGACTATTTTCCTAGGTTGTCTGAGTGGCTATCTCCCATTGGTGTATCTTGGGTTACCCCTTACTATTAAGGAAGTCACTCCTCCCTTTTGGAACACTATTCTTGAAAGGATTCAAAGGAAGTTAGCAGGGTGGAAAGGCTCCATTCTCAGCCATGTTGGAAACTGCAACTCCTATCTACTGCTCTTCAGGGGATCCCTATTTACTTCCTCTCTATCTTTAAGATCCCAAGATATATTGTTGAGAAGTTTGAAAAAATTCAAAGGAACATTTTATGTTTTGGGATTGAGGAAAAGAAAATTTTTGCTCTAGTTAGCTGGGACAAGGTCTATAAGCCTAAATCTTTGGGTGGGCTTGGAATTAGGAATATTTTATGCACCAACAAGGAATTCTTTCTAATATTGGTTGGGACCATTTGAAGAATAAAAAGGACTGGTGCAAGATTATGAATGCTAAGTATCTTCATAATAGACCTATGATTAAGTGCCTCTCTGATGATCACCCCTCAAGATCTTTGGCATGGAAGAACATTTATAAAATTCAGGGATTGCTCACAAGTAGGATGATATGGAATATTGGAAATGGTAATAACATCATATTTTGGGAAGACCCTTAGTTGTTTGACACCCCCCTTGCACACGCTAACTTCAAAAATATTATGAGACCGACACAACTCTCCTTCGGTATGTACATTGGTGACTACCTTCTCAGTCAGGTGGGGGCTCAAAGGTGAAAATATCTGCTTCTTTGTTGTCCTTTGTCCCTTGAGTTGTTAACATTGGCTAAGTCCCTATAGGACTTACTCTCCCTGACCAGATTACCTTTATCCAATATGGAGGATGAATTCTATTGGACTAAGGACAGGCAAGGAAACCTTACAATCATAATAGCTTACAATTTTCTATCGGTTCAAGGTATTGAGCATACACCTTGGAAACTGGTTTGGAATAGGCACATGATTTCAAATATGTGGATCACTTACCTTTGCACTGTCTATTTTTTGTTGTTGTATGGGAGTTGGCTTTAGAGAAATTGGGTACTCACTAGACTATGTGTAAGGACATCAAATCATTTATCTTGAGCTGGTCTAGCCGCTTCCATCACCCCTTACCTAGAGTGATTTGGAACTAGGTCCCCCCATCCTTTGTTGGTGCTTAAGGAAAGATAGGAATAACCAAATATTCAAGAATATCGAGATGCGTCCTAAGGAGGTTTTTGGTATAGGGCTAAGGATAATTTCTAAAAATGATTCACTTTTTAAAGGGAAAACCCCAGATAAAGCTCCTACTAAAGGGGAGATTAAAGTAGCTAAAGCTTGGCACTAGAATCTAGAGGCCAACTCCTTTGATAGCTCTCAATCCTAGGCTAGATGAGAAACTATCTGGAAACCCTTAGATCGTGGATGCCATAAAAACAATTTTGATGGAGTTGCCAAAGGAAACTCGAGCAAGGCGAGCATTGGGGGCATTATCAAGGACTATAGGGGCAACTTTGTGGTTGTTTATTCAAGGGGTATAGGGATTCAGACCTCCATGACTATGAAATTTGGGGTGCTAATAAAGGGCATCCAGTTAGCTATTACTTTGGGGATAAAAAAACTACACATAGAAGGGGATTCTATATCAGTGGTTGATTATGTTAATTTGGGAAGATTCTTGGGATGGAGTACCAACCTAGATATCTTGTTAGACATAAATCATTTGGTTTCAATGCTAGATATGAAGATTGTAAGTCACATTTTTAGTGAAGGTAATCAAGTTGTTGATTCCCTCGCTAATCTAGGCTCCCATTGGAGAGACTCTAAGTGTTGGAGGAATATGGGGAACCTACCATCGGGTATTCAAGGTTTAATTCTCAAGGATTAGGGCACATTTTTTTACCATGATGATATCTAAAATTGCATTTTTCATGGCTTGTTGGGTGGTCCACACATTTTATTTTTGGGTGATGTGGATGGAGATTGATGTTGAGGTGTCTAATTTGTGGCATAATTTGAATTATGGGGTGAAGCTAGATATTATGGAGCTAATTATGAGGAGTAGTGGGAAGTACAACGGGGTAACAACCAAGTTGGTTCAGGCCTTATGCAATATTTATTTGAGGTGTTGTCTTAGCCTTTGCATATCCTTATGGATTTCCAAGTTCAAATTTGATGTGACTAATAATTATGGCATGAAGTGCTTGCTTTGTCTTATCAATTCCGCTAAAAAATTTATAAGGCTAAATGGCAGATATTTAGGGAAGCCTAAATTTGGCCCTATGAGCAACTATCATTAGTACTTGTTCAATGGCCACATGGATGGAAAACCTTCCATTTGGATCATTTTTCACAAACCTAGCCACAAATGTTTAAATATTTTCATTAATGGGATCGTGAAGATTGCCTATTTGGATTTTACTCTTGAAGCATATGTCCTACATACCATCTTGATTGCCTAGAGCCTTCATGGTTAGATTAAAAGAAGAATATTTTGGATGATTTCTCACATTAACAAAAACTATTATACTTCTCTCTCATAGGTTTCTTGGTTTTATAGGGTGAAGAGTGGATAAATGGGTGGTGACAGGGTGAGGATGAAACTAGACAACTATGGGGAATTTTAAAAGGACCCACTGGTTTGGCACATGTGTGTCGAAGTTAGGCTGGTGCCTTTAATGGAATGCTTGGTTGGTCATGATCCGAGGATTCCAACACAATTAACAAGCTCTTGGAAATAAATAAGGGTTACCATGGTTGGTATCTCCTTCGAAGTCAATGAGGAGGTGATCACTCAGGCGACGGGGCTCTCTTGCAGCAGGAAGAAGTATCCTAAGCACACCAAGTCTTAGGATAATGAAATCCTTAATTCCTTCTTTATTGGAAATGAAAAACCTGTCCCCTCCTAGTTTGGCTTTAAAATAGAATCTCTCTCGTGGTCTTGGGACCAAGTTTGTCTCACTCTCAACAAGTATGTCACTAAATAGAGGGTAGATATAAAACCTACTATTACTAGATCATTTTCCTCTTTTAAATCACCTTTGGTATAAAATGTTTTTGAGCTTCCCATTTTTCTCTTTATGATTTAGAAAGTTTTGTTAAGAAACGCCTTGATGTTGCTACCCAAAACCTTGAGGATTCTCCTCATATGTCGTTCCACCAAGGCCTCATCTTGAGGATTTATTATTTTCACCTCACGCTCTACCCACCCAAACCCATTTCTATTGTCCATATTGAGGAAGTCGAACCCCTTGCTCAAACCAATATCTCTTTGGCTGAGTCTAAGGGTCCCAAAATAAAAACCCCTCTCGATAATATTGAAACCCCTAGGCCTAAACCGCTAGCCAAAAAGAAAAAGGGGGTGTGGGGCTTACCTAGTCAAATGTTGTGGTTGGGCTTTGTGAGCTCAAATCCACCCACAATAAGACTAACAATGAACCAACAACTAAGAAAAAAGTGAAAGAAGAGGGGAAAGGTCATGTGGAGCCATTGGCTATTAACAATGATGGGAAGGATGTGGTGGGGAGAGAATCCAAAGGGGATATTGTGGTTCTTGCTACAAAGGAGATAGAGGTTGAAAATACCAGAATTAGCAGATCTAGCAGGATTGCAAAAAATAGAAATCTAAAGTGCAAATTAATGAAATTTCTACTGATGAGGAGCAGTCTACCAGCAAGGGCAATATGAATGAGTAAGACACTAAGGAAGAGGAGGAGACATTTGTTGAAGGGCCTAGCCACTTTTTTGACTTCAAAAAAATGCTAAAGGAGAATTCGACTTCCTATTTCTCTGACCCTGGATATGGAGCATGAAGATATTGAGAAGACTATGGACAAAAGGCAGGATCATTGCAAGTTATTGGAGCGGGTGGAGAAGCTTGAGAAGAAGTTCACTGGTCTGGCTCGATTCACTGTTAAGATGGTCCACCGTGCGGTTGACTCCCTCTCTATTGTTTTGAAGGAGGAGATGGATAAAAAGGCTACTAAGGAAGGCCCCAACTGGGTAGGGGAGGATGTTTTTTTCCTCCTCTCTTAGAATTAGGAGAATGCTAGTTAGTCTATTGTTGTTGTATCTAGTCGTCTAGGTCATATTACTATCGATTGTTTGTATGTTGTTCCTATGTTTATTTTGGACCTAATATTTTTTATCCCTTGAGGCTCATTGTGTAAGGGTACAACACCTTGTAAATATTGCTTATCTTATCAAAAATATTAAAATTTATCTTACAAGACTTACCTTAGCCAAACCAAGACTTATGTTAGCCAAGTCAACACTAGGAGAGTGCAAGGTTATGTGTTACAAGTAAGACCTAGTGGAGACCATTTATCAAATCCTTTAAGGTTGAATTCCACACTTCAACTAAGAGGTAACTACACAAAGGTGAATATTTTGTATTTCAACTAGATGATGCATCTCGAACAATAAAGAGGTAAATAACTTAGTTAATTAATTCTTTCAAAACAAAAATAGTTGGGTTTTCTTCGTGAAAATTTTGGGCATGATAGTGTTTCATTAGGTATAATTGTTATTTATTATTTTTGTTGTTTGTTTTGTTTTAATTGAAAAATACCTACTAAAACATACTTCTAGGAACACCCACTTAGCTCTAAGATGATCCTGAATTGTAGGAGAGACTACCCACTCTTGTTATTATCCCTTAATCCTTTATAATCTATTGATGAAAATTTTTTAACTACATAAATGACATCTCCTAGCCTTGTTAGTAAAATTATGTTCTAGGATTATGGGAGGGCAGTTTTTGGACCAAACGTGCTATAGATGACATTAAAGGGGGGTATAATTTCAGATAGGTCCAAAGGACAAATGACTACATATTAGGTGCAAAAACATGTAAGATAGATCATGAGGTGTTAATGACATGCAATAAAACATACCATGATCTTAAGAAGCCTATTTTATATTTACATAACTATAGATGTGACTATAGATTTTTTTTGGAAAACTAAAGAAACTCAAAATGAAATAGGAATATTGGGAATCCAAATGTATTTAAATCTTACCAATTAGAAAATATGTAACTCTATTTTTATAATGAAATATATTTTTTCATTTTACTAAAACCATGTTTGTGTGATTGATGTTGATGTGTATTGGTGGGCCTAAAACCTTAAGTTTAATGTAATTTTTCTAGTATTTTTAATTTAGTGAGTTAATTTTTTTGACATATTTATGTGTGTTTCTAAGTGGATAACTCGGGTATGTTATGGAAAGTGTATATCCACATGCATGTGTGTTTTTTTACTATAAGAATAAGGTTGAATGTGCTATATCAAATAGTGTCACTTATAACAACTACAAACAAAATAATTTACATAAAAAATACTTGCAACAATGACTAGGTGTTTAGATAGTGGACTTATTTGTAATATATAATTACTTCTAATGGTTGCATATAGGGAATCCGGTGTACTCTTGTTATTGTAATTTTCATGTGACACCATCAAAAGACCTTCAATTGAATATATTTTAATGGAATCGCCCTTAAACTCATATAATTTTTTAGACCAAACACATAATCTCATTAACATGAAATAAACCACTTGATTTATACATGTAAGCTGAAAACAGTAGCTTGGAGCTATTGGTACTATCAAATAAGCATAAATAAATACTTTGATCTAGTTTTTCTTCAAGAACATGATCTTTATCATATATTACATGAGATTATTTTAGTGCAAAAGAAGGTTTCTCATTTGGTATGTAGCAAGAAGTGGTAAAACACTTTTATAACTCTTTTAAGAGGTCAATTACAGTGTTGTAAAGGCAAGGAGATTGTTTGACATAATGTATCAAAGAGCTATGGTTCAACATAGAGGATAGAAGAGAGGAGGAAGTCTTAAAAAATAATTAATGAGACAATGAATAACATTCATGGAGGTTATAAGGACATTGGAAACTTGTATATGACAAAGGATAACCAAATAATTTGGTGAAAGGAAAAAGGGTAGACCAGAGTGACAATGCAAAGGATAGTAAGGAGGTGACCTGCACATGCAAGTGATAGGTTAAAGGAAAGAAAAATCATAGTTTTGAAATCTTGAGGACAGTCCAATGAAGTGGAGTCATAGGGAATAAAATCCAACAACCATCATATAAAAGGTAGTTAAAATGAGTATGTGATAATCTTTATCAGCCAAACAACATGAAGAGAAGGGAGTATGAGAATTTCATATACCTATGATAGTTTTCAAATAAAAAATCCAAACTCTATATACTTATGGGTGACTGTTCTATGGTAGAAGGTAAGTGGGAAACCTATAGTCTTGGCCTATAGTATCATGATAGATATAGTTTATAAGGTGAAATAAAAGTTCATGTGCCTTGTATTTGCATCTATACTTTTCATATATGGCTACCTATATAGCTACAATGATAATAATCAACAAAGGTTTCCTATGCATGTTATAATAGGGAATTCCTTGGTATGTCTTCATCTAGAAGAAAATGAAACCATTTTTTGTATTTCCCATTTTGATAAATAAAAGACAATGCAAAATATGGAGTATGATAGTACATAGGAAGTTATATGGACATTATTTTTTGAGTTTGGAGACAATCAAACCTTATTACCATCTATAGGTAACCTTCAACCAGTGATAGGCACAAAGAGTGGAGAACATGAATTGGCATAAATGTAGAAAATTTGAGGTTGGATTTGAGGAAATAGGAGGCTAGGAAGCTCCAAGAAAGAGTATGGAAGCCTTAGTGTTTCAATAAGGAGAGCTTGGAAAGTAGATCAATAGACATTAATGTTATAGGTCTAAACTCCCAAGATAGCTACCATGAAGAAAGAAGACAACTACAGGTAAATTGAGATTCAATCATGAATAATAGATGATAGAGGATAGTTTGAAGACTTACTACCAATAGTATGAGGTCTGTCAAAGGCATCTTACTTCTCACAGTTCACAATGGAGGTTAAGATACATGGTATATATGGACAATATAAAATATTTCATAAGGGAAAATCCTTTATAAATAATGAGAAGTTGATAAATAGGATAGACTTATGCACATTGGAAGACAATGTATGAATAGCTACACAAGGATAATTCAATAAAGATACAAAAGGAAAGAATAATCTCACCAAAATGAGGGGAGAGTCACTAGAATGATCACTCATGTGCAATTAGTCATTAGACATATGGAATATTGAAACAAATTTCAACAATGCTATAATGAGCACAAGAGGATTGTTGGAGTATTGTTGATGTGTTTTTTATGCACTTCACAACACAAGCAATGCGTAGGTGCATCACCTCTCTTGAAAGACAATCTTCCACAATCAATTTGCAGAATACTATCCCATGGTCTCTAATTTCAAGTCTTGACAGTTCTTGGAATATCTCAGTTGATTTATGTGATTTTTTGGAATCACAAGGCGGACTTATGGATGAGTCACAAAGTGGGGAAGTTGGATCTGCAAAAGGAGTTATTAAGATGGGAGAGTTGTTGTGTGTTTGTTGCAGGTTCAAACAATAGTCTAGAACTCTATTTCAACGTCAGATTTAGCTTTATAATGTGCAATGATCCTTGCATAAGGTTACTTATTAAAAAAAAGGAAAAAGGGTAGGGAAGAGAGAAGGTTCCTGGATCTGAAACTATGAATTAACAATGATCATGGAGGCTTCTACAGTAGACAAACTCCCCAAACTAGGTTTTTCTTGGCCAAAAAGATCTTACACATACACAAAACCAGTGCAATCTTCTAAGGACTACATATTTTAAGTTAGCATACACACATCATGAACATGCAAGTGAACTAAGTTGCAACAATCAAATAAAGAAGCCTAGGCTAACTGTGCACAACAGCTTGTCATCAACAAGTGCCAGAAGTATGGGTTGAAAGCTCATCAAATACTATAACAACAAACACCATCATCACTTCCATTCAAGAAACTAACAACTAAAACTAAATTGGAAAGTAGAACCATGCACACATAATGAGAAAACTCAAAAATTAACACCCATAAATCATGCAATGTTGCTTTCTATTGCTGTAGAATTCCTTTACACTAGCTCTCCAACCTTTTTACAAATGAGGGGGAGACCCCTATTTATAGTTTTTCAAAGCCCAAATGAATGGATAGGTTTGATTTAAATTGTGTGGCTTAGATTCAATTACATTAGAGATTCACCTACCCCACAATATTCAGCAATTTAAAACACATCTTTGTCTTTTTCCTATTTTTTCTTGTAGTGGCCAGTCAGTGTAGTAGTTTTGTCTTCTAGCTGAAATTGCTTGAGAGATGTCTTCTTCCCAATGGACTTGCAACATTCTTCATTGTATCAAATGGGTCTATCGAAAAATGGAATCAATGGATTGGTTGCCCTTGATTTGGGTGGACAACACCTAAAGATCATTATCATCTGGTGAAAATTAGGATAGCCCCCTTTGCATTTTTTCATTGACTTCCTTGGCACAGGTCTTCTTCTGATGCCAACTCTATTGATGGGAACCATGAGGAGAGGTGGGCATAAAATGAATGGTGATAGGAGCCACATGTTTTTCCTTGTTCAACTTTCTCAATGGGTCTCCCAACGGACCCACGATAGGCCTCTTTAAACCTGCATGCATGAAGTGTTGTAAGTGATTTTATACACAAATCAAGGAAAATGTTAGTCAAATCTTGCCAAAAAATTATTAGATTCACCCATGCATCATCAAAATATCACAATATTTAGTGGGAATTGCCATTAGCAGTTTACTCGAGGGTGTTTGGATGTTCCGGGACCAAGAGGCTGAAATGCTTGTTTGAAAGGGAAAATAGGGTAGGGCGGCCCAGATGGTATCTCCCGACTGCAAATTTGGAATTTGAAAGGTCCATGCACCAGAGGATGCAATTTTAGCATGTGGTTCAAAGTCCATTTCCAAATTGGGAGAACGTTTGGATGCTCTAGAAATGAGAGGCTGAAATGTTATTTTAGGAATGTTGTTTTGAAAAGGACGAACAGGGCAGGGTGACCTAGATGGTATCTCTTGGCTGCAAATTTGGAATTTGAAAGGTCCATGCAGGAGAGGATGCAATTTTAGCATGTGGGTCAAAGTCCGTTTCCAAATTGGGAGAGTGTATGTCGGTCAAGATAAAGAGAAAACATAAAATATGGATTGTCTCGAACCTTCTTGCAATTTCGAAGACCTCTATAAATAGAGGCATCTGTAATCTATTTTGGCAGTCAATACAAGTGTGTGTGTTGCACAACATGATTGGGCTAATCACTATGTTTTTATTTTTCTTATTTTCATCATGGTATTAGAGCTGATGGTGAAGCTAGTTGGCAGAAGATCTTGAAGATATCATGAGTAGAAATTAATCACTAGAGATCGAGGGAGCATTGATATCGCCATGTAAATTCCAACTGTTATTTGTTGAAGATCATTGGTATTGTCTAAGATAGATTGTGACATTTTTGAACCTATCAAAGGAGTGTGAAGTTGTTGATCTAAGGAAAAGAAAAAGGATCGTTGCGAACTCTAGTATTTTGGAGAAGAGATAAAGTGATAGTTGAAAGTATAGATCGTTGATTTTTGCTTCTTTTTCAGAAGTCTGATCACAAAAGTGTTTGTAAGAATTGTTGAAAAGAGTTTTTGTTGAAAAGAGGCCTGTCAATTTTTTATAAATCCCATCTACATCATAGATATAAAGAACCAGTCAAACAAGGCACTAATTTAAGGAGTAAACCTGCCACATCAATAAAGAGATCAATGTGGTAGCCGAATATATAGACAAAAGAGCCAATTGAAGGAAGTAGTTATAATTGTGGGGACCCAATGTAGATCTATAAGAGTTCTATTTACAAAGGGCTTTGTTTAGTAGAGTACTTTTGGAAGTTTTTAAAATCTATGATAGTAAATTTTACTAGTGGTGTCATATGATGTTAAGAATTGGCTTTCTTTTTTAAAGTCCAAAATTAAAAGTAAAAAAGAAAAGTTTAAAAATCAGTTTTCAAGTTGTTGAAGAATATTATAGAAAAGAGTGTAAAAGTGTTCAAAGTTTCAGGTGTTAGTTTTATCTCTATCTCGGTGTTTTTTATGTCTTATTGTCTCTACTTTGATAAAGTTGAAAGAAATTGGAGAAAGGAGGCAACATTGTTTTCATCAACCACTTTAAAGAAAATGTGATTGATACTTTTTAATGAAAATCTTGTTTATGTTTAAAGATAGTAATATGAAGGTCATAAATGAAAGGTACAAAGTAAAGTGGAGTTATAATTTGAAGAGTCTTAAAGAGAGGTGATGTTTTCTCTTAAGATCTAGCTTGTAGTTTTAAAGTTGTTTTGAATAAGGAGAGAATAATATCAAAAGGAAGGTTGCAGTTAAAGGAGAAGAGTTTAGATCATCATTGCAAATTGAAGAAGAGTGAAGGTAAATGGATAAATTGGTGCAGTGGAGTCAAGAAAATAATCAAGTGAGTTTAAAAATTATTTGAATCAATGGGAAAAGATGGTAAAAGACTGTTAAAAGAAAATGAAAATTTAATTTGTAAGAATGAATTTTTAAAGGAAAAAAATAGTGAACTTTTGAAATATTTGTGCCAATTTGATGAGAAGAATAAAGTGCTAGAAGAAAAGCTAAAGCTAGTTGATGAACTTTTCAAAGATTTGTGGTAAGTTGAGGAGAAGAATAAAGAGCGAGAATAAAAGCTAAAGTTGTTTGATGATATTAAGAAAAGGAATGAAGAATTAGAACAAAGAGTAAAATAGGTTAATAACTTAGAGCACAAACTAAAGAGATTGGAAGAATAAAATAATTTTCAAATGAAGGAAATCACAAAATCAGAAGAAAAAAATGGTTACATAAGAAGGAAATGTCCAAATTAAATTAAAAAAATGAAAGTTTGAAGTCAAAGAAATTGGTATGTGACGTTTCTTGTAGTACAAAAGATTTGAGTTCATCATTTGATAAGTGTGTTTTTGCTAAAATTGTTTGTGATGGATAAAAACATGTTAATAAGACTGAGAATCTTGTTAGTTGTGATGATAATGCAAGGTGATCCCACAAAGCTGGTTTAGAATTTCTGGGAGATTTTGATTTTTACTGAAATTGCATATTTTTAGAAAATATATCAATTCAAGCCTTAAAAATTTTCATTTTAAGGATTTCAATTTAATATGGTTTGATCAAACCACCTTATATCAAACCCCCTTGGATAGAACCCCACTAGTTTTAAACCATACCTATAATAGAGTCTCCTTTACACCTATCAAAATATTGATTAAAAATCACTTTTGATATACCTTTTGGGGGATCAAATAAATTCATTTAAAATTTATTTCAAATGATTATGGTAGTCCTCAGAATGAGCTATCCAAAAAATATAATTTTAATATGTTTTGGTTTCATTATGTATTTATTTTTTTAGTTTTATTAAACATATTTTTTCATTGAAAATCAAGTTCTCTATTCTGCATATGTGGAAAAATAGCAAATTATCAAAATAAAATTTTGAAAAATATGTTCAAGCTAGGTATTGATGTCCTTGATCCATTCAAAAATAATAATTTAATTTCGATGTATACAAAAAAAGTTACGTTGTATACGGTCCACCTATGTCTGAATTGTAATTGGTTTGACTTCGAAACTTGATTAAGGAAAAAATATTTAATAAAACACTAAGAAACCAAATGAACTAGTTATATATCATAGTTGAAAATCTAAATTCGAAGAAAAATAGAATTTTATCCTTGTTACAAAAAATTTATGTTGTATACGGTGAGCGTCACTCCTTAAAAATGTTGTTTTAAAAAAAAAGCTAGTTTTCGAAGGAGATGGAAAAATAAGTGCAATCTGATTACTTTTTTTTTGAAAATAATATATTTATAATCTATAGAAAAAACTCCACAAATCACTAGTTTGCATCATCTTCAAATTCCTCGCGGTTTAGTCGCTAAAGGAGCCTGCAAGTGAATATTTAGTTAAAAAAAAATCAGTTCAGTGTCCAGTTTGCCCAAAAATTGTAAACCAGTATTGTGGGACCACCCTACGTTTGATTCTATAAATGTTGCTATTGAAAATAATGTTGGTTTAAAAATCATGAAAAAAATGGATTATAAAGGTAAAGGATTAGGAAAACATGAACAAGGAATGAAAAATCTAATTGAGCCAACAATGTGGCCAAAGTATGAAGGTCTCGGGTATGTCACAAGTAAGAGGAATGATGATACAAGCTCAAGTAAATTCATTCAAGAAATGAAGTGTATGTAATGTTCACATTTTAACAGAAAAGGTCATACAAAAGATAAATGTTGGGATTTATATCCATGTAAAATTCATGGTTTGAAAAACCACTCTAAAAAAATGTGTTGGAATACAAATTGAAATAATGAATATGTGAAAGATTGCATGAAAATGAAATGTGGTTGGGTTTTTGGATCGAACTGGAAAAAGTTGGCAGGTATGTTCCAAAGTTTTTTCAAGTGCAAGTGTTCATATGTCAAAGATGATAGAAATCAAGAAAGGTTTGAAGATTCCAGATGTCATGGTCTTGTAAGACATCAAGCAAGATGAAAACTATAGATAGTGAGAGTACTTCCAAATTTTTTAGAAATGAAGAAATTGAATTTAAAGATTACAGATCAAAAGATTAGTGCAAGAAGAATTTTCAAGTATCGAATTTCAATATTTGATGATCATCCTTTAGTGACTAACTAAATTTAAATGGGTGCCTAACAAGGCTTTAGGCTGAGACCCTTCCTTTTCCTTTCTTTGGACTGATTATCTTGTGGGACAAGTTGGTTCATAGATCTTGAAGATACACTAAAGAATGAGTGACTAAGTCTCTAGCCTTCAAAGACAAAATTTGAAATGATAAAATCACATGTGGTCAAAATTAAGGGGGAGTGTTGGAGTATTCACCAATACTTAATGAATCTTTGAGTGATTTCTACTAAGCATGTTCTGGAAATTTCTACCAAGATCATTCACCTAACCAATAAGATACAAGTAAAGCTATTAAATGCAGTATGTCGGTTAGGATAAAGAGAAAACATAAAATATGGATTGTCTCAAACCTTCTTACAATTTACAAGACCTCTATAAATAGAGGCATTTGTAATATGTTTAGTAAAAATTCAATACAAGTGTGTGTGTTGCACAACATGATTGGGCTAATTAGTGTGTTTGTGTTTTTCTATTTTTCATCAAGGATAACCCTGCAATGAATAAACTACATTGCTAAAATTTATTAAGACAATTAGTAAATTAAAAATGGAGCTTGTGTCAAACCCTTGCCAAAATTATTAATGCTATCAAGTCTTGATTTGTAACATATCATGAATGAATGTTTTTGGTGTAAATTTTTTTTTTTGTTAAGGCACATTGTAAAAGGTATGACTTATGAGTCATAGGAGGGTTATCAAATAATCATATACAAGTCCATTGGCCATTTTTGAGGAGTTGTGTCATTATATTCTTTGCAAATTGTTGTACAAATCCTTGCAACAAAATATAGTTTACAGTCAAGATGGATAATAGTGGGTAGATTGTAAAGCTACAGTTAAAGTATGAGCAAATATGTTAAACAACTCAACACTTACAAAGTTCAAAGAGGACATACAATGTGACAGTAGTAGTGCATGAAGGAAGGTTTTTCAAGAATGAAAGGGGATTTAAGATAAAGGATGATAATTATATGACATTTATATAGTCATATGTGAGGAGGACTGCCATAACATTTAGTCTATTAGTTTGAATGTCAAAGAATACATGAGCCTATACATGCATTAGCATTTTTAGAGCAGGGTGGAGTTCATTAAGTGAAATTTCCAAAATGAGGTTGATACATAGCAGTGTCAACGAGTTGAGGAAGGTTAACTGAGTGACAAGAGACATACAATGCAAACTTTAGAACATATCTAAACACAATCAAATCATAGAAAACCTTTGAACTATACACCAATACTAATAAATATCTTATCTATAGACTTTCTTAAAAAAATTGCAAACTTAGGTTGCGACATACCAATTCCAATCCAAGCCAAAACATCTTTAATAATATGACTTTCAATTTCAAATTTCTCAATAACTTTACACTAATGAAAAAATTATTTCTTCTCAATATAGGTTTCCTTAGAACCAAATAAACAAGGCCATCTTTTTTCAAGTGTTTATACTTTTTTAATAAATTCATTTATATTAGATATTTTTTTTTAAATTTTTTTTGGTAGGTAAATAGCTGGTATGGCAAACACCATATATTATCAGACAAAAATATTACAGTTGATGCCTTTCGGCTATGTTTAGAGTACAAGTTTTCTTACAAGTCCAGAATCCAAAATTTGTATCATTCTTTCTATTATCTTATCTAATACTATACTACCCACATAACTTTAAACACAAACTATACTTCTAAGCTAACCAGTCTTATGACCTCGCCTTGATTCCCTTCAGCTTCCATGGCCTGTGTAGAGCAGTGAAAAGGGGGCTGGATTCATCACATCTTGAACCCTGAGCCATTGCTTCTTTGTGCATCTGCTTTGCATGTGTTGCACGAGACTTGACTAGACATTCCATTTTGCATCTTCTATGTGTAGGGCCACTTGCAATTTCCTCCACATCCCGTTCATTGTCTTTTATTGAGTCCTCCCCTGAGTATGGTAATACTGGGGTTTCCATCCCATTATTATCCTCCTCATCATTTTCGACATCGAACCCCTCTCTGGCCATGTAATTACCCAGTGCTTCTTTTGTCATTGGCTTTGTGAGCCCTACCGCATGAAGAAGGAAATTGAGATTTCTATCGATGTCTTTGTAGCGTTCTGTCAGTTCCTCTGGTTCTATCGTTGATAGGATTGGAAATTTTGGCATTGGTCTCCCACCGCATCTCTTTAGCAGGTAGTAATGTTGCAGCATGGGTATTTTTCGGAAATCATCAACGTTATCCAAGACTACGTCAACTTCACCCAAGTATTTGTGCTTGAACACGCGCTGGCATAAATTCTTTATCCTAGATTTCTCCATTCCCCTGTAAAGTGCTATTGCTAGGAAAATTCCATGGATATTGGTGTTGAGATGGTGCTTATGGTAATACCATATAAAATCCTATCCCAATACCTCCCTTACCATGTGGATGACCAGTTTGTTCTTTGCTGAGAGGATTCCTTGCAGCCTTGTGTCTGTCACTTCTCCCTAGAATGGCACCATGGTTGTGGTTGTCTCCATACACATAGGTGTATCCATTATTCTCTCCACCAAATTTTACTAGAAGCTATTGCAGTTGTGACATTTACCTCTGTGCTATCTATTCTTATAGCCAGTTGTTCCTTTCTTGGCTCTATTATAAATGCGTCATCTCTTCACACAAGTGAGCCTTTACTCCAATCCTGCATTATCATGGTCATCTACCTGATGTGACTTTTATGTGCCTTGAATCGATTGACTAGATCTTAAAAGGACAATTTACCTACCATGTGTGACGTTCACTCCTATCCCTAAAAGTACCTCGCTTACTGATTGTGATTGCCAATGTTGCCACCATTTCTTCACCCATAAATTTTTTGTGACCCTTCACTCGAAGCTGGCTTGGCTTTCTTAACCCAAGTCGTACTCCATCCCTATTGCCATGTGTTTGGCTAGGCTATCAGCCATAGTATTACCTTCATGGTATATGTGGATGACACAAAAATATTTGAAGGATGATGCCAAGGTTCGTATCAGACTTAACCAACACCTCAATATCTAGTTCGAAGTGGAATTGTTTCTAATAGCATTTATTATGATTAGCGAGTCTCCCTCTAGATGCAGTTTTGTAGCTCTGAGGTTCTTCCCTAATTTTATACCACATAGAGCAGCTTTGATTTCTCCCATGTTATTTTTTGCTTGCCCAATAATTTTTGCTTCTTGTTCTATCACCTTACCTTCGAAATCTATTGCCACACATCCAATGTCAGCTACTCTAGGGTTCCCAAAGAGGCACCATCAAAGTTTATTTTGATCCAACCTGGTTGTGGTTTCTACCAAATCATTCCACGTCTAATTTCTTCCTTTTGTGGTTTCTTCAAAGTGCTTACAATGGGAGGGATGTGTAACCCATCAAATTTATTGGAAATTTTTATGTCCCTATTAGAAAATACATTCTTTGGAAAGGTTATCATTTTTGCTACATTGTTTACTATTTCCACCATCGCCTTCACCATTCGACCTACTAATTTTTCTCTCCCCAATGATTGTTCCTAAAAAATGTGCCTATTTCTTTCCTTCTAGATTTCCCAGCATACTATGGATGGAATAATTTTCTAAATGCTATTGAATACCCCTTTGTGAAGTTTATTTGGCCATGGGGCTATCCAGTCCCATAGGTTTGGTGACAAAGGAGTTGAGTACTCTAGAAGTCTGAGTATGAATTTCCAACATAATTTAGAATAGGGGCAACTAAGCAGGAGATGGAATGTTGTCTATGCCTAATTTTTGCACATAATACATATATTAGGGCCTCTAAAACCCAACTTTGATAACCTATCTCGGTTTAATATCCTACCCTGGCTTTTGGTAGAACATTTTTCCCCCAACAGAGTGTATTTGGCCAAGTTTTCCTTTCCACTCTCCTTTCCTTGATCCTGTACCCAATCTTTACCTTATATTCACCATCTGCTGAGGCACTCCATCTCAAGACATTTTCCCCTTCTCCAACATGGAAGGTTCTAGCTTCCAATATTCTTTTCAAGGCCATTTTTTGCATTGCAGGGTCGCTAAGTGTATTTGGGTAATTCCATCTCCATTTCTGGACTCCATTTTCCCATACAGTTTCACCATAATCACTTACCTTGTGGCCCTATATCTTGGTAGTTTCTTCCTTGATGGCCTCCAGGCCCATCATATTGTTTAGCTTAGTGTGTCCATCCCACGAATCTTCCCAAAATGATGATTTTCTTCCATTATGGACTTCCCACGAGACATACTTATATATGATATCTCTACATTCACATATGAAGCTCCAAATTGCCGATCCTTTGGGTGGATTGAGTACCCTGACTATGCTTATTGGCTCGTTTGAGTCCAGGTATTTTCTTTTTAGGATTCTAACCCATTTTTTATTGCTAGTGTACATTTTCCAAACTAGTTTGGCATCCATGGCCTGGTTCATCTCCTTTATCCACCTTATTCCTTCTCCTCCTGTGGCCTATGGTTTACATACCTTATCCCATGTGAGTAAGGGAGTCCTATTTGAGTCCTCTGGTCCATTCCAAAAGATTTTTCTCATATTTTGATTAGACTAGTCCATAATGCCCTTAGGGATTTTTAGGCAAGACATTGAATAGATGGGGATCACTGCCATGACAATTTTAACTAGGAGGAGCCTGCCAGCCGATGTTAGCCATTTTCCTTTCCAGAGTTCCATTTTCTTTCTGCAATTTCCTACTAGTCTATCCCAAAAGGTGATACAGTTTACTCCAGTGAAAAATGACATCCCTAAAAATCTCACTAGAAGGCTGGCTGTTCTTATACCCAAAATTCTTGTGAGATCATGTTGCAGGCTAGGTTGGGTATTGAGAAAAATGGCTTTTGATTTTCTCTAGTTGATGGCTTGGCTGGAGGCCTTACTATAATTGTTCAAGACTTCTTTTATTTTCCTTGCTTCTACTCTTGTAGCTAACCCAAAGAGGATGGTATCATCCATGAATTTTTGATGGTTAATTGCACCTACGCCTAGTGCTACTTCTATTCCTTTCCATGAACCTTCCTCTCTACATTGACCGATTTTACTGCCCAAAGCTTTTGCCATTATGATGAAGAGAAATGGGGATAATAGTTCACCTTGTCTTATCCCCCAGGAAGACTCAATGAATCCCTAAGCAACTCCATTTATTAGGATTGAGAATCTTGGACCACTTATGCAACTTTTAATCCATTCCACTATCTTTCTATCAATTCTGAATCATAATAGCATTTCCAACAAGAACTGCCTATCTACCCTGTCATATGCCTTTAGGATATCTAGCTTTAGAATCATGCTTGGTAATCTTAACTTCCTGGCTGAATAGATCATTTCATGCGCTACTATTATCCCTTCCACAATTGATCTGCCTAGAATATATCCACTTTTCTCTTCTAAGATGATTTTATTTATTACCATTTTGAGCCTATTGGCAATGACCTTCATGATTATTTTGTATATTGTGTTACAAAGGTAAATTGGCCTATATTCCCCCATGCAGCTTTCCTTTTTCTTTTTTGGAATGAGTGTTATGAAGGTATGATTGATTGCCCCTAACATTGCAGTTTTCCTTCTTGATTCTTCTGTTGCTTTGACTAGATCTTCCTTAATTATTTCCTAATATGACTAGAAAAAGGAGGTCGACAAGCCATCTAGACCTGGGGATTTGTCTGCACCTAGTTGGAATGTTTCCTTCTTGACTTCCGCTAAACCGATGGGTTTAGTGAGTTCTTCATTCTCATGCTTTGAGATCAAACTCGGGATTCCACTAATGAACTCCTCCCTTGAGCCTACATCTATTTGATCTTATTTTTAAACAATGCCTCAAAGTACTTAATTGCTTCCTGATTGATTTCCTATGTTGTTCTGGCAAGGGACCCATAATATTTCCCCAACTCCATTATCTTGTTCATATTTCTTTTTATCATGGTTGAATTATGGAAGAACCTAGTGTTTCTATCACCTTCTTGGAGCCACTGTTCCCTGGATTTATGCTTCCAGTGACATTCCATTCTTGCTAAAGACTCAGATTGGGCCTCTAGTAGGTCTTTCTCTCTTAGGTATTCCTCCTACCCCATACCATTCTTGATTATTTTCTCATTTAGGATTTTGAGCTTGTTTTCTATCTTATCACTCTCTTCAAAAATATTTTTGAAATGTTCTTTATTCCATACTCGCAATCTTATTTTGACATGAGAAAGTTTCTTCTAGAAGGAGTAAAGTTGTGAGTGGTTACCGATCCAAACTTCTTTCCACCAAGTCAAGATATTTTTGAAAAGGCTTGGGTCCCTCATCCACATTTTTTCAAATATGAAGGGAGATCCGCCTTTGAAAATATCTGGCTAAAGTTCAAGTTGCATTGGAAAATGATCTGAGCCACTCTAGGGTAGAATTGAGGCTTCCATCAAGTTCATTCCTTGATTCCATTCCCCTATCACTAGAAATCTATCTAATTTGTTTGCTATTCTGGAGTGGCTCGATCTTCTGTTGGTCCAATTGTAAATTCCATTCTTAGTATTTATCTCCCTTAGCATATTCTTGTCTATGAAATCCTGGGAATCTACTTGGGATCTTATCAGGTTTTGCAATCCACCCTACTTCTTTGAATTGTTTAGAGTGGCTTGAAGTCCCCACCAATTATAATTTTTTACATCTTTTAGTTGTCTCAAAATGGTGGATATTTCTTCCCAAAGGTGTCTTTTGTTTACTAGGGCCATAGGGCCATATACATTAATTAGATTGAATTATGAGTTATCTTGGTAGAGCCACACTGAGACTATTGTCTAGTTCTGCTTTGTCTCCATGATTTTGCAACATATTGAGGTTGGGCTCCATAGTATGCCTAGACCCCCAGATGCCCCTATTGATTCTTTACAACATCCTTCCCATCCTTTCCACCACTTCACTCTCCTTTCTTGTTGCACCTTACTCCATTTTGTCTTCTGGATTAATAGAATATCTGGCTTACTACTATCTATCTGATGCCTAAAGTGGCACCATTTAATTGGGGCATTCAAGCCCCTAGTATTCCAACTTATAATCCTCATGGTTCCCTAGGAAGGGGGAGTCCCTTCTTATTTCTAAGGATTGTTTGGCCTAGTTTGGTTTGGCCTTTTGCTATGCCTACTATTTTTAGTTTTTCTTTATTGGGATTACAACCTCTTTGACTATTTGATCTGATCCTTGGTGTTATTATTTTCGAGGGTATTTGTTTGATTCCTCTTTCAGCCATTATGCCCTTCTGATATTCTTCGTAGCTTTCATCACCCTCTAATTCTAATTCCATACTACCTATCTCCTGTTCTTCCTCCAGTCCTTCCTCTGAGCCCTTGTAGTTATTTAGCGTCTTCATATCTGATATCTCTCTGATCTCTTCCTTCTAGCTTTCCTCATCCTTTTCCTTTATTGCTACTAACTGATTCTCAGACCTAATGTCTATGAGATGAGGAAATCCATCTTCCAGTTGTGTACTAGCTTTTGGGAAGATTACATAATCATCTTGAACTGGCCAATAGGTTGTGTGATTCTCCTCTTGTCGAGTGTTGGCAGGTTTCTTCCCTCCAACACAACCTCCTCTGGTTTTGTTTTCATCGATTCCACCAATTCTTCTTCCAAGAACTCAATTGATGGTCCCATCTCTAATTTATTTATTTTCTCCACCTTATTCTATTCGGTTTCACCAATGTTATTGTCCTCCCAATTTTCTGTACAATCCTTCTTATCATGCTTCAATTATTTGCATTTACAGCATATTTGTAGGCTATCTTCCCTATTCACCTTTTGTCACCAATATCCTTTGTTGTTTATGAGTTCTATCACTCTAGGCATCTCTAACCCCTGAGCTTTTGATATACACATTCAAAAGTAAGGTCCTTTTCTCCCATCCTCCTGGATATTGTCTATACCTTAGAGGTTAGCTAAGTGTTTACCCATTTCCTTTAGGGTTTCCTCTGACTAATACTTCGAGGGTAGATTGTATAACCTCACCCAAACCATAGTTTCCCCAATCCAATCTTTCCTTGGGTCAAAATTCGATCTCCACTCTATGGGGTGTACTTGGGCGCCATCCAGAAAGTAGGGCCCTGATTCTAAAGCCTTATTCCTCTTTTCCTGGTTCAAGAGCTTAATCAGAAACTAGTTATTTTCCAAGGATTATATTGATTTCTCTTCCCCCCAGGTTGCCCTGCACCATTCTTCCATAGTTCTCCAGTTTTTTTGTCCTTCTCCCCCCCATTTGACAAACATTCCTATCTTTTGCAAATTTTCACGAATATTCTTAATGACTTCATTATTGACGCTTAGGAAGGGTATAGAAGCTGGTGTAGACTTACCTTTTTTTACTATGTCCAGGTTATCTGATGCAGTACCCTTGGTTGCCTTGGACATTGATGCTTTATTCAAGATCGCTTAGCACCAATTTTTGGTCAAGTCTCTTTTTACTCCTTCCTTTTCCCCGAACCACCCTTTAGATTTTGTGGATTTTCGCCTCCCCCTATTGTTGAAATCCTAGTTTCCTTCCCATCTTCCATTCACAAAGTGATTAGGTCTCACCCATGGAGGCCCTTGGGCCTGTCGAGCCCCATTTCTCCTTCGCTTCTGATCCACTTCTATCTGATACTAGTGTTGATAGTAAGGGTGGCATTTATCCACCCAAATACCATTCTCCATCACCCATTGAGGCCTATGCACATTTGGTCTAGATTTCCAATCTGTCCTTCCATACTTCGTCCAACCCTTATTAATTTTCTCCCTGAATTCTTCAAAGGCTATTGTACGATCTAATTCTTCACTCCATTTCTCCTTGCTTCTTGCCTCCTTTTTCAATGTTGATTTCCATTGTTGACTAATGCTCGCCTTTGGTGTGTCATGCCTTTGCTTCTTCTCCTACCTCAGCTTTTGGTCCCTGCTTTGCTATTCAGTACCCTTCTCCGGTTCACGAACTTTCGTCTGCTCCATCTCATAAGACTTTTCCACCTCGTTGGTTTTTGCCTCCTCACACATTTTTGCTTTATATTAGATATTATTATTAACATAATGATGAATTATTATATATTAATATTAACAATATATTTATACAATAAATAATAATATATAATAATTATTTATTTATTAATTATTATTAATAAGTAATAATAAGATTAAATATTATAATATTGATTGATTAATTAATTAATATATATATTATTTAAGATATAATAAATAATAAATAAATATATTTATAATAAAATATTACATTAAGATTAGTTAATATAGTAATATATACTAGATTATATCAATAATAATAATCTATAAATATTTTATATAGATAATAATATAATCTATTTATATTATACTATAATTTTATCTACATGAGGGATCTTCTATATCTTCGTAACAGGCTTTGTCCAAAGAGGCTCGCCAGTTCTACTCTACTCTGTTTACCCAGGATTCACCTCCTACTGAGGTTGATGAGGATATGGTCCTTTCATGTATTCCTTCTTTGATCTCTAATGACTTGAATTTGTCTTTGATTCGTCCGGTTACTTTGTCTGAAGTGGAGGAGGTTGTGTTTGGGATGAATAAGGGAAAAGCTCCTAGCCCTAATGGTTTTCCTGTTGAATTCTTCCAAGAGTTTTGGGATATTGTGAAGATGGATTTGTTGGAGGTGGTTCCTGAGTCTCTTCATAACAAGTAGATGCTTCATGCCTTGAATGCTACCTTTTTGGTTCTCATTCCTAAGAAAGAAGGGGTTGATCGACTTGATTTATTTAGACCTATTGTGCTCTGCAATGTGGTGTATAAGATTATTACGAAGTTGATTGCAGAGAGGCTTAAATCTTGTTTGTCTATTGTTATTTTTGAGGAGCAAGGAGGCTTTATGGAGGGCCATCAAATTTTGGATGGAGTGGTGGTTTCTTCTGAGGTCATTCATTCCATTGCGATCTCTAAGGATAGGTCTATGTTCATTAAATTAGGTATGGCCAAAGCTTATGATAGAGTTAAATAGATATTTCTTCAGAAGATCCTATTGGCCTTTGGGTTTTCTCTAGATTGGGTGAGTTGGACTATGAGTTGTGTGACTTCTTCCTCCTTTTCAGTTATTGTGAATGGTGAACCTTCAGATATTTTTGGTGCTTCTAGGGCCTTCGTCAGGGGGATCCTCTCTCTCCTTATCTGTTTATTATTTTGGCGGAGGGAGTGGGGTGCTTCCTTAAATTCTAGGTTTCTCAAGGTTTGATTCATGGTTGGCAATGGGGGATGGGTCTTCCAATGCTTTCTCATCTCCAGTTTGTGGATGATACTTCCATTATGGGGTTGGCCCGTATTCGTCAAGCTCAATCCTCCAGGCAAGCTTTGGATATCTACCTTGTTGCTTCGGGTCAAAAATTCAATGAGCATAAGTCCTCTATTTTCTTCTTTAATACTCCCCAAGATATATAGTGGAGGATTGCTGGAATTTTACGATTTCAAATTGGGTCTCTGGGTATGTGCAAGATCATGATGGGCCAAAAAGTGGCTGACGACATTTTTTTTACCCAAAATTGATGAAACGAAAAGGGTTTTTAGAGGAGATTCCCAAATTTCCACCAATATAAATTATGCTTTACTTAGAATTTAATAAATAATTATTATTCATTTTCTATTAAAATTACAAATAAAGTCCTCATTGATAGGTTGATTGAAAAAAATCTATAACTTTCAAACGGTAACACATTTTTTGAATCTGAAACATGTGTCACATTCTATTCTTTGCATAATATAGGATTAAAAAAAATAAAAATGAATTTCATGAATTTTTGACCAAGTTAAGGTGGTTAGACAAACGAGCTTTAATATTTTTTAAAAGTTGTAATAAAAAAATCATCATAAATTATTTACTTGGAAAAAAATTATAAAAAAATATGCATCACATCGGGACATGAGTCCTCTACTTATATCTAAAATCTTATAAAAAAATATTATCATTTTATTGTGGTTAGGGTGGTCAGACAAACACCTACTTCCTATTTTTACACTGAAATTTAAATACTACTGCATTGAAATTTCAAATTTTCACCAAATAGATTTTGTTTTTTAAATAAAGGTCTAGTAGTTTAGAAACTATATTCAATTTTCTACAGATTCTATTTTTATATTTTTTTGAAATAATATAGATGACTTATTCAAATTTTTACATCAAATTGTCTAACTCTGATTTTCTATCTTTTTATTGCCACTTAAGGGCGTGTTTTTTTCATGATGATCCTGCACTTACCCCTCTACCCTTTGTCTATTTGGGGATTCCTCTTGTTGTTGGTAGGAAGCCCTAGTCCTCCTAGTAGTTGGTGCTTGATAAGATGAGAAAGAAGCTAACTCATTGGACTCATCGGTGGTTGTCTACAACTGGTAGAGTTACTCTCCTTAAGTCTGTTATCCAAGCCCTCCCCATCTACAAGTGTTTTGTTCATTCGGCCACTATGTATTTCCTTAGGGAATTTGATGCTCTCTCTTGTCAATTCCTTTGGAGTGGCAACTTGATGTCTTCTAAGTGGAGTCTTGTAAATTGAGATTTTGTGTGTCGACCTAAGTAGGAGGGGGGTCTTGGCTTACACTCTGCTATTTTGAATGGGCAAGTTCTTGCTGCTAAGCTTTATTGGCGTTGGTGCACTAATCAACACTAGTTATGGGCTCAGATTCTCAACCATAAGTATCTTAGAGGTGTTGCTTCCTTTGAGGTCCCTCGCTATCCTTTGGAGGGGAGTGGTTCTATGATTTGACATACTCTGAAAGTGGGGGCTCAGTTGATTAAGCATGCTCTTTTCTGGATCTATCACTCGGGATCACAGGCTCTTTTTTTGTTTGATGTTTGGGATGGTCACCCACCCCTTCT
The DNA here is from genome assembly GCA_007115665.2 of Sequoiadendron giganteum. Classification (NCBI taxonomy): domain Eukaryota; kingdom Viridiplantae; phylum Streptophyta; class Pinopsida; order Cupressales; family Cupressaceae; genus Sequoiadendron; species Sequoiadendron giganteum. The sequence goes on along the minus strand of CM021100.1, from coordinate 870,216,220 downwards.
CTCTAATTATCCTCATCTTTAGCAACTTTGTGATGTTTTTACTGCTACTGGTTGGCACTCTATCGAGCATTACAAGATCGCTGAGAGTTGTGGTTCTATTGTTACCTTTCTCTGGAAGCTCCCTGTTGAATGACCTCCTGGGGGGTTTGAGGGGCGTAGGCAGTAGCTTGCTCAACTTTTTCTTTCCTGTGCTTGTAATTCTTTGCGGGGCTGAGATGTTTTGGCTTGGGATGGCGCATATATGTTTGGGAAGTACTCTATGTCTGTTGGCTATAAGCAACTGAGTAGGCAATTGTTTGGAAATGTGGAGCTCCCTTGGTGGAAGCAAGTCTGGCATAAGTTGTCTTGGCCTAATTGCAATTTTTTCATATGGTTAGTGACTCAGAATAAGTGTCTCACTTGGGATAATCTTCACAAGCGTGTATTCCAAGGCCCCGAAAGATGTATGTTGTGTTGTGATTCTGAAGAAAGTGTCTCATATTTTCTTCCAATGCCCTTATGCTAGGGAGATTTGACATTTTTGGTGGAGGGTGTGGAATATGCCCTGTTGGCATGTTTGCTCATTAGCTGAGTTTGTGGACCGTTGGGGCAAGGCCCCTATTTCTACTTCCTTTCTTCAAGTTGCCTAGGGGATTGACTCGTCCTTCATTATATGGAACCTTTGGTTGGAGAGTTATTTTTGTATTTTTAAGGATGCGTTGTTGGTGGCCCCTCGTCTGTGGCAAAAAAAATTGCATTCCTTGGGAGAAACTGTTGCTGCTAAGTGTGATTTTTCTGTTTCGGTGGCCCCTTGGGATGTTGATTGTTTTAAACGTCTTCATCTTCCTCCTCCGTAACGGTAGCTCATGTGCAACAGATGTAGACATCCTACTCCAAAGGTGAATAGGGAGGGAAGATGGTCCCCTCCTCCTGAGGGGATCCTCAAACTTAACACAGATGGCTCTTGTCGTGGAAATCCTAGTCATGCTAGTATTGGTGGTGTTGGTTAGGATAGCTTGGGTGACATTCAATTTATTTTCTCGATGTGTAAGGGTGTTTATTCTAATAATTTAATGGAGGCTCAAGCAATTTTATTGGCGGTGGAGCGTGGAAGCCAATTGGGGTGGCACATGATCATTTGTGAGTTTATGTCACGTATAGATTTCATTTGATTTATTAAATGCAGTTATTAATCAGTATGTAGCTATTTAAATTGAAGTTAAATGATTATTTTAATGAAATTTAAATTGAAATGAAATTGAAATGCAATTAGTATGATTTGAAATGCATTTATATTTAATTTTGGAGTTTGTCATTGCTAATGTAAAATCGAGTGCAAGTGAATGCACGAATAGGTAAACGTGATTGAAGGCGAGAACAATGATCAGGTAGAGTTGTTTAACCGATTCACATTCATGAGTAGATGGAATCTCACACACTCACTTAGATAATATTTTTAATGCATTTTGTGTTATTGTGTTTGCAAGTTTTAAATCAAATTTTAATTTAATTTCTCAAAATTGTGAAAAATGCATGCTGATTTAAATAATGATTTGGTTAAATTTGATGAAATTGACTTAAATTAAATGATAGGATTTCTTGTTTAAATTTTATTATTGTTTGAGAATAATGTGTGTTTGTATTTCAAAACTTAAATGAAATAGAGTTTATTTCGAAATTTAATAAAATATAATAAATAAATGGTGTTTTAAAGTTATTTGTTTTAATTTGAAAATTATGAAATAGGAAAAGATTTAAAATTAGAAATTAAACAATACTTCAAATAGCTAAAATGGAGAAATTGAAAAAAAATTAGAAAACAATTTCACGCGCAAAATTGGAATTTGCATTAAAAAAAAAAAAACTTCAATTGAAAAAAATATCTTCAATTAATCAAGAAGCAATACAAAATTGGAGACTTTGAGTTTGAATTTTGAACTGGAGATCAATGAATATTTTGTGGATCTCATTTGTTTTGATAACAAAAATAATGCATGAAAAGAAGAATGATATATACAGAAGAATTTCGAAATTGGAGACACAGAAAAAAATTCGTTTTGAAGATTTTGGAAAAAAATTCACATGGGAAAGAAATTTCAGTTTTTATCATGCACGGAGAAATTATGAGATCATAGGATTTTGTTACCTGATTGAATTTAGGGAAGGAGGCAGACTATTGTAGAGAAGGTACGCACCCCACTCTCCACCCCTCCACGCAGCTTAAGGGACTGACTTCCTTTTCCACTCCTCACAATCCACGTACTTGGAAGGAGGAAAGAAGAGAAGGCACGACCTGTTTGGAGGTGCACAGAGTTTGTTAAGAGGTGTGGCCAGTAGTTCTAACTTCCTACGCAGCCAGCTAAGGAGTCTAGGGAGCATGCGCAGGGATCTCAAAATCAACAGCTACATAGCCACTAAGACCCACACAGAGGGAAGAAGGGAGGCGCGTGAGGAAGGAGAGAGTAGGAGGAGGACGTGGGAAGGTAGGAAGAAAGGTGGTGCAGGAGGACTTAGGAGAGGGTGCTCCCAGATAGTGATCTGCCACAAGAAAACCACGCAGCTAGGGATTGGCTCCCTAAACCTCACCAAGCACATAGTTATAGCAGGAAATCAAGGAATAGGCGCGCCTTCCAAAGACAAGAAGAGGTCATAGAATATACAAAGATCTCTGAAAAAAGATGTGTGCCAACACAGGGTATAAGCACAAGAAAAATTTAAAAAAAAAAAAATTAGGGAAGAAGAATTCAAGAACAAAGGACAAGAGTTGAAGAAGGCATAGAGACAAATAATCAATTCCAGAATTCGAATTTTACCAAGTAGGATTTGCAAATTTATTCATAAATTTTACAATAATCTTCAGATTGAAATGATAAATTAATTAAAGAATTTCTGATTTAGTTCATTTCGTAGAAATTTTCAAACAAATCAGACTGTAATTAATTTACTTCCAGAATAGTGTTGAACTTAGAAAAAAAATATTTTAGGAAATTTTTGATTGAGATCATGAAATAAAACAGTTGATTAAAATATAGGAAGAAAAATTCAAAAACCAGAAAACATCTATCTAAATTTAGATTAAAAAATATCTTAAACAGAAAATGATTGGTTTTATTCCGATTTAATAGCACTTTAAAAATGTTCCAAGCATAATACTTTAGATGAAATATCTTTTAAATTTTAGAACGAAATTTCAAGATAGAGATTGAACTCGGCAAAAATTGCAATCAAAACAAAAAACAATCAAAACAGAAATAAGAATGAGTTATTTTTAAATTTGTTGAAAGATTATTTGTTTATTTTCTGAAAATATGTTAAACAGAAAATAAAACGGTTAGATTTAAAATATGATTTATTTAAAAACAACAAGAACGAACTTGAAACAGTATTAAATAAATGAGTACAAACAAATGAACTTGTGCTCTTTTATGACTGTTTTTATATGTATTTAATTTGCATACTGGAGTTACACTTTCATTAATTTTGATTATTAACTTTACTCAATTTAAATGTTAATTTTATGTCTTTTATGGATTTAAACAATGAAAATAAACGACTTTCTAAACTATTTTCGCTTCAAACAAGTTTTCAGTTGTTTGTTTTCAAAATATTGTGTTTGACTGTTTAAACCATGCATGATTGATAAATAACTCTGAATGTTATGTTTTTGGGAAAGTTACTTTCTGGGACGGGTGCCGAATAGGGGTAAATAAAGAGTGTAGTTTTTCTTTTCAAAAACTGCTTTATTTGTCATGCATGACATTTTACTTGGCCAAGTAACTTAAGGACCATTGAAATAGATGGATTTATTGAGCTCTCTACCATATCCTAGTATCGAACTTGCTTATTTTTTAAAAGATTTAAAAAGTGAAAATGCTTGTGATTTTACTAGTTATACTGGGCACGCACTAGATTCCATCTTACTCATAGACTATTTTTTGCTAAGCGATTCGTACAGGGTCGGGTATTTCTTGATTGACTAAGGAATTCCGAGAAAGCATAAACTTCGACGTTGGGCGGAAAAAGTGTTTGATCCTTGTTCTCGTCTTCTTTATTGAAGATTAGCTATTGGATTGAAGATCAATGGATGACATCTTCTTATATGCTTTATGTATTGAAGAGTTTAAGGTGACTGAATGCCTAAGTCTCAATTTGTAACTGATATTATTATCATCTATTGTATTTATAATTCCAAATTATGTAATATGACACATGTATGTATTTAGACTGGAATTGAATATAAATTGATCTTATCGACTTTTTGTCATTGTTTTGGAATCGACTAGTTTCTTTGATGTCTAAATGAATGAGATGACAACTTTATTTTGAATATGAATGATTTTATTTAAAGTATTTGATGTTGTTTTAAAGAGTCCGCTCTTTACAGTCGGATTTGAAGGTTGTGGTGAACCTATTGAATAGGCGGAATTTAGATGATGTTAGTTGGCATTTGGCTTTGATTATGGAAGAGATTCCCAACCTTTGTACTTCTCTCGAGGTCGTGACTTTCATTCATATTCCTAGAGAGTGGAATGCTGTTGTGAATGATTTGGCTAAATGGGTCTCTGATCATATTCATGACTGGATTGTGCTGGATCGGGTCAATTACCCCCTGATTTGTCTCAACAGTTGGACTACTTGGTAGAACTTGATAGGGCTATGTAATGGCGTTGCTTTGTATCTTTCCTTGGTTTAATAAAGTTTTTGCCCCTCTTTTTTTTTATTTTAAAGATATATATTAATTCAGGGGCATAAAGAAACTTCGAGAGAGTGTTCTGTATAGGTTGCATGGAATGCTGACATGTGACGAAAGATTAAAATATTTTTGAGGTTTATGTACCTTTTAAAAAAATGAGTTATGCACAAAAAAATCTCATGGTAGCAAACTGACACTGGTTTGGAAATATACTGTGCATTTTATGATTTATCTGATTATCATTCTAAAAACTTTTGTATCTTGTGAAAGAAGGAAGGTTGTTAGGATTTTGGACGATCATGGAGCATATTCACGCAATTAAGCTGCCCAGTTTTAAAGACATAAGAGATGGTTGAGACAGTATTTATAATTGGGTTATACTCAAATGAGGGTTCTAGGAGGTGGAATGAATGCAATACAACAATAAACAGCTACAAAATTAGTCAAAGCAGAGTGGGTTTTTATTATTTGTTTGCCTATATCATTGTGACTGGTTATTTTGTGTGCGTTGTGGCTGCTGTTTGTACGATGAATCCATAAGAAGGATCCACTACAAAACTCCTTAGTAATTGGTTGGCCGAGTTATTTAAAGTTGGAAGGTTTCATCACAAACATTTACCTTTGAAATTGTGCATTTTGCTTTGTTGTTGAAGACACTTAAAATAAATAGGTTTTGTAGATTCTTTCCTTATTAGTGAAGTTGTTGAAGCAAGTGTATTAGTAACATGTTTTTCTGTCTGTAAATGGTTTTGTTGCAAGTTGTACATGGGCTTAGATGATTGGTTTTGAACTTGGACAGTATCTCTTTGTCTGTGTTGTTTGTCACATTATGAGCTACTTCCTATTTAAAAGAGGGGCGAATGTTTCTGAGTGCTGGTGAGAATACAAATTATGACAATGCAATTATTCAATTGCAATAGTATTTACTTGGGTTCATACATATCTTTCAAAATTAGAGAGGAAGTATTTATCAGAGACATCCAATTTTAATACCAAAACAATAATTTTTTGGTTGTGATTTTAATATTTATCTTTAAGTGAATCTTGCATCTCTTGTGCAACTGATTATCAAAATGCAATATATTAATTGGTGGCAACAATGACTGGGTGAATTGAAAGGCTGGCTGGAAACAAAATTATTCAAGTCATGTTATATGTATGTGGAAGAAGAGATTAGGGTGGCTGCTTGATTTAAGTCAATCCGTCAGTTTGATATGTGTAACAGCTTTGAATTATTTATTCCAGTGTTCTTAAACTTATATCTAGGGTTGTTGCATTTAAGAAGGTAACAACAATAGTGGATGAAGATTAGGCATGAGCCTTGAGCCTATGCTATCATGATTGGGCATAAAGCATATAATGAATCTTATAAGCAATTACAGAAGTACTTTGTTTAGGCATAAAGCATATAATGAATCTTATAAGCAATTACAGAAGTACTTTGTTTATAAGAATATAGAAGAGGATCCATTGGAGAACTATTTTAAATCTACAGTATACCCCCAAGTGGAAAGAAGAGGCATGAGTTCAGCCTAAGGCTTGAGGGGGACAACCGGCAAAAACTAGGTAAAACTGTATACATGAATCTGTGTGCTAGAAACATATACCTAGTTCATCTAATTTCCTGAAGGTGGGAGACGCTTACATTTTCACTTAAACCTGCATCTGTTTGAACAAAAATCACAACATGCCAAGAGCCTAAATAGCAGGCTTCGGAAACTTCTGAAGATTTTTTTAACTTTAAGTAGATTGATGGTTGCCTTGGGTCTTCGACTAAATGATTCGTGAGAACCTAGAATATCAGCCTCTACTTGGCCTCTATCCTATTAGCTGCAAAAGAAATAAATGGTATAAATTACTGAGAACAACATATTATCTTCCATGTATGTATTGTTTTTTCTAGTGGTAGGATGACATATTTCTGAACTAATTTTACTACGAAGTTGCAACTTTGAATTTATGATCTTTTTAATGTGATCACCTATATTGGATTGTACAGGCTTTCACCGATGTAGATATGGATATAAAGACATTACAGATGTTAAATCAGTTGTAGCTGAGTATGCAGCAGCAAAACTCCCTCTAGAAGTTATTTGGACAGACATTGATTATATGGATGACTTCAAGGATTTCACTCTGGACCCCGTGAATTTCCCTGAGAAAGAAATGAGAGAGTTTATTGAACAGATCCATGTTAATGGGCAGAAATATGTTCTCATAGTTGATCCAGGTACTGCTGAATATCATTTTTTAATATTTTATCATGAACTAACCCAATGCTCTGGTGAAACTAACTAATTGATATTTGGTTATTAATTGTAAGATATGATGTGTTTATGATATGGAGTTTACCATAGGATATATTAAACACCACAAAATGCATACAGGGAGGATTTTTTTATTTTTAGCTTTTGAGCTAATATAAGTTAAAAAAAATACATAGTGATAGTCGTACAAAGGGACTTAAAAAATGATAGGAAGAAACAGGTGGAATAGTTAGACTCCTGCAAATCTGTTTTGTGACATGCTTATTTATGTACCCATATGAATCAAATAGAATTTAGCAACATGGTAATGGCATCCATACAATTTGATAACATGTGCAGGAATAGCTATAGATGAAAAATACAAGACTTTTCAAACAGAGATAATTTTGTGAAACAAGCAGGGGTCCCTTACCTTGCACAAGTATGGCCAGGCCCAATATATTTACCAGATTTTCTGAACCCCAAGACTTTCCAGCAGATTTTTCCACCAGTACACACAATGCTAGCTGAAAGATATAGTTAATCCCAGACTAGGAAAACTCGAGCAACTCAGTTTAATTATTCTATAAAATAAGAATGTTAGTTTCAGCAATACCCATTGCTCATCATTCTAGATACTTGTGGATAGTTATTGTGACTACTTTTAAGAATTAAATCGGCACTCCACATGTTTAGAAGAAAAAAATGTTTAACTTGAATTTTCTCATCTCTGTTTTGTAGTATGTGGCATTACTAAGCTGTGTAGTTGATGAGTTTGATTAAGCAAATCTTCTTTTATATTTACCGTTTATTTTTCATCGTCCATTAGAATGTGGTCTACTACTTGATGGATGCTTATAATTTTTCATAGTCTGCCGTTGTTTTGGATTAATATGTTTATGAGTAGAATACTAGAAAGTAATCTATGGTTGACAGGTTAGCAAAGTAAGAAGTAATTAGTTCAGGATACAATTCCTACATGCACCAACAAGAACTGCGATACCATTAAGTAGATTCGACCTATATTGTATCCTATGAAGTCCAGTAAAGAACAAGCAAATTCTTAGTGAGGAACCACTGCATGAGCCAAAAGGCACATTTTCAAAAAATGTCTCACACATTTAAAAAAAGAAACTCTCATACTTACTACAATGATAATCATGCCCTGGCTTGAGACTTTTGCTTACATATTTCTGAGAGGCGATTGATGATCACTCTAGATGCAGTGTAAAAATATTGTCATCATGGATAAGCCTGTGCAATGGAATATAAATGAATAAAACAGAAGCAAGAAAGAATCTTGGAAGAACAAACCATTCATTTGGTTGACACCTCTAAATTTTCCTTACAAAAATATGAAGGAATCTACAATAATATATTTTGGCTTCTTTTTCATTGAGGCCAATGAAACAATGAGATCTTGAAATTTTTAGAAACAAGCATTTGGGGAAGTTAATTAACTCATGAAGAATATATTTATTAATCTTTATATGGGCACTGAATTACTAACTTAGGAGATCTTTTAGGAAAATGATACAAATAATGATTTTGATGAGAAATTTATATATTCATTGCGTTTTCATTATGTGTAATTTGTCATAATATTTTGAAAGACTGGATGAGATCTGGAAAACACACAGGTTATGCCTTTTGTGGTCACCAACAACAAATTCTTATTGTCAACTCATTTATTTCAACCCTTAATCTACGGTCTAACATTAAAAAAGAATGAAAAATACAGTATAAAAATGTTCATCAACACACCACATGGAAACATTCAAAACAGAACACACACACAAGATTGAATGCACAATGACACCAAATTTGCCTTGGAGGAAACCCTAATTGGGTGTAAAACTCTAGCAAGAGTATTCCAAAGGAATCTCATTCACTATCTCATACATCTTTACAAGTTTAGTGTTTTACATTGTCGTCCAGCCTAATTGAATCTTTTACAACATTTACAAACTCCTCCACATCTGTTCTTCAACCTTGCAACTTTGAAATCCTTACTTTTGTACTTACCCATGTGATTTGAAAGGAAAAAGAATGTTTTACTCTCGAGCCAGCCCTGTAGAATTCATGTTTACAACAGATATAATATTGCCACATTCCTCCATGGACCAAAATAGAGAAAAGTACATGAAATGAATAAATTCAAGTCCAAAATCCCTTTGCATTCCACTCATTGTCTGTATCAAAACATTTTGTCTGCTTTCACCAGTATGAAATTGATGAGGCATTTTCTTGTTTGCTGTTTCGTCAAAGCATTCACTGATTCCTTTTAGCATTCACTACAGTAAATAGCGCAATCACCTTGACATTTATGAGTTCAGCACGGAAAACACTCAGTCATCCCCTGTTGCAAGTGGTGATCTTTCCATGCTGCTGTTTAAACTTAATGCTGATGTTTGCAACCTGAATTAATGGTCATCAAGATGTTCTGGATCATCCCTGCTCTCCTCCAATGCATGTTACAAAATGGCATGCATCTTGAAACATCAATTTTATGTCAGAAAGAGTCTCCTAGTCATATGTCCTAAAGTGAACCTCCATATGACCACATTGGTCCAGCTTAAGTGACCTGAATTTTTGGATCAATAGGAGTGTCGTTCAAAGGAGTCACAATCCATTTATAGTGGCTGAGTCAGCATGACTGCACATTCACATGGATGCTAATTCAAGGGAATTATCTTCTATTGTTTTAGATGTGATTGTCTGCCTAGTTTAATTATGTTATTAGTTAAGACAAAATCTTTGTAAAATATCTCAAGGAATTTTGGAATAGATCTACACAATACACAAAGTGATGCAAGTTTCTAATTCAACAAAAATCTTATGCAGTGGTTTGCAGCAAGGTATGAACATCTAATCAAAGGATATTATAAAATAGTTTTTATTAGATTCTACAATTGGAAATGTGCTAAAAAACATCTATGCAAATTATGAAAGCATGAAGAGAGTAAAATTCATGAGGATTATGATCTTCTCATGAGTAAAATTGTAATAAAACACATGAAAATTATAGAATTACTATAGGCTGTTGATACTAAAGATAGATTAGTAGTCTTATAGTGTGAAGCATACTTGAAGTTCCCCTATCATTAAAAAATTGGATGGAAACCAAATGAATTCTGAGTTTCACAGCACAATTCCATTTGATGGCCTTTGGCTTGATATGAATGAGGTTTCCAACTTATGCAGTGGAACTACATGTTCCTTGCCAAAAGCTGGCAATTGCCCAAGAAAAGACACAGACAGAATGTTGTCTAGTGCGCAATGATGCCAATATTACAAAGTGGGACGATCCCCCTTTCAAAATCAACAATTATGGAATCCTCAGACCGCTGGGAAACAGAACTCTGGTTGCCAGTGCAATACTTTACAATGGTGTCTTGGAATATAATGCACATAATCTATATGGGCTCTCAGAGGTCATTATTGTTGGCTACGTGTTTGAAGCCAAGTCAGCCTGTAATGGCTGGGATTTGTAACCGTTACTTCTTGGTAACTGTCGCTCCTATTCCAATGCATGTCTTGCATTTGGGGAATCTTCTTGGATGAAGATGTCAGGAAGCTTTATGCTGTACGAAGATATGTTTCGGGCATAAACTCGGTTGAGTGATTGGATTGAATATGTGATTGTAATTTCTCTAGTTCTCTGAAAGCAAGTTGCTTGCTGTATTTGTATTACTGAAACAGAGTTTAATAAAAGAGAAATCCCCTGCTACTTGAAGAGTGGATGTAGCCATTTTAATGGTGAACCACTGTAAATTTTGTGTCCTCTGTGTATTTTTTCTGGGTGTTTTGTTCTAATTTCTGTTTTCTTTTTGTCTGTGTTTTCTTTTTAAATCAACAATTGGTATCAGAGCCTGGTGTTGAGCTCGGTGCAGATTTTGGTTTTCGGAAATCGGTGAAGATTTTTTGGAACCATGGAAGAAGTAGACAAATGGAAGATAGAAAAATTTACAGGTCAGAATTTTGGACTGTGGAAAGTCCAGATGGAGTCATTATTGATCAAGCAAGATCTATCATTCGCTTTGCTTGGAAAAACAAAAGGAAAGGGCTCTATGTGGGATGAAGACTGGGAGAGGATGGACATGAAAGCTCGTGCAACCATTTTCTTATCGCTGTCTAGAAACGTGCTCTTCAATGTCTCAGCTGAGAAGACCACGAAGGAGCTGCGGGACAAACTATCATCCTTGTATGAGATTGCTTCAACTTCCAATAAGGTATTTATTATGAAGAAATTGTATAACTTGAAAATGCGAGAAGGGGGAGTTATGTCAAATCATTTAAATGAATTCAATACATTAGTCACTCAGTTAATTTCTGTGGGTATTAACTTAGATGATGAGATCAAGGCTATTTTATTATTGTGCTCTTTACCAAATAGCTAGGAGGGTGTGGTGATGGTAGTGAGCACTTCGGTGGCTACCAAAAGCAAGTTAAAATTTGATGATGTTGCATCCACTCTTCTCAGCGAAGATATGAGAAGGAAACATTCAGAGCCTTCTTGCGGTGATGCATTAACAGCTGTAAGTAATGACAATAGAGGAAGGAGTCAAGATAAAGGAAGAAATAATGACAGAGGAAGATCGAAATCTAGAGGCAGAAATGGTGATTGTTGGTTTTGTGGTAAACCGGGTCACATAAAAAGAAACTGTTGGAACTACAAAAAGACACAAGAAAAGGTGATCAATAACGAAGTCAACATAGCATACCAAGAAGATGCAGGTGTTCTTATTTTAACTGAAGAAGAAATTCCTACTAATATTTGGGTACTTGATTCAGGTTCATCGTTTCATGTCACACCATGCAAGGAGTATTTCAAAAATTTGCAAATTGGTGACTTCGGTAAGGTTTTTGTAGGTAACAATGAATCTTGTGATGTTGTTGGAAAAGGGGATATTTCATTACAACTGAAAAAAGGAAATAGTTGGTTATTACATGTGTTAGATATGTTCCCCAACTCAAAAATAATGTAATCTCAACTGGACAACTCGGTTCTCAAGGTTGTGAGATTAGTTTTGAATCAAATAGATGCAAGGTTAAAAAGGGGGCTTTGGTGATTGCAAGGGGTAGCAAATTAGGCACCCTGTATGTCATAGAAAGGCATGCTGAAGTGGGAGTTGTTCATCCTACTTCAAATTCGTCATTGTGGACTCTGAAGCAAAGGTCTTTGGATCAATTAGATGCTGAAACTGATTCCATTATTAATAATTTTCTTAGTATGTTTGACAGTGACAGTTTTGGGGATCAGTTAGATAATGGTGAGCAGGTTGATGCCATAGAACCTGTGGCAGATGAAATTAATGGCGATGAGAGTGAAAAATTGAAGGTGATCGAAGATGAGACCATTTGTAATGGTGATCAGAGTGAAAGTTTGGAATCAGTCTGTAATGGTGCTGGTAGCAAAACTTGTGCATCTGGAAATATGTTGACCACTATGGACGATGGAGCAGCTAAATCTATGAAAACTGTTGTCAAAGTTGGGAGTGAATTTGGTGGAATTGCTCGAATGTTTGTGTTCTTGTTTCTAAATTTCTATTTTTAAATTTTTATTTGCCTTTTAGCAACTAAGAGCTATGATATTCAAGCATTAGATGTTGGAAAAATCACTGCTACTGGCACACGGTGCATGACTGCAAAATTGGAAGCAGAGCATTGGAAGGCTGAATTAGAAAATACTAATACCAGAATGTATAAAGGGGCAGATGCATTGACAAAGATTGTAACTTGGGAGAACTTCGAATTCTGTAGAGCTTCTCTCGGGATTGTCGTGGTGTGATCTTGACTTGTTACAGGGGATATCTTTGAGCATTTTTCTTTCCGATATGACTTGTCTTCAAGTGGGAGATTGTTGGCTACGTGTTTGAAGCCAAGTCAGCCTGTAACGGCTGGGATTTGTAACCGTTACTTCTTGGTAACTGTCGCTCCTACTCCAATGCATGTCTTGCATTTGGGGAATCTTCTTGGATGAACATGTCAGGAAGCTTTATGCTGTACGAAGATATGTTTTGGGCATATACTCGGTTGAGTGATTGGATTGAATATGTGATTGTAATTTCTCTGGTTCTCTGAAAGCAAGTTGCTTGCTGTATTTGTATTACTTGAACCACTGTAAATTTTGTGTCCTCTGTGTATTTATTTCTGGGTGTTCTGTTCTAATTTCTGTATTCTTTTTGTCTGTGTTTTCTTTTTAAATCAACAATTATGACCAAGAAGGCATTGAGATCAGTACTAAAGAAAAGACCCTTCACACTGACCTGTTCTACCTTTGTTGGATCTGGAGTCCACTTCGCACATTGGATAGGGGATAATGCTGCAACATGGGACGATCTCAGGTACTCCATACCTACAATTCTAAATTTTGGAATGTTTGGAATCCCCATGGTGGGTGCTGATATTTGTGGTTTTGCACATGACACAACAAAATAACTCTGCAATAGATGGATTCAACTTGGTGCATTTTATCCTTTTGCTAGAGATCATTTCGAAAAGAATTCAGTTCGTTGAGAGGTTTACTTATGAAAGTCTATAACAGAGTCTGCAAGGAAAGCATTAGGTCTACGATACCGCCTTCTTCCATATATATACACCCTATCTTATGAAGCGCACACCAAAGAATCTCCAATTGCGAGGCCTCTGTTTTTCACATTCCCCCAGGACATTTACCCATTGGGTATCAACACCCGGTTTCTTTTAGGAAATGGAGTTCTAGTCTCCCCTGTTCTGAAGGAAGGAGCAAGGCCTGTGGATGCTTATTTTCCAAAGGGGACTTGGTACAGTCTGATTAATTTTTCAGATTCTATACAGATGGAAAGAGGTTCACATGTAAGGCTTCAAGCTCCATTAGATACCATCAATGATCATGTATATGAAAGGACTATATTGCCTATGCAAGAAGTGGGTATCACTAGAGAAGCAAGAAAAAGCCCATTCAGTTTGGCGGTGGCAATGAGCAGCAGGCTGGAAGCAAATGGGGAGTTATATTTGGACAATGGATATGATTTGAAAATGAAATTGAAGAGCGGCACATCAAGTTTTTTGAAGTTCCATGCAAATGTTGAAAAGTCTTCGGTTCATTCGACCATATATTCTTTGCGGATGTGAGTCTATGGATCCCTGTGGAAAGCATGAAAGTATTGAAAGGATCTGATCGCTGATGCGCGTGACTGATACATGATCCACGTTAATGAAATTTCAAAAATAGTGCTAAATAAATTAGCACTAACATTTATGCAGAGAGAAAATTCATTTATTTTATAGGACGATTGACTGAGCAATTGCAGGAAGACATGATCATAATTCGATCTATATTTGGATAATAAAGTAGACGATTATAATTTGCAAGAGAATAAGCTTTTTAGAGCACTGATTTAGTGATTCTCATGGCTAAAGTATTGCAGTTTTCCATGTCACAAATTAAGCGTTTTGTTACACGTCTTGCTGGAAATCTCAAGGGTATCCAATGAGAAAAAACTGTTCTTCCAAACAATTGCAGTTTCTTACCCAAAACAAGCATCATAGATCTCTGTCTTAAGGCTAAATGGCAACAAAACAGAGTACCAGAATAAATGGCACAGTGAGAAAAAATAATCTGTTAAAAGAGAAAACTAGAAAAATGAACGATTTTTCTTATTAGGTATACTAAAAATAGGATCATAAGTGTCCTAACTATAAATTAGAAGCATTCAAACATTCTCTCATTGTTCGTGTGAGTGTGACAACAGAAAATCATGAGGGAGAAGCTACCACTAAATGAACGTAAAATTCATCTCACAATTCAAAACATCTCACAATTCAAAATATCTCTACGCTAGCAAACACATAGGGATCTAACACTAGGTATTACAGTAATATTTTACAAGAAAACAATTATATAGATAAAATTAAAGATCCAATTCTTTTATTTAACATATAACAATAAAATTGTTTTAAAATAAATAAAACACAACAAGAAATGATTCGGCCGCGTATGGATTTCCAAAATAAAAAAATTCCAAAACCATGGCAAGTGACTTACCTCAAAATTTTGCACAAATTGTATTGTGTTGTTAACTACGCTGACAAAAGAAAAAAGGGCAGAGTTTGCAAGAAAAATACCACAAAACCCAATCAAAGGAGATTTTTGTAAAAATGTGACGAACCAAAACCAAACTCCCTGCAGCTTATGGTTCAAGCTATTGGGTTTTAGAAAGGATGAAATAACTATGGATAGGAATACAAGCGGCTAGAGGCCGTTCCAAGATACCAGTTACATCATCAAGAGGATAGCAGAATTTTACAACAAATATAAATATTATAACATATTATATTTATTAAAGCAGTTTCATGGGTGTGCAAATGCTAAAGCAAAGGCTGCGATAGCCAAAATCCAGAGGGAATTAAATGTTGTGCTGGAGGTAGTAGAGATCCCCTTAATGCCGGGGGTCGTTTATTTCTGCAGAGCCAGACAAGAAGAAGGAGGATATTTTAAATGGGTTCACTCGGATAGTCTTTCTTCAACAAGGAGTCTGCTTTGAACATTAACAAAAGATCCTTTTAGCAACAATAATTCAGAAGGAGAGTATAGAGAAGAATGCAAGCCGTTCAAACTGTTGGCACCTGCACTCATTCCTAGCTCTAAAGATGCATCGTATATTGCAGGAAGATAACATTTGGGTCAAGACAATCCAACATCCATAAGAACTCATCCAAGCATCAAGTAGATTTAGCATAAGTTTCAGAGAAAATGGTTAAGGTAAGGTGAGGATGGCACACGTTTTCTTAACACCAAGCCCTTTGTCATTAATGAAAATATCCACCATTTATTAATATCACTAGCATTTTATATTCTTCTTTCACTTGTGCTAAATATAGAGAGGAACCATTCATTAATATCACTATCATTTTATATATATTTTTTTTTCGTGAAAGTTGTAGAAATGAGTGAAACCCTCAGCCAATCATATTGTCAATAAATAGTCAATAATTGATTTTTTTATAATTTTTTTAAAAAAATTTCACATCTCAACAGTTGAAAACATTAAAAATACAAATATTTACCTCTGACTAATTATTGACCCTGTTAAAAAAATTGAATCATGGACAGATACTAAAAAGATTCGAAAAGATAAATTAAATTTAAACCAAACATATTTAAATCGAACTCTCTCAAAATAAAGACCAAGTCCAACCCTCCCATAAAATAAATAATTGACCTTTGATAGACATCACAGAAGGCTCACATATAGGTGTGATATAGCCTCTGCCTCATATCATATATTGGGCTCTTCATAAACAGTAGTGTTCAACTGTGTGCTCTCTCTCACGCAGCAGAGAAAAAACAAAATAAACAATGGGTTCTGCTGAGAATATGATATGTATTATTGTGTTGTTTCTTGCGGGCTTTACAGCGAGTCTTGATCTTCTGACCTTTATGAATGACACGGAACAACAAGTCAAAGCAATGGCAGCTGAGATTGTGAGGCTTGATAATGCCAGATGTGGTACTTCATTCATTTCCTTCAACCCATTAATTTTCTTTCTTTCATTTCTCTCATGGCTGCTTATTACTTATAATCAAACCAAATCTTCTAATTGAGAATCACTTGTTACAAGATTTGATTTGATTATAAGCAATAAGCAGCCATGAGAAAAATTGAAGAATTTCAAGTTTAATTTTCTGTCAATTCACAGTTTCAGACGTAGTCTGTGATCTTTGTGTCTAGTAATGTAGATTTTGGCCTTGAACGTCTGATTTTCTTATATATTTGTTTTGTGGATGATAAAATAGATTTGGTTGCCAATTGTTCTCCCTCGACTTGTTCAAGGCACGCTTGCACTCCAACAGATGGATTTGATGATATCACCAAATATAATTTCGAGTGCGAAGATCAAGATAGGCCCAACAAATATTGCTCCTTTAATGGACATGCCTGCAACGGTCGCCAACAAAATTATGCAACGAGTTATATCAGGTTTTTTTTTTCCCTTATTTGTGATCGTTAATCTGTCAATATAAATAAGATAAATAGATCCTATTTCTAAATTTCAATGAAGTATAAAATTCTGTATAAGATATATGTTCTTAAGAACATACCTAACTTGAGATCAGAAAGAAATTTCTGGTTTAAAAATGCAGAGTTGGGTAAGAAAACGTCAGTGGGTGTGGGTTCGAACCTCCAACAATATCTGTGCTGAAAATAGTCAGTTAAATCCTTGGTAAACTGTAGTCAATTGCGGGTTGTAAATTTTACCACTGATAGCTAACTGAAAATTTATCAGTACTAGGAAGTTGTTGCATGCTGTAAAATTTTCTTACTGGAAAATAAATTAGTCGCGATAAGGACTGAATTTTATATCAGATTTATATTTCAAAGAGTGGGCTCAGTTTTTATGCTTAGTTAAATGTGATCATCTACTAATTCAAACCTGCCGGCCCGTCTTGTTCGTGCTGCCTACCGCATGCTCCGATGGACTTTCTTTTATATTACTAGACTGCCCGCAATTGACGGAATATCTAATGAAATAATAATTTTGTTCTATTCCAAATCTTTTAAAAAGATGTTTAATAATGAATTGGAAGAAGGTATCTATAGGATACACTATTGAGATATCTAAATGTACAATCAATTTGGAATAAAGGAGATGTAATTATATATGTGCATATTTTCACTAAATAAAGAAGTACAAGTCAGATGTGAAACCTATCTAATTATCGAGCCATAGACTTTATATTTGATCATATTTAGTAATTAATTGAAAATCATAATACAATGGATTTTTATTTTTAATTAATTAATAAATACAATCAAATGTGTAATCTGATGGTTAGGTAAACGTGACCACTAGATATCTGCATAAGCAAGCTTATCCTATCATAGGTTCAAATATGCAATAAAGTAATTAATTAAATGCAAGAACATAAATATACACTGACACCCATTATAAGTGTAGTTTAAGTGTGTGGAAAAGGAAAGATAGATAAATGAGTCTCAATAAATGTGTAGCCATGTTTGACAACCATGTATAAAATGATCATTTCAAAAAAAGACAAGGAAAAGACCATAAGAAAAAAATCTTTCAAGAGAGGATGACAAGAGAAGGTCTAGATAAACCCCTCATAAGAGGCGAGAATGACAAAACCATATGTGAGGAAACAACTCACCCTACAATTGGCAGAAGATGAACCATGATGCATTCCTCTCCATGTAGCCTCTTAAGCTAATGGTAGATGCTCAACATTGAATGTTGATAGTTTTAGATCATTAAACAATGTTCCTGCCCTTGGGAAGAAACATTTGCAAAGGTAAGTGCAAATGATCTACCAATTCTTGAAAGGAACACGAGGAAAGAAAAATCAAAATTTATGTTTTTGAAAATGTATAAGTCTCACCATGTCAATGCCAAAAGGTACCATAACCAAAATAAAAGTCTCAAGCCTAATTTTGTAAAAAGTGACAATCTAGAACCTTATGGAAATGAATGTAGAACAAGGTCCAAAGATTAAGATGAATAGTTTGAATGAATCCCAATCATCCTCAAGCAAATGTAAAGATGCGACAAATGTTGATAAGATGAATTAGGTGTCATACAAGATTTGAGTATAGTAGCCATGAATGTATGGTGCTCATCATGGGTAAGAAAATTAAACCAATGAGAGTTTGGTACTAATACAAAAGGTGTCAATGGGAATTGTGTTTGTGTCAAAACTAACAACTCATAAATATGTGCAATGTCTATCACTATAGAAGAAAATTTAGGTGGAGAAAGAAAAAGACGATTTGAATGTGCCCTCATGACATTGGAAGAAGATGATGTAACTCCAAATGAACTAATATTAAAAAGGATATCAATGTCCTCAATGGTGTCCTCTAAACTTGTAAAATGAAACTCAAAAATAAATGTATATAGCTATCAAATATTTATATCCCAAGCAACTTATGTGATATATCTATCGAGTATTAATTCCAAGAAACTATCTTTAAAATAGTTTATTTATACTATTTCACTAAATCAATAGAAGTTATAGTTGAAGGAACATTGGAACTAGTGGGTGTAGGATATAATGGAGGTGAATGTAGGGAGATTATTTAATCTTTAACTTGTATAGGTTCTACTTTTGTAGTTGGTTTCAATGTTCTAAGAGGGTCCTTTATTCTTTTTTTAGTTTGTAAACACATTTCAAATTTAGGATCAACTTTTATCATGTAAACCTTATTTTTCTATATGTACTTCACTGCATGATGAAGCATTGAAGGCACTCCATTCATCTCATGGATCCAATGTCTACCCAAGGGAAGATTGTATGAAAGATAATGAGGCATGACATGGATAGGAGTTTGTAATGTAACCTTACCAACTTTGACAAGTAATGTTATCACACCAAGCAATATATTTTACACTGTGTCAAAACCTTTGATTGACAAATCAATGGGTTGAATTAAATTTTTTCCCTCTCTAATTTGATCCAAAATATTTACACTACAAACATTAATTTCTGAACTATTATCAACAAGTGTACGCCTAATCCCAACCCTATTAATAATAGCCATTATCATCAAAGCATCATTTTCTTTTGTGTTTCAAAAGGGGGAAACTCATTTTGATGAAATATAATGTCCAAATTAGGTGAGTTCATATTCTCAATCAAAGCTACCACCTCATTTGGTTGTAGACTAGGAGGGATCATAACTTTTTGCAAAGCACTTTGAAGCATGCCATGGTAAGAAGGTGATGTTTGAATTAGATCCCACAAGGATATCTTAGCAAGAGTGCTATGAAGTTGTTCAACAAGATCATATTCTTTACCACTACTCTACTAGATGGGTATGTGTAGGATCATCATGGAAAAAACAGGGCCTTAAGTGGCAATAAAATTCAAAAAATCAGAGTTAGGCAACTTGACATAAAAATTTGAATAAGTTATCTATATTATTTCAAAAATATGTAAGAATAGAATCTGTAGAAAATTGAATTTAGTTTCTAAACTACTAGGTTTATTTTTATTTTTAAAATCTATTTGGTGAAAATTTGAAATTTCAATGCAGTAGTACTTAAATTTCAGGGAAAAAATAAGAAGTAGGTGTTTGTCTGACCACCCTAACCATAATAAAATGATAATATTTTTTATATAAGTAGGGGACTCATGTCCCGATGTGATGCATATTTTTTTGTAATTTTTTTCCAAGTAAATAATTAATTATGAATTTTTTATTACAACTTTTAAAAAATATTAAAACTTGTATGTCTGACCACCTTAACTTGGTCAAAACTTCATGAAATTCAATTTTTTTTTTTAATCTTATAGTATGTGAAGCATAGAATGTGATGCATGTTTTAGATTCAAAAAATGTGATACCGTTTGAAAGCTATAGATTTTTTTCAATCAACCTATCAATCAGGACTTTAGTCATAATTCAAATAGAAAATGAATAATAATTATTAATAAATCTTAGAATTTCCTTTAAAAACCCTTTTCATTTCATCAATTTTGGGTAAAAGAAAAATCATCAGCCACATGGGCCATCATATCACTTAGATATCACCACTTTTTGGCTCATCATGATCCTGCACATACCTAGATATTAGGTGCAAGTGGGAGGTATGGTTGAGGCAATGGAATGGATGTTGGTGTTTATTTTAGTTTCTTATTGCTTCTAGTATTACATGTGTGAGCTATAGTATGATAACTTGGTTGATGTGACACACGATTGCTAGTAAGTTGCTTTATGAAGTTTAAGATAGAACTTGGAGGTTTAGAAGGTCCAATAATTAGAGGACTCTTAGGAGGTCCAAAAGGACTCTTAGGAGGTCCAATAATTAAAGGACTCTTAGGAGGTCCAAAAGGAGTTTGAAGAGGTTGAGGGTCAAAAAATTTAGGAGGCCCAATAATTAAAGGACTCTTAGGAGGCCCAAAAGGAGTTTGAGGAGGTTCAATAATCAAAGGAGACCTAATAGTCACTTGTGTGTTCATCACCTCAATGGATTTACCTTATTGTTGATGGTCTTCTATCAAGGGGGGATCTAAGGTGATCTTATCATTTGCATTTAAGCAACCCATCTTACTATCTTTTGAAATAAACGTATCAATGATTTTATCCTCTTGCCCAATAATATCTTCCCAAGTAGGATAGATAGGGGAGAGAAAAAAAAAAGAGTCTCATGACGCTCAATGATTGGATCTTCTAACACCAAGGTATCTTTGCCACAAGTAGGAGAGATATTAGGAGAAGAATAACTATGATTGTGTAATTGTCTATGATTGCATCCTCTTGCACCAAAAAAAAATCAAAAGTGGGAGATATGTTGGAAGAGAATGAAGATTAGGAAATTTTATATTAAAAAATGTGTCAATGAACTTTCATTCTCTTGTGCCATAATATCTTCCCAAGTGGTAGAAGTATTGGGAGAGGTACAAACAATATTCTCATGGTACACTATAACTGGGTCTTCTATTAGCAAGGTACCTTCTTTAAAAGTAGGATAGGTATTAGGAGAAGAATAACTATGATTGTCATGATTTTTCATGGTTGTGTCCTCTTCCACCAAAACTTTCTCACAAATGGGAGAGATATTGGGAGAGTGACTAACATTCATGTCAATGCTTTCATTGCATTTCCTTAGATTATGCACATAAGTAGGGAGATTACAATTGTACAATCCATGTGTTACTCTATGAAAACCATATGTTTGAAAAGAAAACATGTTGCTACTTGCTTTATAGACTTGTCAATGTGTTATAACAACCTAGGTTTTTGAATTTGTGTAAAAATAAAAAAACTAATCTACCCAAATTATGCAGTGCTTTAGAAAATGTAAATAAAATTGTCCTAAAGATCTAATTTGATTTCCAACACTAAAATGCAAACATTTCTCCCAAATTATCAACAAATCAAGAAGAATGACATCTTTCTTGCACATACCATAACATCTTTTTAGAATTTCAAAGCAAACAGTTGCAAGCAAAAATAGACTAGTAATATAGAGACAAAAATTTGTACCAAATTTTCCTAGGAAACTTGTAGTAGGACAGAGACATTGAGGGGCATCTGAGTCCCTGACAAGGGTTTAGAAAACTAAAAATCTAAATATTTATGTTGATGTTTAATGTTGTCTCTATTTGTAAACAGGTTGACCATGTTGGGTCTCAAAAACACTGGTTTAAACCATGAGAGGTTGCCAAGCTCTCACAACACTTTTGGCCAACTAACAATGACAATTGATGCATGTTCCTTCTACTCTTTAGGCTTTGCTAGACCTAGGCAGGTGTACCTATATGAGTGACACAAATTTTGAATTTTACTTTTCCTACTTGATCTAACTATCCACAAATGGCAATTTGATAGTGGAAAGAATATGATCCTAACTTGGTATGAGTTGCATGAAAATATGAATTAATATGTTTAATTTAGAGATGTCAGATGAAATGGAAAGAACTAATGTAATCTAAATAAGGGAGACCAATGCCTTGTTGGGTAGAACAGAGTCAAATGAAACCTTTTAAATGAATGGTTTCTATCTGGCAGGGATTCCAATTATTTGGCATATGATATTTAGTTTATAACTTGTATAAACATGCAGGGATGTAATTATCAACCTCTTCTTAATGATCCAAATGATAATTCCTAGATTATTGTGAATGATTTGAAGGAATTACTCTTTGCTTGAAAGATCCAACCAATCACATCACACAAATACAGCGAATGTGTATTGATAAACTGAGAATATACTTGATATGTCAATTTAAATAATAAAGAAACATCAACCTTGGAGACAACTTGATAATATTCAAATTTATTTTAACAAATAACTGATACCAGAATAGTGCCACAACATCAAATTTTTTTCATCTGATCCTTCAAGATTTACACATGCATCATAGTCTCCTTGAATGTCATTCCTGAAAATATTTACAGCAATATTCCCTTTTTTTCGCTCTCTCTCTTTTTATTTCAGATTTTACAAGTATTTACATATTTTTAGATCAAAGGTCACGACCTTTCATTTTTTGGTTATGGTCGTTTACATTTCATAGTCAAAAATTAAAATATTTAATTAATTGCCTTGTCGGAAAATTAATCATTTTAAACTATAGTCGAGCTTTTAATTTTACTTTATACCTTTCCCGCCCTTTAATTTTCGCTTTCCATGGCTTTTAACATCTTTACCACTATATTGCGGTCATGCTATTTGTACCCTGTGGTATGGCAGTATATTGACTTTTCAATGGTCTTCATAATTTCTGTCGATCACCGTTATCTTCATGTTTACTATGGCCACCGCGACCTTTGACTTTCCTACCCGCGGTATTGCGATATTTGACTTTCTTACCTTCCATTCTTACCGCCTTACCGCGGTCTATGTCTTTGCTAAATGCGGTACTGCAGTAGCCACTAACCGTCATCCTTCACCTTTTGCCGACTATTGACCTAACTGTTGACTGCTACCACGGCCACCGTGGTCTGTGTTTTGACTGTGTGCGGTATAGCAGTAACTGCTAATTGCTATCACCAATTGCCCCCTCGCTAGCCGCTACCATCGACCACTAACTGTTCACCGCACTACCGCGGTCACTGGCTTAACTGCCAGCGGTACCATGGTAGCTGCTTCGCTAACCGTCCCCTGGTCGTATATTGATGTTTACCACTTGTTCATTTGACTGTCTTCATTGACTGTTGACCGCTACCATGGATACCGCAGTCTATGCTTAGACCATGTGCGGTACCGCAATAAAGGCCTTCGCTGCTACCTTGACTGTTTGTTAACTGCTACCACGGCCACCACAGTCTATGCTTAGACCATGTGCGGTAGCGCAGTAGACATTTGTTGTCTGTTCTTTAACCGCCATCGCCATACCGCAGGCCCCTTTGTGGGAGGCCGTGGTAAAGCGGTAAGGGCGTAAAATATGATTTTTAAGGAAGCGATAAAGGTATTAAACACAAATAAATGGAAAGAATAATTTCTAATGGAGGGATAGTGAAAAATAGACATAAATAAATAAAATCCCTTAGGGTAATGATGGATTTTTATGGAAAATAAAAGGATAATCCTAGGAATTCTAGTGGAAATTTGTAGTTCTAACAGTGGCTCCTTCTGGGGATGAATGATTGTGAGATCATTGCAAGGATCTAGATCTCTGGGTGAGTAGACCACACATTATGATGAGAGCAAGTGGAGATGAACATGATCCTAAACTACCGTACATGGAAAAAGATCAAATAAAGGATTCCAAAACTGTCCATGTACTGGCAATTTCCTACATCCTTTTCTTCCTATACTACTGTGCATGGAAAATTTATGAGAAGTCTTCTTCAAGAGTGTCCATGCACTGGAAACCCTTGATCCTCTATGAATCTTAAGAGAAAAAATTATTCAGAAATTGCCCATGTACAGGGAATTCTTGCTCTTCACCACTCATATTTCGTAAATAATATGAATCCTCTCCTTGCTTGCCAATAATAACAAAAGGTCCTAACCACAGTGCCTCAAATTTTCCATGTTTTCTCTTCTCTTGGCATCTAGCATTCCACATTAGTACTAGATCATCCTTTTCAAATTTCCTATTTCTTGTCCTTTTGTCAAACAAATATTTCATTTGTGCTTGCAACTTCATGTTCTGGTTTTGAGTTGTTCTTCTTACTTCATCAAGTTTTGCAAGTTGTTCTATTCTCTCCTCCATTGGTTCAGGAACATCTATATCTTCTTGAAGGATAAATTTGTAAACTAGCAGTAAATTTTGCAAAGGCATCCTAGCTTGTGTCCCATAGACTAATTCATATGGGGATTTCCCAACTGCCTTTTTGATAGTAATTATGTCTTCCCATATAGCCAATCTTAACTTTGAATCCCAAGATCTTTTGTTCTTATCGAGCATCATTTTTATGATTTTTAAAAGACTCTTGTTACTAGATTCTACTTGACCATTATCCTATGGATGATATGGGGCAGAATAAGAAATATTGATACCATATGTCTTACAAAATTCTCTGAACTCATCTGACCTGAAACACATGCCATTATCTGTAATCACTCTTAACGGTGTACCGAATCTAGTGACAATGTTATCCATTAGAAAGTTGATCACAACTTTACTTGTTGCTTGCTTGGTTGGGATTGCCTCTACCCATTTGGTGAAGTAGTCAGTGGCCACTAGTATCCATGTATGTCCTCCACTTGACTTCTTTTGAATTTCTCCAATGAAGTCAATTCCCCATTGGTGAAAAGGGGCTTCAACCTGCATAGGTCTTAGTGGTAGAGCTCCCTCATACTTCATTTTCCCTGTGAAATTTTGGCATGCCTCACACTTCCTTACATATGAAAATGAATCATTAAAATAATTTGGCCAATAATAACCTGCCCTGAGGATTTTATGTGCAGTTGTCTTTGCTGAATAGTTTCCTCCACAGACCCCTTCGTGCATTTCTTTTATAACATGATTAGCCTGTGATTCATCTAAACATAACAACAACATTCCATCCCTATTTTTCCAGAACAAATCTCCTTCTATGAATACATACTTTGAAGCCTGAAGTTTTAAAGTTCTTTTTTGGTTATCACTGAGTCCCTCTGGGCATTTTGTGTTCCTAAGATAATGCATGATGTCTGTGTGCCAGGGTGTATGCTCAATGCTTGCCACAACATTCCTTTCTTCATGTACATTGTAGATCTGATTTGCCTCAATGTTTGTTTCTGCCATCAATTTGGCCAATCCCTGGCCCCTTATCAATTTAGTGATCTGTATTTCCATATCAAATTCCTGAATTTTGTTAATCCACTTACATCTTTTCCCTGTCACTTCTGATTGTGTCAAGATGTCTTTGACTGCTGCATGAGGAACATATGCAATTACTTTGGCTCCAACAAGATAAGGCCTGAAAGCTTTTGTGGCCTTTACCAGTGCAAAGGCTTGTTTTTCCATTATGTCATACTTCAATTCTGCTCCCTGTAAAGATTTACTAAAAAAAGATATTGGTTGCTCATGACCATCCTCATTTTTTTGTAACATGACAGCAGCTATTGTATGTAGGGAAGCAAATGAAAATATCTGAAAAGGCTTTGTGAAATCAGGAGACTTGAGGACAGGGACTTCCTTAATGGCCTTTTTTATGGATACAAAGGCTTCTAATGCTTCTAGGGTCCATTCAATTTTTTGTCCCTTTTTTAACATTTTTGATATGGGTTTGACAATCTCAGCAAAGTTGGATACAAATCTCCTAACAAAATTAATCTGCCTAAAGAATGACTGGATGGATTTCACATTTTTAGGGACAGGGACTTTATCTATAGCCTCAACTCTCTCAGAATCTATCCTAACTCCCTCTTTTGATACAATGTTCCCTAGGAGTTTCCCTTTTGTAATAGCAAAATGACACTTCTTAGGGTTCAAACTAATGCCATATTCTAAAGCCTTAATGAATATTTTTTCAAGGTGCCCTATATGATCTTCAACTCTTTTTGAGTAAGCTGTGAGGTCATCTTGATACACAACCATTATAGCATTGATCAAATCAGCAAATGCTAAATCCATAGCCCTTTGGAATGTTGCTCCTGCATTGGTGAGACCAAAAGGCATGCTCACATACACATATGTTCCCCATGGGGTTGTGAAGGCTATTTTATACTACTCACATTCTTTGACCTTGACCTGGTTATAACTAGAGAATCCATCCATCATAGACAACAACTCACATCCAATTACTTTATGCAAGATAGCTTCCATGTTAGGCAGTGGGTAGTTATCTTTAAGAGATGCTACATTTAAATTTCTGAAATCTACACACAGTCTTATATCTCCATTCTTCTTCCTAATAGGAACAAGGTTTGACACCCATGTTGAATGTCTCACAGGTTTGTTAATACCTCCATCTCTAAGCTTGGTCAATTATTCCTGCATTTTTGGTTCCAGAGTGGGGTTGATGGGTCTTTATTTCTGTCTGAATGGCTTTGCATCTGCTTTCAGTGGAATTTCATGTTGAAATAGATCCTCTCTGTATGCCTTGAGGTCTTCATAAGACCATGCGAACACATGTTTATATTTTCTCAACAACGAAATCAGCATTCTTTGGATAGTAGGGCTTATCTTTTTCCCAATATATACCTTTCTTGGTGATAGTTCAGTCCCCAAGTTTATTTCTTCAATATCTTCCCCTCTGACTGGGGTTTGTTTCATAAGGGATCAATCACTTCCATCATATACTCTTTCCAAGGCTACCAATCCTTTGGGAAGTTTATTAGTTTTGAGTTGCAAGACCTTCTTTCCAAACACTGTCTATTCTCCATTTTCTTCTTCTACAAAGGCATTGAAATCAATTTATTGAGCTTCATACTGGTCTATACATTGAAGGAATTTCAAAAGGTCAGTATCATCATTGAAAACCTGCCAACTATATATGTTGTCTGGTACTGCAGGTCTTGTTCTAAATTCTACTTGGGAAATTCCCGCCAGTGTGATGTCATCTTATTTTAGTGCTACATTGGCCAAAAAATCTGCCATTATGTTCTTTGATCTGTCCACCCAATCAATGGAGAAAGCATCAAATAGTTCAATTGTATCCCATATAGCATTTCTGTATTGTTTCAGTCTTTTATTTTTTGCCACATACTTTGATCTAATCTGAGATACAACCAGTTCTGAATCTCCAAAAACTGTTAAGTTTTTAATTTTGTGTTTAACAGCTAAATCTAGACCAGTCAGCAAAGCTTCATATTCTGCTATATTGTTTGTACATTCAAATGCTAACAGAAATGAATATTTATAAGTCGAACCATCAAGAGATATAAAAACTATACCAACTCCATTACCCTCTTGGTTGCAAGCTCCATCAAAATACATTCTCCATATTCCTTGTTGATTTTCAGAGATGTTTTGATCAATTGGATTTTTTCTTTCCAACTCAGGCTGAGATAGTTCCACTCTAAAACTTCCCAAATCAACATCACATAAGCAATTCAGTAGCTCTTGAGGAGCATATTCAACAATTTGATTCATTCTAGGTTCTTTATACAATTTTACTTCTTCTCCATTTACTGGTATGGTGGCATATGATAAGTCAAATTGTACATTGCCTCCTACTAGAGCAGTCCATTGTCTTGATAGAAGCATTCCAAATTGTGGAGGTGTGTCAATCACAGTTATGTCAATAGTGTAAGTAGCTTTTGGGTAAGCTGCTAATCTTACCTCTACATTTTTCATTATTCCCACAATTGGAACAGGTCTGCTATCCATAGCATAACATTTACCTCCTTCCACATCTACCCATAAACCAAGTTGTTTCATTACCCCTACTGGCATGATATTCATGGAGGCACCTGAGTCTATCATGCAATTTCTTACTGGCTTGCCACTTATGAGCAAGATAGTGAAGAATGGGTCGATCTGCGGTGTGTTCATTATGCAGGCCTCTGGGATTTTTACCTCTTCCCTTTTATTACTCATTTCAGAGACCTCTTTATTCTCAGGGCTTACATTTTGACTTCAATTAGAAATAAGTTGTATGGTACTTTCCCTATATTCCTTGATTTTCATCATTTCAATTAAGGTCACAAATATTTTTAATTGAGATAATGCTTGCGTAAAATCAAAAGATGTACCTTCAACTTTGATTGCCCTTTTAGATTCAGTGCATTCTCCTTTGTTCTCTTTTTTCTCCAACCTTGATGTCTGATCTGGCTTTTGTTTTTCCATGGGAGGTTTCTTGATTTCTTCCTTAGGAGACCCCTTTTGTTCTCTAGTGTCTGATTGCTTATTATCAGTCCCTTTTGATGTCTCATCTGATGTGTTTTTATTTTTTATGAATACCCCCCTTGGGACACCTTCATCTTTATTTACTGTTCTGTTTCTCAAATGATATTCTTGTACTACTACAATCGTCAACCTTTTAATCTCCTCTTCACTTGGTCTTCTTATATTGTATTCATTATTCTATCTTGATGCAACAAGGGGGTTTTGCTCACTTTCATCTTCCTCATGGTTTGAGAAAACATGTTGCTCTGCCATGTGAACATTGTATTTTTGGTGGTCTACATTGTATTCATATCCCTCCTCCTCTAATGATGCATATTCTTGTTCCAGAGGGTTAAGAATGTGGGATGTTAAATATACATTTTGATCTTCACCACCACCATTTTCTGGCATATCTTCCTCTGATATTAATTGAGCTGTTACACAATGTTCTGGGGATGTGGTGCATAACAGACTGAACACCATGGACTCTTATCTATCATATATGCTCCTTTTCTTTTTAGTGGATCTGGTGTTTCCTTATTCTTTGGTCTATCACCTAACAACTTCCCATCTTTCCAATTGGTATTATAAGGCATGTCATGCAGCCTCGGTCTCTCATTCCTATATGTGTTCTCTTGCCTATTTGGGGGAACATATTGGGGAATTCTAGGATTTTCCCTTTTAGAAAACATTCCTGCAGCTTTTCTGTTATTTTCTATAGTCAAGGCTATCTTTTGGGCCTCAGCCAGATTCGTAGGATCTCTACTTCTTAGTTCATATCCTGTCTTAGGATCAAAGGCCTTCAAATAGATCATCAATGTAGTAGTATCATTCAATCTGGAAGCTTGAGGTATCTTATTGTGTAATTTAACAAACCTCTGGTTAAAATCAAAGGTTGACTCATTCTGATTTTTTTGAATCATTACTAACTCTTGTAATGCAAAATCTGCTGCACACTGATTTCCATATTGTTGGAGAAACAGGTCATAGAACATTTGAAGGGAATAAATTGATGTCGTCGGTAGGCTATTAAACCAATCCCTGGCATCCTCAATTAATGACATCATGAATAATCTCATGTGTACATCCTCATGCTGCATATCCAAATCCTGAATGACTATTTTGAAATTTCTCAGATGTTCCTCAGCTGTAACTGCATTACTTCTTATAAATTTAGGGACTAAGTTCCTCCAACTGCTATTTGGGGGGAAAGGATAAATCTGAAATCCAGCAAAATCGAATTTTCTAATCATAGTTGTGTGTTGTTGGGGGGGATTTTGAAAATGCTGGTGTTGGTAAAGTGGGTTGTTATTTGCCATATATTGTGGGCCTTGTAGGGGTATATGCTGATGATAAGGAGGTGGCTAAATATTTCGGTGTTGTGGTGGAGCATTTGTGTTTCTATTACAATTCCTTGGCAGATTTTGGCAAGCTTGTGGGGGATTTGATGGCTTCCTATTGTGGGGAGGGGTATATTTGGGTGAATTAGCTATTGGTGTTTTGATCTGAGCTTCGCATAACTTCATCCTTTTCATTTCATTTATAGCTTGGATTTTTTGCTCATACTCTATCAGTAACCTTTCTACATTTTGCCCCATTTGTTCCAACTATGGATCTTCCTCATCCTGTGCCATGAGCTCATGATTTTCTTCAAACATTTCATCACAATTAAGTTCTTGTTCATGTTCAAATTCTCTCCTTTTTCTAGCTTCAAATTCAACCATGCATTCAGCAACATTCCCAGGGTCTATTTGGTGGGAATGATCTGTCTTCCCTTTAGGAGTGTGAAGTTCTTTAGGCGAGCTTTCTTCGTTTGCAAGTGTATCATATGAATTGTGCGTTTCTAGAAATAATTTTGATGCTTTGTCTCTAGTTGTTGCATCCAAGTCATTGAATACTTTCTTGCCCTGATTGCTTTTGTGATTTGAATTTCCTTTATCCTCAGAACCATCACCTCTGTACAAAGATCTTCTTCCCTACATGTTGTGAGCTACCATGATAGTCTGAACTCTAGGTTGATTCCTTTTTTATTTGTATTTTATCTTATCAGTTACAATACTTTTATTCATTCAAAGTCGCCACCCACTTTTTCCTAAAAGTGAGAAAAGATTTTGGTTGTCTTACCCAGTGGAGTCAATTTCTTTCAAATTTCAATTATGGTTTTCTAAAATGACTTTATATGGAAAGGTTGTCTACTACCAGACAATTCTTCTAGTTTAGTCCCCAACAAAGTCGCCAATTTGTTAGGTCTCAAAAACGTTGGTTTAAACCATGAGAGGTTGCCAAGCTCTCACAACACTTTTGGCCAACTAACAAGGACAATTGATGCAATTGTTCCTTCTACTCTTCAGGCTCTGCTAGACCTAGGTGGGTGTACCTATATGAGTGACACAAATTTTGAATTTTACTTTTCCTACATGATCTAACTATCCACAAATGGCAATTTGATAGTGGAAAGAATATGATCCTAACTTGGTATGAGTTGCATGAAAATATGAATTAATATGTTTAATTTAGAGATGTCAGATGAAATGGAAAGAACTGATGTAATCTAAATAAGGGAGACTAGTGCCTTGTTGGGTAGAACGGAGTCAAATGAAAGCTTTTAAATGAATGGTTTCTATCTGGCAAGGATTCTAATTATTTGGCATATGATATTTAGTTTATAACTTGTATAAACATGCAGGGATGTAATTATCAACCTCTTCTTAATGATCCAAATGATAATTCCTAGATTACTGTGAATGATTTCAAGGAGTTACTCTTTGCTTGAAAGACCCAATCAATCACATCACACAAATACAACAAATGTGTATTGATAAACTGAGAATATACTTGATATGTCAATTTAAATAATAAAGAAACATCAACCTTGGAGACAACTTGATAATATTCAAATTTATTTTAACAAATAACTGATACCAGAATAGTGCCACAACATCAAATTTTATTCATCTGATCCTTCAAGATTTACACCTGCATCATAGTCTCCTTGAATGTCATTCTTGAAAATATTTACAACAATATTCCCTTTTCTTCGCTCTCTCTCTTTTTATTTCTGATTTTACAAGTATTTATATATTTTTAGATCAAAGGTCACGACCTTTCATTTTTTAGTTATGGTCGTTTACATTTCATAGTCGAAAATTAAAATATTTAATTAATTGCCTTGTCGGAAAATTAATCATTTTAAACTATAGTCGGGCCTTTAATTTTACTTTATACCTTTCCCGCCCTTTAATTTTCGCTTTCCATGGCTTCTAACATCTTTACCGCTATACTGCGGTCATGCTATTTGTACCCTGTGGTATGGCGGTATATTGACTTTTCAACGGTCTTCATAATTTTTGCCGATCACCATTATCTTCATGTTTACCATGGCCACCGCAGCCTTTGACTTTCCTACCCGCGGTATCGCAGTATTTGACTTTCTTACCTTCCATTCTTACCGCCTTACCATGGTCCATGTCTTTGCTACTCGCGGTACTGCAGTAGCCACTAACCGTCATCCTTCACCTTTCACCGACTATTGACCTGACTGTTGACTGCTACCATGGCCACTGCGGTCTATGGTTTGACTGTGTGCGGTATAGTGGTAACCGCTAACCGCTACCGCCAACTGCCCCCTCGCTAGCTGCTACCATCGACCACTAACTGTTCACCACACTACCGCGGTCATTGGCTTAATTGCTAGCGGTACCACGGTAGCCACTTCGCTAACCATCACCTAGCCGTCTATTGATGTTTACCACTTGTTCATTTGACTGTCTTCGTTGACTGTTGACCGCTACCGCAGTCTATGCTTAGACCGTGTGTGGTACCGCGGTAAAGGCCTTCGCTGCTACCTTGACTATCTATTAACTACTACCGTGACCACCGCGGTCTATGCTTAGACCGTGTGCAGTAGCACGATAGACATTTGTTGTATGTTATTTAACCACCACCGCCATACCGCAGGCCCCTTTGTGGGAGGCCGCGGTAAAGCAGTAAGGGCGTAAAATATGATTTTTAAGGAAGCGATAAAGGTATTAAACACAAATAAATGGAAAGAATGATTTCTAATGGAGGGATAGTGAAAAATAGACATAAATAAATAAAATCCCTTAGGGTAATGATGGATTTTTATGGAAAATAAAAGGATAATCCTAGGAATTCTAGTGGAAATTTTTAGTTCTAACAGACCAGTTGATATTTTTCCATATTTTGCTTAATTTAAGATAATGTACCTCAAAATGCAAGTGTTCAACAAAGGTGAATTTTTTTAACAAGTTTTAAATGTAAATTTTAGATCTAAAGTACAATAATTGACTAATTCTAAGTTGCCACAACCTAAAAATGATGATTTTGATGCAATTTTAAAATCAAATAATGCAATATTTTTCAATTTAAGATAATGCACAACTCAAATGCAAATATGCAAGAATAAAGTACAATTTTGAATTCTATTTTCATATCCAATATGCAATAATTGACTAATTTGAAGATGCAAAATTTTAAAAATGATGATTTGATGCAATTTCAAAACACAACTATGTAATTTTTCACTTGTTTTTGACCTAAATGAAAGATGCAATTTATATGCAATGAACAATTTTAGATTTTGACCACCTAGTGAATTAAATTTGAATGTAGATATGATCTAAATGACTAAAATAAACCCTAAGGAAACCTATGATGCAATTTATGTGATGCAATTTTTCTTGAATTTTTATACTTTTATCATACAAAAATAAAACCCTAAATGAGAAATGCAAAGCAATTTAATGCAAAACCTAGATCTAGGGTTTGAAGAATTTATAATTTTAGAAGGTATATGATGTTAGGATGTTAGATTCACCAAAATGAAACATATAAAAAGGGTTCAGAGGTCCTAAATGTAAAGAACCGAGTTATATTAAGATGTAGATCAACAAGCTGATTAAATTGACTTACAACCATGAAGATGAGCTAATCAGACCTAGATCTACATCTAATTGAGGATGGGAATGGATTGAAAATGATTTGGAATTATTAACCTAATTAGACTATGTGCCTTAATATGTAAATTGCAAGATCCCGACAATTGACATAAAAAAATAGTAATTTGCAGCTGGATCTGGGAACTGTAGAGTGATATGTACCAAACCAAAAAAGCTTGTTTTAGGCACTATAGAAAGGCATAGTCTTCAAGGGGAATCTACATCTTTGTAGGGGTGTCTTACTCAACTTTTGGGCTCCTCTACTGATATGTCTAAGACTTTCGTTTCTACTTGCAAAGTTGTCAGAATGCGGTTGTATAATTTTATAGGTGAGTTTTCATAGATTGACAAGATGTATGACAACAATTGCAATAATGCATAATGGATATTCCATATTCCTTTAATCCTCTTCAAAACTAAAACTCACACATTCAAAGAGAGGGGAAATGTTGGTCCATTTAGGGGCTTGCCTCAATCAAGCCCCATATAAGTGTTTCCACTTCCACAACGACAATGCCAATGATAAATGCATATTTGAAAGGAAAGAATGATGAAATCACAAAATGTTTTAATTCACTCCATTCAATGGATTACTTGAAGGAATAAAGTCATGAGCATCACCTCAAGAATGGGTGAGCCCACAATAGTGGTTTACACTTTTTGGGACATCTTGATTTTTGCTGAAATCACATATTTTTAGAAAATATAATTATTTAAGCCTTGAAAATTTTCATTTAAGGGATTGTAATTGAAGAGGGTTTGATCAAACCACCTTAGATCAAACCTCTTTGGATAGAACCCTGTTATTTTTAAACCATACCTAAAACAGAGTCTCCTTTACACCTATCAAAATGCTGATAAAAAACCGCTTTTGATTTACCTTTTGGGGGATCAAATGAATTCATTTTTTTTTGCAAGTATGTATTCCTCATTATAAGCTTCCCAAAAAGTATAATTTTAAGTATATTTAATTTGATTATTATATTTATTTTTTATTTCTTGTGAATGTAGGTTTTTCACTAAAATTCAAGCTCTTTGTTCTACACTTGTGAAAAAATAGCAAATTATAAAAAAAATGAAAACTATCTATGCACTAGATATTGATGTCCTTGATCCAACAAAAGAAATATGAATTTTGATACATATAAAAAAAGTTATGTTTTAGCCAGTAAAACATGTCTAAATTGTAACTAGTT
This sequence comes from Sequoiadendron giganteum, assembly GCA_007115665.2. Taxonomy (NCBI): domain Eukaryota; kingdom Viridiplantae; phylum Streptophyta; class Pinopsida; order Cupressales; family Cupressaceae; genus Sequoiadendron; species Sequoiadendron giganteum. Next base: position 870,181,436 of record CM021100.1, on the reverse strand, counting down.
TGACTTTGAAACTCAATTAAGGAAAAATTATTCAATGAAATGCTATGAAACCAATTCCATGCACTAGATATTGTAGTTATGAATCCAAATTCAAAAAAAATAAGAAATTATCCTTCATATATTTTTTTGTGTTAGCCAGTAACGTCACTCTTTAAAAATGGTGTTAATGTTAAAAACTAGTTTTCAAAGGAGATGGAAAAAGAAGCGCAATATGATCCAAAAAAAATTGAAAAAAAAAATATTTAGAATCTACACACAAAATTTCACAAATCACTAATTTGCATCATCTTCAAATTCCTCATGGTTTAGTCGCTATAGATGCCTGAAAGTGGAGATTTAGTTTAAAAAAATCCAGTTCAATGTCTAGTTTGGCCAAAAAATGTAAACCAGTTTTGTGGGATCACCTAGACCTAAATCTTGATTTGCTTGAATGCTTGAATTCTTTGAAGATCTACAATAAGGTTTAGCCTTCACAAAACAATGATAACTTGACAACATAAACTCACATACAGTTTGACATGATGCTTGAATCTTGAATTGTTGTAATAAAGCTTTGAAAAGATGCTCTTGACTTTCTCTTGACAATAATTCTTGCTCATAAAATCTCCTTCTAGATTAAAATGGTGAAATTACTAGGTATTGTTAGGCATTTATCCAATTTCCTAAAAAATAGACCTTGAAAGCTGACACTTAAAATTTGAATTTTCAATGTTAAAATACCACCAACAACATGCCTAAAAATGGGTCTTGGCTAAGAATGGGGATAATTTCTAAGACATAGAATACCGAGGGAAAATTAATGATTGGTTGCATTTGTTCAATTCTTACATTTTATTAAAGAACAATATAAATGGACAATGGAATACATAATTTTGGGACATTATGGGGTCAATTAGGCTCAATAATTTAGGGGGAGTAAAAGATAGTGTGAAATTGTTAAGGGTGACAAATTTTGACACTGCACTCAATAAAATCCTTAACACCTAAGAGAAATGTACTTTCACCCAAGTCTATAATTATCCATGAGCACCAACAATTGATAGATCTATGATAAAATATAAAATTTAATAATACACTATCACGAATCTCCCAATCAAAGTCTCAATGTAATAAATACCAAGAGAAACAATGAGACCACTATTAAAGCTCCCACTACACATTTATAGAATCTAGGAACACACAATGATATAGTATCAATTCCTACTAGATAACATGATTCAATGAACATATATTTCTCCCACAAGAACTTGTATCATTTTAAACATCAATTGACATCCAAAGTAAACAAACATATAATACCAAACATCCTCTCAACAATGAATCACTTGTCAAAATTGACAAGTCATAAACTAGCACATAAATGAGGACTTCAAGAGTCTTCCATGGTATACCAAGATGTGAATATCTCTAATCACATGAAGATAACCATATCCTATAAATAAAACTCAAGATTTCAAAGAACTCTAACTATATAAAATAACAATTATCCTTGATAGTTTTTACATCATGTACCCACAACCACTATAGAATATCATCCATAACTAAGTGATGGATCCATGTCACTACCAAAGATCCCATTGAATCATGATACTAGGATATCCATTTCATAGTGATGAGATGAATATCACCCATATCCCACCTACACTCAACTACAATACTAGTAGCTCCAAAGAATAAATTATAGCCAATATCTCCAAGACAATTTAAAGATAAAACACATGCTACAACTCATAAAAATTGACTATTGAGACATTCTAACCATCTATCCTCTTTTCCCAATGAAATATATCCATGAAAAATGACTACAAATAAGGCCAACTAGTTGAATCTAACACACTAAAAGGACTTGTGGATGTAAATAATCCACATCTAATTCATACTACTACAACTAATTGGTTGTACCAACCCAATATATTATATAACATGTCGATACCAAACCAATGCAACATACAAACTCACCATCACTCTAGTAACCTATAAATTAAGATAACAAATAATATAGCTTCTATGCCCCAATCCACAAACACTAGATCAACTCTAAATTTTATTTTCCAAAAAAATACATAAATGAGTAACCATACTCAATGAACTAAACAATCATCTAGAAGATAAAAATAAACTCCTTAAAATAAACCACACCACCACCTAACAATTACATACATATCATGTTACATCAATTATAAAATGTGCATAAATATCCTTGATACCATAATCATCATCACTATAATAGCATTAATCTCTCCTTGAATAGAGGCTCTAACTTTTACTCATATAATTCATGTACTCAAACAAAAATTATAGTTTATATTACTTATCTCCATCAAATATTTAAGAAGCATCAATTTTGATAACCTAATATATCATCATATTTATCTCATAAAATTATACAATATCATAATATTTCACCCATAAATTAATCTAAATTCTAACATATCACACCCCAAATATTAGGCTCTTATAAGCACTCAAATAAGTAAAAACCCTCTCCTCTCATTCATTGAAAAAATAAAAAATCCAATATGTAGTATACTAATTTTTTTTCTCTTCCACGAATTCAAAATCTAAAATTTGATTACATATGCAAAATATATGACCTACTAAACTTTTGGAGCAGTTCCAAATTTACACACCAAATTCTAACACAAGAAAAAAATATAATGACTAAAAATATACAGCTACATCTCGGAGAGAGATTTTGGACATGTATAAGAAGTAAAAAAACTAATACTACATATGAAATGTATGCCCTTTGGAAAACATTTTCCCTATTAGGTCTACATAAAAGATGACTAGAGAACATGATGGGAGAAAAAGAAACACGTGATAAAATGGTTTCCTTGTGGAGGTACATTGGTTATCTCTTCTAGTGGTCCACCAATGGTGTTATAAGTACGTAGCCCCTATGGGCTAGATGTGACCACTTACTATATGGCTTAGTGACTAGGTGTCTATTACCCCTAGTTATTTTTAATTATCAATTATTGTAATATTTTTGTGAAACTATATGATGATCTAGTATAGAATTTTTTCAACCACCATTACTTACCAACTATTTAGATTCTATCATGTTTCACAAATTCATACATTCATATGTATTTTTTATATTCATGCATACATTACTCCTTCAAGATTATTTAGAGGCCCTAAAAAAGAAAAGAAATTGACTTCAAAATATATCATTTTTTATATGGATCCATAGTTTCTTACACCTTTTGGACTCAATATTGAGATATATTTTTTATTAGGTATCCAAAAAAATCTCACTAGCAAAACACTGACATAGAAGTCTTAACATAAGACCCATTTTCCAAATCTTTATCAAACCCTAGATTTACAACCTAAGTATATAAATGCACATGTGACCTTCAAAATTCCTTCAATCTTTTCCTTGAATACCATGAATTGAACTATACACAAGAATCTATTCATGCTAGAATATTTACAAATAGCGGAGATATTCTCCCACAACCTAGAAATCAAGCTCTAACACCATTTGAAAGGAACAATTGTAGAAATTAAAATATTTCCATTAAAATTCAAGGGAGAAAATATGAAAACAAGTATTCAAAATACACCATACAAAAAAATAGATAATGTACCATCAATATGAGACAAGATATACCCTTGAAAAATAATCATGAAAGAAAACCCAACTTCCAAGAGAATCCACACTCAATTTATTTGTTTTTACAACACTTACAAAATTCTAATGAATAATTTTGAAATGTCAAGCCCCTCCAATGTAGCCTCCATGTGTCTAATCATAATGGGGAACCATAGAACCAAAATTCCAATAATATAATTAACAAAAACACTCTCCAAGTGAGATACATACAAATAACCAACCCTCTTTATAGAATTTAGATCACAAAGAACCACTAAGTGGTATTAGCTAAACCATGTGTCTTAAAACCATAAGAACCCAAAAGTTTTGAACCCAAAATTTAATTTTTGATATAATATCTCTCAATACTAAATATATTTCCAATGTGAAAATCACAATAAAATATCTAACCAATATTACAATACAAATTTACAAGTGGACGAAAATAAATATTTAATGTAGATAAACACATCTCCAAAGATACTCCTCAAATAAATATTTGTTATGTAAAATTATTTAGGATTTATTTTCTTATGCAAGGTATAAAACACCCTTTTTCTTAATAGTAAAGAAAGTTAATTATCCTACTAGAAGGGTTTAATATTTCACCCAATTAACAATTTTCTATATTTTAATGCAAATTTATACCTTTTTTTAATTTATGATGTAACTCTAAATATACTAAAGAATGCCTACTTTCAAACCAAGCCATAACCCTAACAAAGTATATTTCCTTCTCACTATGTTCCTTATGTAGGTATGTATATTAACTTATTTTAGACACACAGGTTCTATAAAGGACCAAGAGCTAAAATTCCTTTAAATCAATAAAAGAATCTCTAAAAGTTATATATTCAATATGAAATTACATTAATTTCCTAATAGAACAAAAAACAAACAAATTATGTACATTTATAAATTTAATTCATTTATTAAATATATTATTTGTATTTTAATTCATTAGATAAAGTTTATTGATGATTTTATATTATCGAATATAATTTTAGAGAAATTAAAACTACAATAAAAATAAAATAAAATTTAACATACAACAACTAAAATTAAACACTACATCTTTTTAATGTGTATGAGTTCATCAAAATGATAACACATAAATTAATTAATAAATTAATTTTCAAGCATTAAGTTTAAGAATATTTATCAAATTGTATCCAACATTGTTCAGTTTTAGATAATAAAAAGTAAAAAATTACACATGGATTATTTATTCAATTCTTAATTATTATTTTGCAATTGTTATAAATTATTTATATGATAAGTTAATGCATGCATTTTTCTTTCCTAGACACTATAAACCTAAAAATGTAATAATTCATTTTATAAATTTTTATTTATGATCATTTTTTGGTTATTTTTAAAATTTTTAAATCATTATGATATTCTTATACAGGGTGGCTCCTAATATTCAAATTTCTCAAATTTCAAATGAAACATGTTCAACAATTTGCATGACAAGAAATTTTACAAGCACTCTAATGCGATTAGCTACTATGAATAACTATACAGCACAATTTTACTTTGGTTCTATAGATGGAGTGTATCGCATTTTCCCTGGAGAGGTTAGTACTTATCTTTATGATAATATAAAAGTAAATATTGCATATAATTTTAATGAGCATTAGTAAATAAATCAAAACCATATATATACACTAGTTGTTTGTGCCTATTTGTACAACTTAGTATCATTAAAAAAAATTATAATATGTAGAGAATTATATATTTAAGATCTAATTTCTTTGTTTTCCATATTTTTACTACTTACCAACTAAATTATTCAAGGTTATTTATATAAATAATAGTTGGAAATACGCCACAACAATTGATTATCTTTCTAAGAAAAATTGTCATAAAAGAGATTGATACATTATAGTAGTCTATTTGTAACTATTATTTAATGTATGGTTTGTCTTAAAAATATATATTTATGAATCTCAATTAATGTAAAGTAAATTTGTATGAATCTATCAATCAATTGTATAATATATTTAATAAAAAAAGTGTAAATATATAATTAGACTCATAGTATCAAGCATAGAAATCATATATATAGATAATAAATGAGATTATTTTATCTTAATATCAAAATAAATTATATCTAATTTTTCATTAGATAGTTTTAAAATAGAAAATAGATTTCTTTATTTGTGGAAACATTATATCACTTGATATTATACAAGAGACACCATGAACCTTATTAAGAAATATAACTCATGAAATATCCCTCTTGACTAAAATTTAGAATAATAAATTATTAATACATCTCCATATTGATGCATGAACTTTCAAAGGTCATATCTTTTGATTGGGAGTTTGTTTAACTTTAAATTTTATAAGGAGAATCGTCTCTAAGATTTAAATGCAATCTCGACTGAACCTCTTCCATTGGAAAAATTCTTGACACTTTAGAATTCAATTTTGGAAAATGCCATGCCCAAAATTCTACATGTGGGTGAAACAAAAAATAACTTTTTAAATATCAACATGAAACATTCAACTCAAATCAAGCTCATCTTGTTATACCAACACATGTAGATTTTGACATTTCACACCAAATTTATAGATGAGGGAGGAATAATATAGTATTAAGATTAGGAACCTTTGTACATGGTACCCCATAGAAATAACTTAATTTATTGTGGCTAGTTGATTTTGTAGAGGACTAGTCTAGTTGTAAGGTTAAAAAAATATGATAATTGACCATACAATTTCTTCTATAATTTAGTGTATTGTTGAAGACTATATTCAAATAAGATAGCATACACTTATTTTCATTATTAAATTTCTACATCTATTTTTTCCCTACTTGTTGATACATCCATAACTAAAAATGAACTTAATTCTCAAAGTTAATTAAGTAGGTAAAATTATTAAGCATTATCAATATGACATTATTATGATTTCAACAAGGTTGAGGATAAAATGTCATGTAAGAGCAAATAATTTCTTTTCTAGCACATGTTATTTAGTCCTATAATATTTGTGTTATTATATAATAGATTTGACCTCCCATAATACCAATCTAGTAAGCTTTTCAAATTGATTAAAAAACTTGAGTTGTATAAAATAAATTATTCATCCACATTAAACTTTTTCACAAGAAGTTTACTCTAAAAAAAATCATATTTCTTTTATTCATGATAAACTCATTTCAAATCTAATAACATCATAATTAATGATAATATTTAATTTATTTATTTACATTACCATCATAATTATGGTAAATTTAGTTGGATCCAATTCTCTCTATATATAATGATTACTTTAATTAGATGATGCTCTTTTTTTCTCAATGTTAGTGACTAAAGGCTTGATCTAATAAATTTTAGATAGATTACTTTAACTTGGTTAGATTTAATTTTTCTACTGTTAAAATATGATCTAATCAAAAATATAAATAATAATTATATTATGTGGTATTTTAATTTTAGTTTAAATAAAATCTAATTATTTAATCATTAAAATTTAATATAAATAGAAATTTCATAATTTATCATATTAGTTATATTAACATATAAATTATTTTAAATTTATAAATATTTACCTATGTTTAAATTATTTTTTTTAAATGGGGTAAAAATTTTATTGGTTCAAAAAATTGCAATGCCAAAGAGAATAAAAAACCCACCAAGGGTCAAGAAACCAAATCCAAGTAATCAAGTCACTCCAAAGAAACATCTCATGTCCTCCATAACTGTAATGCCCTGCCATGCAACCCTAGAGGAAGTTTCAATTCACAATAAAAGCGTACTAAATTTTTTTTTATAAAAGTGAATTAAACATACATGTTCATCTACAATTGATAATATCCCCTAAGGCTATGTAACCAAGATTACTTAAACCCACACTTACTACAACATAAAACCATAGCATTGATAACTTTATGAAATAAGCATCATACAACATAAGGATATAACATAACATAATAAGATAAACATCCAAGATATAATTTCATAATCATCTTAATCAAATAGTTACATCACTCATTCCCAGAATGAGGCAATAATACAAAAGTGTTACAATTACATAATTCCACCTCATAAATACATGAGGGGTAAAATAATTTATACAAATGAAAATATAACAATGCATGAATTAAACACAAGAACCGCGAGTTGTCCATCTGGATATCTCGCCACCAAGTACTAAAGATAAATGGGGACCCAACGGTATATGGTGCATGTTCCACCCAACCAAGTGGTACTCGAAGGCCCACCCCCCATGCTAGGAGATAGTAACAAAGTAACATGGAAAAAGATCTAAAACCTCTAACCAAAGGTAGACTCATACTAACATAATCAAATAAATACGCAACACAGTACAACTCAAGTACAACTTTCACATTGTTGACATAGGTCACATTGCTTCCAGACATAAAATATATCAAGTATGTTCAGAGAACTATACACATAAAACAAAAACCAACTGTTGTCCTAGACAGAGTGTCATCGCATAGTTAATCACGAGATCTCCTCTGGGCATTCTTCATAGGCTCCAAATTTCTTGGTGACCTCAACCGAACCTCGACCCTCATGCTTACTCATGTGGCATCAAATACCTCTCCTATTGACAAGATAGATGACTATGCCATTTCAGGCCTTCCCACTCATCCCAAGTCTAAACGAGCCCTTGTGTCTATGAGTGAAGATAAATTATCTTGATTAGTGTGAAATGTATCCTAATCATCTAAGTACATTAATTTAATTATCACTTGATTAACTCACTTCTGAAGGTTACCTGGTTTACCTCTTTAGGCTCCGGCGCCTAACAATAGCCACTCTTCTATTCGAAAACACACACCCAAACAATCCACCAAGGGAATCACAAGTGCATACAAACTAGGCATCATAACCACTCCATCTCAAGGAGGAAACAAATAATAGAACTCACTCCAAACATCTTGGACGCAACAAAACACATAGTCGACTACTTTCACAGGAGGTACAAAACATCCCCATTTGTGGAAACCGAGTAAATATTGAAAAGACACCATGCACTACCCAAGGGAAAAACACTGGTTGACATAAAGAATCAACAACCCTCATCCTCTAAGATCTTCTGGAAGACTTACAATTTTGGACTATCACTTAATCCCATATCCCATAATGCAACTTGACAACATAGCTACAAAAGCATTCAAGTCATTAATCAAATCTAGTATTTGGATTTCTTAAATCAATACTCATTTATTAGGTAACATTGACAAAGTCAAAGGCATGATAACAGGTTAACTCAAATAATCATTAAACCGTATTACCTCTTCCTTTATTAGAAATTTAAAACAATTAAACTCACTCCCCTTTTTGAAGTACAGAGAAAATAAAATATTTAAGGCAATCACGAGGATATCTCTATTTTTGGATATTCTAAATCCATATCTCTTTCATATTCCAATCACAATGATTTAATTGTTCTAACATAAATAAATAAATAAAAATAATTAATTGCCTCATCAATATAAACAATTCCTTAATTTACTTTTAAAAGCAACATAAATCCATGCATGTAAATCCTTTCAACTTCCCTAACCAAATTCTATATCTCTTTCAATTTTCCATTTAAAAACATGCAATTTCTAAATTATATTTTCCTTATCATTTGACCATGCATTCAAATCTTATCTTTTAAAAATTCCATTCAAAACTAGATTACATACAATTTATAAAATACAATAAATATTGAATATACTTCCAATAGAGACTACTCATATAATATATTCATTAAATATATATCCATATATTTAACTATATATATTCATATATTAAAATATCTACTATCTTTTACAAAATATTTCATTTGATGTTTTCAAATAAATAAATCTGTATTATTAGTATTCCATTAAATATATATAAATACACATATATACATTACATCTCATATATATAAATGTATATATATATCTATTTAAAATATATTTAATTTTTCTTATATCTAATAAAATAAAATAAAAATCCAAATTCCCTTTAGGAGGTGGCGGACTTGAAGTTCGTAGTTTGAAGAACTAGAATTAATACAAAAAAAAAAAAAACACTTTAAAAATAAATGGGGAGGGGTCGGCTTTAGCCGAACCCCTCTCCCTACTCTCCTTGTGCGCGGCCTATAGGGGACTGTGCTACCATATGGGGCAGCGCTTCCTCCACTATGTGGAGGGTGCTGCCTCATAGGGCAGTCGCAACCTCCCTAAGAGGGGCGGTGGGGTGTGCATAGCACCCCCACCCAAATATAAACACATACCAATAATAAACAATAGTGTTTTTTGCGAAATCCGCGATTTCCAGAAACCAAAAGTGTCATATGGACGGCGAATTCCATAATTTAAAATAAAATTTCCAAACATAAATTATATATATGTATTATATGTTTATATGTATGTATATATATATTTAACAAAATATATATATACATATGTATGTATATATAATATATATATTTAACCACAATTTCAACTTCTAGATAAATTGAAGAAATTTTCCTGAAACATTCATCTACATGTAAAATTATGCAAATTTTCTAGAGAACATCCAAATTTCACAGAGGTTCAAAACTAAATCTTAGAATCAATTTACTCAAATTCATAAACAATAAAAGAACAAGAAAACTAAAATGGATCTAAGTTATAACCATAAGTTTTCCAATCTTCTAAGTTTCTCCACCTAATTTCTACAAAGATTTTTTGAAATAAATTTGTTTTCTATAGAGATTAAATTTTCTAGAACAATCCAAATGTGTTGCTCAACCTCTAGGTTTGATTTAAATAACAAAACTAAACATTTCCTCAAATAAATCAAATTCTATAGAGGTTTTCACAATTTCCTTGAAGAAATTTCACAAAACCAACAAAACTTTAAATTTTTTTATTTATTTTCTTTCTTCTAATCACAAATTCCTTTTCCCAAATAGATTTAACAACAAATCTTTCATCACTACCATTTAAAACACATACCAAAAACAATACAAAATCACAGAAGAAAACCTGATTCAAGAAGCTACAGGTAATAGGAAATTTGATGCAAAGCCTCCTCCAAAGATCTCACAATTTCTCTTCAACCGTGCAGTGATTCCAAGCAAGCAAACAATCCAAAAGCACAACCAAACTTCAACAAAATTTTCCAAATCAATTCTATAGCCAAAATTTTCTTCAAACCCTCCTCTGTGCCCTTTTTACCAAAAATATCATCTCACACCAAAAGAAGCTTTTCCTCCCAAAATTCTCTCCGTGAATGAATTTGCAACAAAAATTTCTAATTAATTAAACTTCCACATGCTGGCATAATTGAAAATATCTTCAACAACCAAATCTAATTTTTATGCAATTTAAAAATTTAAAATATTATATTACTCCAATATTTTGAAAACTAACTTTCCTTTTAAAATTCAATTTCAAATTCTAATTTCATTCCCACAAATTGAAATTTAACTTTTCCAAATTAATTAAATTCCCACTTAATTGAAATAAAATTCCAAAATTAATTTTAATTCTTTTCTTTCTTTTAATTTTCTCAATCATGCGTTTAATTAATTAATTAAATTATTTAATAACTAAATTCAACCCTTTGGATTAAATTTAATTAATTAATTTAAATATAAACTTCTATCCACAATTTCAATTTAAAATTAAATAACCATCAACATGATTTAATGCAATCATTCTAAATAATTATTTCCAAATCAAGAATCCCTTTCAGAATTAAATAACATTAAAACAAGGCAATCAACGACTCGACACAAACACAACTGACGACACACTATGGCTAGGGTGTAGACTTGACACAAGTTACCTAGCTACTATCTCCCGTTCAACTTAACCGTTGGATCGACACGTTCAAACTGTGAAACCAGGTGGAGTCGATGTCATGTACCTGCAATCCTAAAAACATAGTAAACAACATCATATAATATAACCAGCATATAATACACACCGTGAAGAGGAAATCACGAAATCGCAGGGCACTCGCAAGCGAGTGATGCGAACCCGTCCTCTTCACCCATACACTCATCAAAACTGACACTTCCATAATAATTCCAATAATCTCATAAGCAATTACATGTTATATCAACTAACATCTTTACACCAATTAAAGCATGTAAACTAAAGCATCAGATAAATCAAATCACATCACATAATACAGTCTATCTCTCAGTGAATAACAACCAAATACACACACAAGATAAAGTATCTAAATATCTAGAAACATAGATCAACGCAAAACAAGGACACACTATCCAATCCAAAAAGAAAAATGGAAGGGTGTTACAATAACCCAATCTTCTAGAACCTGAGAAAGGTCCCCAGGAAGGCTTTCCCAATCATCCATATTCTAAGTACACATCTGCTCATACGCCCATCTAGCCAAGCCATCTACCACCTTATTTCATTCCCGAGGGATATGAAAAAATGTGATAGACTCCAAAACCCCATTCAAAGTAATAATTCTTGAACACAACAACCAACTACCAATTCACATCATCAAGATGTCTCTTATTTAAAATGTCAATAAAAACCTAGGAGTCTGACTCGCAAACAATCTGCCTCCAGCCAAAGGCACAAGCCCATTCCAGTGTTAGAAGACAAGCTAAGGCCTCTACAAAGTTATTAGTTTGTTGACCTTTATATATAAAAGAAGAAAACCACTACCCTCGAACTATCCTTGCCAATACCACCAACCCCATCATGCCCAAGATTACCTCTAGATGACCCATCAGTGCTAATTTTCATCTCACCTAGAGGAGGGGGGCACCAATGACCACTTCACTGAATCTCCTCCCTACCACACCATCGTTTTCTAGGTACTAGGAACCTCTTGCAACCAAAAAGAATTCCCAAAGTTCTAACCACACCCAAATCACTAGGGTCCACAGGAACAAACAAGTCACACTTAGCTGCCAAAGTCTCTTGGAGAACACCTAAGATTCTCAACCAAAGCTAACTAACCAAAAAATTCTTATCTTAAAAAGTCCTACGATTGCGTTCCAACCATGGGTGATCCCACAATACTGGTTTACAATTTTTGGGCAAAGTGGACACTGAACTGATTTTTTTTAACTAAATATTCACTTTCGAGCTCCTATAGCGGCTAAACCATGAGGAATTTGAAGATGATGCAAACTAGTGATTTGTGAAATTTTGTCTATAGATTCTAAATATACTTTTTTCATTTTTTTTTGGAATCAAATTGCACTTCTTTTTCCATCTCCTTCGAAAACTAGCTTTTTTTAAAAAACAAAATTATTAAGGAGTGATGCTCACCATATACAACATAAATTTTTGTATGAAGGATAAAATTCTATTTTTTTCGAATTTAGATTTATAACTATGATATCTAACCAATTCATTTGGTTTCATAGAGTTTTATTAAATATTTTTTCTTTAATCAAGTTTCAAAGTAAAACCAATTACAATTCAAATATAGGCGGACCGTATACAACATAAATTTTTGTGTATGTATCAAAATTTAATTTTAGTTTTTTTAATGGATCAAGGACATGAATACCTAGTCTGAACATTTATTTCAAAATTTTATTTTGATAATCTACTATTTTTTCACATGTGCAGAACAAATAGCTTTATATTTGGTGAAAAACCTATGTTTAATAAAACTAAAAAAGAAAATACATAATAAAACCAAAACATATTAAAATTATATTTTTTGCATAGCTCATTCTGAGGACTACCATAATAATTTAAAATAAAATTTAAATGAATTCATTTGATCCCCCAAAAGGTAAATCAAAAGTGATTTTTTATCAGCATTTTGATAGGTGTAAAGGAGACTCTGTTATAGGTATGGTTTAAAAATAGCAAGGGGGTTTGATGTAAGGTGGTTTGATTAAGCCCTCTTCAATTGGAATCCTTAAAATGGAACTTTTTAAGGCTTGAATCATTATATTTTCTAAAAATATGTGATTTCAACAAAAATCAGAATCTCCCATAAATTGTAAACCAGCTTTGTGGGATCACCCCCATATATGCCATATAATCAAGCTAGGACTAATATCCCAATCTATTTGGAGAAAATAAGTTTTAGCTAGATAATTCCCCTACCCCTTCCAAAATTCATCCATAGAACAAACATGTCTACATGGTTGTCTCTAGATACTCCACCAACAATTCCAAATCATTCTAGCAAAGTGGCATTGAAAAAAGAGGTGTGAAGTACACTCTTTGTGGCAAGTGCACATGACACACATAGAAGGGCCTTGAAAACCATGCTTCCAAATATTCTCCCAGGTAAGGCATCTTCCTTGAACCACAAGCCAAGAAAAGAAGTTGCACTTAGGATAGGAAAACTTATTCCAAACTTGTTTCCACCATGAGACCCCTGATTGTTTGTCCAACACTTGATAAACAAAGGAAACATTTTTTTTCCTTTTAGGTCAGGTCCCTAGGCTAGAACATCCCTCCCCAAAAGAGAATCACAAACCCAAGTAGCCAGAATAGTGGCCAACTCTTGACAATCCTCCTTCGATCTCCAAGGGACCACTCTTGTAGGTCCTTCCACTTGTATAGATTAGCCTGATCAAGAACCTAGGGTCATTTGAAATCCACCACCCGACTCCAACCAACATCAAGAAAGTGACCACATAATGTATGCAAATGAGGGTTATATGTCATAATAGGAGGAAGGTCATCCCAAAAATCAAACTAGAAAAAAGTATCTCGTCCACTATGGCATATCCAAAAAAACCCTTGTTTGACCAACTTGGCCGCTCTTTTAAGAGCACCCCAAATCATAGAGCCCTTCTCCTCCATGCTAAAATGAGGCACATCAGCACTCTCAACAACCCCAAGATTTTTTAAGGTGAGGATTTTAGCCCATATTTGATGTTGTTGAGAACACCATCTCCAATAAAACTTAGGAGCCAAAGCCTGCCCTAATCAGAAACAAGTTGGAGTATTCAATTAAATAATATATTTGAATTTTATAATCAAATTTTTCTTCATTCAAGTGCAATGGCCTTTCAATTGAAAGATTCCCAATAAAATTCTAATGAGTAAATGGATGGTGACTTTTCAACTTCTATGTAAATGTTAAATAGGCTCAAGTCAAAGCCAAAAGATAGGGTGGTAAGCATACATCTCTTCAGATGAGTTTGTCAAGTTGCGACATACATATCGTCCGAGGAGTTTGTCAAATTATATTAGCTCTCTCAAATAGATTCCATTGGGCATACAACTCTATCATAAGATTCTCCAATTATACATATCTAGGACATACATCTCATTCATGAGCTAGCCAAATATGAGGCACATAGATCTCCTACGTGATTGTCCAATTTGTACAGATCCAAGGCATACATCTCATTCATGAGCTATTCCAAAATTTTGTAATTATACTTCCATATTTTAAATAAAATGATGTTTTCCATGTTTTTCATTTTTTCTATTTTGTTTTAAAATACTTCCAGCACCTCACTGAGTATTGTCCCCTAAATTCACAGAAAAATTTGGATCAGTGGTATCAGAGCCAAGGTATTTTTCCACTCGAGACAACACAATTGATTTATGTGAAAAGAGAATGAGAACAAGTAGCTATTTGAGATGAACCATGTGGAATATATTAGAAGAGATATTAAGGGTAGTGATCTTGGCACGAGAAGGTGAATCATTTGTAAATTAGTGAAAGGGATCACAATGCATTATAGGGGACATGAAATGACTATGATCTCAATGCATATACATAACATGCAGGAAAAATATGTTTATAATCCCATTTTGAACTAGAAGGAAAATAACTATGCTATACACTTGGTGGTTTCTCTATCAACTAAATAGGTTGGTAGAGCTTTGACTTCTTGGATTTCATGAGGTAATATATAGTATACACATAGACTCTTTTATACTTGTTTCCATTAATTTTCAAGAAGTGAGATTTCTGACTAGGAAGGTTGAACATATTTGGCATAGAGTTGGAAATGAATGGAAATATCTAGTTAAGATAGAGAATGAAATTGGATGATGGGATTTCAACATGACAAATTATTTGGGTATGATTTATGATGAAAACTTCTTCAAAATTTTTGAATTAAAAAATTATCAAATACTATATTGTTGAAATGAACAAGACAACTAAGAGGGGGGTGAATCAATTGTAGAAATTTATTCCTTTAAAACCATCAAATAGCAATTAGATCCACAAACATTCATTAAACCCTTATTTTGTTAGTTTGATCAAATATGTAATGCATATAACATAAACTGAAATTAGAACACCATACACATAAGAACACAAGATTTATGTGGAAAAACAAATGAGGGAAAAACCACAGTGAGGATTAGCACACAATATAAATAATTTCAAAACTGAATACAAAGGTTCACTACCAAAAAGTCTCGCTACTAGAATAGGATGTACACAATCCAAAAGGGACCACTTCCACAGAAAGAAAACAAGAAGATAGAAGAAGAATTTTACATAGAGAAACACTTCTCAATGCAACAAGGAGTCCACCACAATTTTTCACATACTTCTATAGTAGATATCAGATGCCTTTAGCTCACTACTTTCAGTACCCTAACATGAAACTTTCACTACTCTACTTAAATTCACATCACATTACACTTTTCTTGCAAAAATATCGCATCTATCTTGCTTCTTATTCCTTTTTTTTGTCTTCCAACTCTCATCAACACCATATATATTTATATCAACCTTGATTTCAAAACATTTCTCTAATGTCGGCTACTAGCCATTATACATTCAAATTTGAAATAGGTCAGCACCTAAAAAATTCCATGGTAGATAGGAGTGAAAAGTAACCTACATAATTCCTTAATTAAGACCCAAATAGATCCAAACAAAATTCAACACACTTCCACAAGTCTTGCATGTAGTGTTAAAAACAAGGTCAGGCATTACTCGTGCAAAACACCATAAAAATTAAGTACATGCTTCCTTGGATCAAGTCGAAAGTTCTAGATAATATAATTCACTTGAAGCCAATCTGAAACAATCCATGAACTATATAAGATTCATAAAATACTTCATTCAATCTCACATCAACAATTACTTCAATTCAGGACAACTGATAACCTTTGTTTGCATGCTGATAAATGAAACTTGCACTGTACTACACTAAATCAAGTAAAACCTTGAATACAAAAAGATAAAAGCTTTATAAACAACTTCCCAAATTTTCAGAGCTTGATACCAAATGCAGAGAAAAACAAAGCAAAAAAATCTCTCCCAGATAATAGAAAACATCACTGAACAACTGGTTCACACACTGCTGACAATATCTCGCATTGTTTTATGATCCAGACACCCAAATTCTAAATATAGCAACTAACAACAACCATGAAAAATACCTCAGATCTGCACAAGAATAGAATCAACATAGAAGAAACATGGAGCATATCTTGGAGCATACATTGAATAACCTACAAGAAACTATTTTCTCTATTTATCAAATTTTCTCAAAAACACTTGGAAACCAAGTATCAGAGACATCATTTCAACACACTTCTTCACTTTTAATGCACATTTATAAATAGAAATATAAGGATAACTCCATGTAATCAACACAGTTCTTCAACATCACAAATATACATGCGCACAAACATCAAACCTTCTTTATTACAATTTTCTCAATATCCTCGACATATAATCAATAACTATCTTCCTCTACACAGTTCACATAAATAACAACACCAAACAGTGACCAACTATTTGAAATCAATGACAACACCTGATACTTTCAACAATCTCCCCCTTTGTAATTGATGGAAACACATGATGTGAAAAACCATCAAAGACAACACAACAATTCTAAACAACTTTTCTTGCAATTTTTCTAAATAAATGAATAAGATTTTTCACATGATAGTTTTTCTCCCCCTTTGACATCAATGGCAAAGGAAAAATATGTTTTGCATTGTTCTCTCCTTTTTACATTGAACCAATATCTATACCAACACTGAATACTCCCCCTTAGGAGTACACCCAATCATTTGTACAATGACAACACATGACACTAGCTACTTCCCATTAGTTGAGGTAGCCACCAAAAATTAGTCCAAAAAGAAGATAGATCCATAGATCCACTAGAATGATGCATCTCCATATGCATCTAGTTTAAGAAAGGAGGGGCAATAACCCCCAACTTCTCCCGAAGATACTCAAAAGTATTTTTAAGAAGAGCCTTAGTAAAAATGTCAAAAATTTGATCCTTTGTAGGTACATACTAAAGCTTTACTTCATTCTCCATAACCTTCTCTCTCAAAAAGTGATATATAATAGATATATGCTTTGTCCTTGAGTGCATCACCAGATTCTTTGAAATGTTAAGTGCACTTGTATTATCAACGAAAAGAGAGATGGGGTCATCGTACATAACTTTTATATCCTTCAATGTCTGTCTCATCCACAAAACTTGTGTGCAACAATATACTTAGCCTCTGTAGTGGATAAGGAGACTGAATCTTTATTTTTACTTAACCATGACACCAATCTGCAACCAATAAAAATGCACCACCACTTGTACTTTTTCTTTCATCAACACATCCTACCCAATCTGTATCTGTATAAGCACTTAATGTAAAGTTAGTATCCCTAGGATACCATAAGCCAAGATCTAGAGTGCCATTTAAATATCTGAATATCCTCTTGATAGCTGCAACATGTGTTTCTTTAGGATCTTCTTGAAATCTAGCCACAAGGAAAACTGCATGCATGATATTTGGTCTAGTAGCAGTTAGATACAACAATCCATCAATCATGGATCTATATTTTCTTTGATCAACCTTAGGTGAATCATCATCCTTACTCAATTTGCAACCAATTACCATTGGAGTATATACTAGTTTGGAACCATCCATCCTAAACTTCTTCAACATTTCTCTTACATGGATTGTGAAATAAAAATCCCTTTGCTTGTTTGATTGATTTACAGTCCAAGAAAGAAATTCATCTCACCAAACATAGACATCTCAAACTCTTTCTACATTTCTTCAGCAAACATCTTGCACATATTTTCATTTCCTCCAAAGATTATGTCATCCAGATAGACAACTACTATCAAGATCTTGTCATCTTCAATTTTGAAATAGATATTTCTATCTGTAGTACCTTTGTTGAAACCTTTTTCAATCAAATTTGCATACCAAGCTCTGGGAGCTTACTTCAAATCATATAAATCCTTTTTCAATCTATATACCTATCTGGTTGATATGACAACTGGAATCTCTTTGGTTGTTTCATGTAAACTTCTTCTTCCAATTCTCCATTCAAGAAAGCAGACTTCACATCCATCTGATAAACCTTAAAATATTTATGTGCTACAAATGCCAAAAACATTCTAAAAGCTTCCATTCTAGCCACTGAGGAAAATGTCTCCTGAAAATATATGCCTTCCACTTGCGAGTAACCCCTACACACAATCCTTTCTTTGTTTCTTATCACTTCTCCATACTAATTCAATTTTTTTCTGAAAACCCACTTGCTTCCAATTATGTTCTTGTTTGGTGGTCTAGGAACCAATTCCCAACTTTTTTTTTCTCAATTTGTATAAGTTCTTCTTTCATAGCTTTCATCCAATATTCATCCTTACATGCCTCACTTACAATCTTAGGTTCAACTTTAGAAAGTAAGCAATAATTTACCTCAACTTCAATAGCTTTGCTTCCTATCAATACACCTTTCGTCTTGTCTCCAATGATATGATCTTTAGAATGATTCTTTTGCACATACTTAGGGGTTCTAGGAGCCTTTTTCAAAGCTTCTTCCTCTTCATTTTGCATTACTTGTTCTTCAACCTTTTCTTCTTCTTCTTCTTTGTAATTAGGTTCATCTGACACATAATCATAGACTTCAATTGGATTCTCCAATGCTTTATAAACCTTGACATTTTTTCTTTATACAACCTTTCTCAACCTTTTATTTTAATATCTATAAGCTTTAATACCTTGAAATACTTAACAATAGGAATATTTCCATACCATAGCTCATAGGGAGTCTTAGTGTTGTTAGCTTTTTCTTGAACTTGGTTGAGCACATAAATAGCAATGTGAGTTGCTTCACTTTAGTAGACTTTTGGTAGTCTTCCTCTGTTATCATTATTCTAGTAGCTTCTTGAATTGTCATGTTCTTCTTTTTAGCAACTCCATTTTGCTAAGGAGTTCTAGGGGAAAACAATTGTCTTCTTATTCCATTAACTTCACAAAACATGTTAAAATAATTGGAGGTGAATTCACCACCTCTTTCAAAACTCAAACATTTTATTTTCAAATCCATATCATTTTCAACTATAACTTTGAATGTCTTGAGTTTTTCTAATGCATCAAATTTCTCTCTAAGAAAAGTAACCCATTTCATTCTAGAATAATCATCAATCAAAAGCATAAAATACGTGTCACCTTATAGAATTCTCATCCTTGTAGGACCACAACGATCTGTATGAATTAATTTCAGTAGTTTGATAGTGGATTGTTCCTTTGTTCTAAAGGTGTTTCTAGCATGCTTCCCAAACTAACAATTCTTGCAAACAACATTAACCAGCTTTGTGATTCTTGGTAAATCTCTCACAGCTTGTATTGCAATGATTCTCACCATGTTGTCAAAGTTAATATGACACATCCTTTGGTGCCATAACCAACTGCCATTAATCTAAGACAAAGAAATTTCCATCAACACCTTTAATTTGATAGATGTTTCCTTCAATCCTCTTGCCAACAACAATCATAGTTCTGAACCCTTTTTTGATTTCAGATTTTTAGTCCTTGAACACAATATTATATCCCTTTTTACACATTTTTCCAACACTCGAGAGATTATATATCAAACCCTTAACATAGTAGACACCATCAGTATTATGCTTTCCATCAAAACAGATTGTACCTATCCCATAGATCTTAGCACCAGAATTATCTCCAAACTTAACTAAGCCTCCATCATATTTCTCAAGTTTAGAAAACTTACTTTTGTCACCAGTCATGTGATTTGACTAGCCACCATCAACAACCCAGTAGTTCTTCTATTATTTAGCATGAAAAGAAGATACCACAATACCTCCAACTTTCTCCAAAGCACATTCCTTTACACATCTTTTAGGATTAGATTCATCTTCCAAAGCCAGGAATAAGCATTCATTATCATCAAAATCTCCATACTTAGACTCATCATAAAAAATGCCAACATCTTCATTAACATAATATGCTCTTTTGATCATCATTCCTTTATTTTCTTTTCCTTCTCTATGTTTAATTATTTTAGCTCTTTTAGGACATCTTGAAGCATAATGACCTATATCTCCATAGCTAATTTTTTTTTAAGGTAATTTACCTTTGTACTTACTAATGCCCTTCTTAATTTTTCTTACAAAGTTAGCTTCCACTTCATCTAGATCTTCCTTATCTGGTTCTTCAATATTTTTTGATGTGTTGGCTTTAAAGGAAACTTCCACATTAGTGCTATTTTCAACCCCTTTTTCCTCATCTCAAAGGAAGTTAGTGTACCAATCATATGATCTCTAGAATAATTATCAAGATTTACAACTTACTCAATAGTAGAAACTTTTTCACTATAAAAATCAGGAAGAGATCTAAGAACTTTATTTACCACTTTAGATTCTTTGACTTGTGGACCAAGATAGTCTCATTCCACTTACTAACTCATCAATATTTTGTATGTAGCTTGCAAGTTTCACCTTCAGACATCTGTAGAGCCTCAAATTTTTTCTTTAAGATTTGAAGCCTTGCTTGTATAACTTTGTCATCTCCTTCATAGATGCTTTCTAGCTTATCCCAAACCTCTTTAGCAGTCTTCAAACTCATCACTTTAACCAATTTATTATTTTTAAGACCATTTGTAATAAGATATATTGCCTTAGCATTTTCCTCATGTGCCTCAACCTCTGTTGTTGTACTCATACTATTTTGAGGTGCAACACATGCAATCTTATATGCTTTCTCAACTTCAAATCCATTGATGATAGATATCCTGCCATCTATGTTTTCTAGAAAGCATAATTTGTGCCATCAAACTTAGGGCAATCAAAATTAATCTTGCTTGCCATCTTAGATCTACCATAAGCGGTTAAGCTCTTCTTCCAAGGAACATTACTCTAATACCAATTGTTGAAGTGAACAAGAAAATTGAGAACATGGGGTGAATTAGTTGTAGCAATTTATTCCTTCAAAACCCTCAATAGCAATTAGTTCCACAAGCATTCATTAAACCATTATTCTTTTAGTTTGATCAAACATGTAATGCAAATAATAGAAACTAAAATCACAACACCATACACATAAGAACACCAGATTTATGTGGAAAACCCAATGAGGGAAAAACCACGGTGAGGATTATCTCACAATATAAAGAATTCCAAAACCAAATAAAAAGGTTCACTGCCAACAAGATCACTACCAGAATAGGACACACTTTCCAAAATGGCTCACTGCCACTAAAAGAAACAAAAACATAGAAGAATGTTACACAGAGAAACACTTCTCAATGCAACAAGGAGTCCACCACAATTTCTCGCATAATTCCACAGTCTCACATGAAATATATCAAATGCCTTTAACTCATTGCTTTCAAAACCCTAACATGAAATTCACACTACTCTGCTTAAATTCACATCACATTTCACTTCACCTGCAACAATATCGCATCTATCTTACTTCATTTATTTTTGTCCTCCAACTCTCATCAACACCATACATATTTGTATCAACCTTTATTTCAAAAACTTTATTTAATGATGGCCACTGGTTGTTATACATTCAAATTTGAAATTGGTTAGCACTTAAACATTCCCGTGGTGGATAGGAATAAAAGGAAACCTATATAAGTCCTTAATTAGGACCCAAATAAATCCAAAAAAACTTCAATATGCTTCCACAAGCCTCACATGTAGTGTTAAACACAAGTTTGGCCAACACCCATGCAAAAAACCATAAACATTAAGTGCACTCTTGCTTGGATCAAGCTAAAGGTTTTGGACAACATAATTCACTTGAAATCAATCCAGAATAATCCATGAACTATATAAGATTCATCAAATACTACATTCAAGCTCACATCAACAATTACTTCAATTCAAGACAACTAATAACCTTTGTTTGCATTCTGATAAATGAAACTTGCATTGTACTGCACCAAATCAAGTAAATCCTTGAATGAAAAAAGATAAAAGCTTTATAAATAAATTTCAAAAAATTTATAGCCTGATACCAAATAGTGAAGAAACGCGGAGCAAAAAAATTTCTCCAAGATAGTGGAAAACATCACTAAACAACTGGTTCACACACTGGTGAAAATATCTCGCACTGTACTACAATCCAAAAACCCAATACTTGAATATAGAAACTAACAACAACCATGAATAATAACTCAGATCCACACAAGCATAGAAGAAATATAGAAGAAATGTGGAGCCATCTCAGAGCATACACCGAATAACTTGCAAGACACTATTTTCTCTATTCATCAAATTTTCTCAAAGGAACTTGGAAACCAAGTACTAGAGACATCATTTCAAAAATCTTCTTCACTTTTAACACACTTTCAAAAATAGGAACATAAAGATAACTCTATGTACTCACAACACTTCTTCAACATCACAACTATACATGTGCATAGGCAACACACCTTCTTTATTACAATTTTATCAATATCCATGACATATATAATCAATAACTAGATTCCTCTACATAGTTGACATTAATAACAACAACAACTAGTGACCAACAAGTTCACATGAATGACCACCTCATACTTTCAACATATACACTATAGGAAATGAAGCTCAATATTTTAAAGACTTTAGATTTGGTGATCTTGGAAATAGAGAAATGGTGATGTTCAATGTGAGACATAGAAGACCAGATGTATTTGTTAGTGATGTAAGACTGTGTTGTGATAAGATTGTCATATTTTTATTGAGTAGAGTGAAGACTATTTAACTATTGTGTGGTAAACTTACAGTGATTTTGGAATCTAAAATTTTTAGGAACTCTAGATTTGGTATAGTGGACTCAAATTCAGATACCAAAGATGTTCTTTATTAGAATATGTATTTAGTTCAATCATGATGGATTTATATTTGTACAAGAGTTACACTTTGATATTTCCGACTAATAATGAGCAAATATTCCTATGGAATGCTAGTCATCAAAGGTGAGCACAACCACAAGGAGAGGGAGAAAAAAATGGTCTTCTAGAAGCTTGGAAGGCTACAATACTTGCATTATCTTATCAAGAAGAATTGTATGCCTATCACGCTTCATCTCACATGGCATGATGCATGCAATTTCGATGCCAAAACAAAGATAGGTGGGGAAAATGGTTCAATTCAAAATAAGGAGGAATACATACATGGTGCAAATAGTGGCTTGAAAATTTCCCTTGACATATGTGGATCAATTAGAGGAAAGAACTCAAATATTACTAGACAAAATTTCCTCAACCAAGGAGATTTTTGAGCAAGAAAAGTGCTTCTAAAAGAAAGAAATTAAAATGAATATCACATTCTCTATAGGCACAAATGAATCTTCAAATTCAAGCTCTTTCATTGCCAACCTACTCAGCTGTCAACTAGGTGCAATGGGGCCCATTGCCTCTTGAGGGGAGGGGGGGGGGGGGGATGATTAGAAACAAGTTGGAGTATTCAATTAAATAATATATTCTAATTTTAGAATCAAAATTTTCTTCATTCAAGTGGAATGTCCTTTCAATTTCAAGGTGCCCAGTTGACTTCTTATGGGGAAACAAATGGTGACTTTTCAGCTTCTATGTAAAATTTAAATAGGCTCAATTCAAAGCCAAAAGATAGGGTATTAAGAATACATCTCTTTAGATGAGTTTGTCAAGTTGCAACATATATCTCGTTTGAGGAGTTTGTAAAATTATATCAGCTCTCTAAAATGGAGTGCATTGGGCATACAACTCTATCACAAGATTTTCCAATTATACGAATCCAAGACATACATCTCATCTATGAGCTAGCCCAAGATGGGGCACATAGCTCTCCTACGAGATTGTCCAATTTTTACAGATCTAGGGCACACATCTCATTCATGAGCTAGCACAAATTTTTTTAATAAATTCTATAAATTGAATAAAATGATATTTTCCATGTTTTTCACTTTGTCTATTTTGTTTTACAATACTTCTAGCACCTCGCTGAGTATTGTCCCCTAAATTCACAATTTTTTTTGGATAATTTACCATTCAAATCAGTCTATCACAAACCTAATCCACCTTCCTTCTTTGTCCTATAGGTGGCCTCCCATTTAACCAAGCTCCACTTCCTATAAAGAATATTTATGGACCAAAGAAACTGATGACACAAAATCTCAAAGTCTTTAATGAAGCTAGAAGGGGAAAATAACACAAAGCACCTATATAGAGGTATTCACAATAGAGAGCCAGCTACAAGTCCAATGGGTAACCATTTTGTGAAACTTATCAATAGTATCTTGCCAAAACAACTTGGGAAGTGAATGAACAACAAGAGAAGATCCAAGGTACACAAAAGGGAGTGAGCCAATCCAAAGTCTAAAAACACCAAAAAATATCCTTTGAATAAGCTTAAGAGTATTAAAGAAATAAATAAAGGACTTACCTTCATTAACACTTTTTCTCAAAGCAGCCAAATAACTATCTAGGACATTCTTCCAAGTGATAGCCTCCTCCACTCTGGCCCTATCCATTAGAGTAGTATAATCCACAAATTGATGATGGGATTGAGGGGGAATATTATTTCCCCAATTCCAACCATAAATGAGTCCCAAATCCACATGATATCTAATAAATCTCCCTAAGCCTTCAACCAATAAAATGAAAAGGTAGAGAGATAAATGATCCCCTTATTTGAGTCCCATAGAAGCTCCAAACAACTCAGTTGTTTCACCATTAACCAACATGGAAAAGGAAGTAGATGTGACACAGATCTTGACCCATTCAATCTAGGCATTATCAAAACCAAAATTCCCTAGTATCTTGAATACAAAAGCCCATTTAACACGACCATAAGCTTTGGCCATGTCTAGTTTAATAAACATATCCTTCTCTTTGGAGGAGGCCATAGAGTGAATAGTTTTAGCTGCAATAATAACCCCGTCAAGAATTTTCCTGCCAGGAACAAAACCACCTTTCTCTTCACAAATTAACTTGATTAACCAAGGATTTAGATTCTCCACAAATTAGCTTTAAATTATCTTGTACACAACATTGCATAAGCAAATTAGCCTAACAAGATCCAAATAATTAGTGTCTTCCCTCTTGGGGACGAGAGACAAAAAAACAACATTCATGGCCTTCAACATTTTCTTATTCTTCTGAGATTCCTAGACAACCTCCACCATGTCAATCTTGATCACCTCCCAAAATTCCTAGAAGAATTCCATCAGACACCCATCAGGCCCTAGAGCCTTCACTTTTTTCATTTGAAAAATTATATCCTCAAGCTCTTGCAAGGAAATTGGATTAAGTAGAGATTCATTTATTTCAATGATAACAAGGGGTAGTATACTAGCCAAGATCATAACTTCATCCTCATCTATAGGAGGGGAATTTTTAGATAACATAGCCAAAAGGAAGTGGATAGTTCCTTTGAAATCACAATAGAGGAAGAAAGAAGAACCCCATCTAAAGACAAAAGGGAAGAGATAATATTGCCATTCCTTATGTCCTTAACAAAATTATGAAAAAATGAAGTGTTCCACTCACCCTCTTGGAGCCAATCAATCCAAGAATTTTGTTTCTAGAAAATTTCCTCTCTCAATTCCCATTCTTCAACTTCCTTCACTGTTGTAGCTTCCAACTTTCGATTTTCTTCAATGAGACCCTAGTCACAAATTTGTTGAGTAATAGAGTCCAAGTGAGGTTGGGCATTCCTCTTTTCTTGAAAGGAATTTCCAAACTAGTGCCTATTCTAGTGTTTCAACATATATTTAATGTATTGGAGCCTCTTGGAGGAGTACATTGTTGTACTATGGGTTGGCTTCCTAAGATGCAACCAACCAGGAATTAGATAATGAAGAGACACATGTCTCTAAGCCACATGAGATGATATCTAAATGAATAATTTTTAGAATACTAGGATAAGTCCATTGCAAGCTTGATCAAAAAGTGATCAAATCCTTTCTAATCTAAAATCTTAGAGCTAGTCGACCACCTATCACTAACCCAAAAACTAGACACCAAAAATGTATCCAACCTTTCAGAAATAGCTGCTTCCCCACTTCTCCTATTATTCCAAGTAAAATAACCATTGGTGGGATTAATATCAACCAAGTTCAAGAGAGCCACATTATACAGTAGGAGTTCCAAAGAAGGATCTAGGCGAGCACTACCACCCCTCTTCTCCTCCAGGGAGGAGATAACATTGAAGTCCCTTGCAAAAATCCAAGGAAGAAAAGGATCTAAAGAGTGCACATATCTTAAATGATCTTAGATGTGTCTTACCAAAGAAGTTAGTAGGAGCATAAATTTTAGAGAAAATAATTCTCACCCAACCCCAAATAGGAAGAAAAAAGAGAAACAAAATACCTACAATAGAGCCACCAAATCAAACTAACTCTATGCAAATCCCATAAACAGGACACCCCTCTAGAGCTACCATGCACTCCCACACATTGTGATGAGGGCCACACCTCCTAAAATCTGCACAAATCACAACACTAGATACCAACATAGAATATGCGAGACAAAAAAGAAAAACTCACTTTCAATTATTTTTAGAAAATGAAATTACAAATTCAAAAGTTACATGCTACAGCCTCATGTGCTTGATTCATTACACCAAAATCAACTCTCAAAACAAAATATATTATTTGGAGGCTCAATATGCACTAATGGAGCCACCTTCTACAACCCCCATCTAACCCTTTTTTATTTTACCCCAATAACTACCCTGGAATGTTCTAGAAAGTTCAACTTTCCCTTTTGTTTTGGCACCAAAAGTATCGCCGATTGATTTCTTGCCTAGGAGGAAATTTTGATGAAATTCACTTTTTAGAGGAGCAACCTTTCGAGGCCATAACATTTGATCTAGGTGTCCGATTTTCTATTATTGTATATCGTTGGAAAAATCTCAAAGAGATTTACAGTGTGCGAACCCACCATAGGTCAATTCGTCAACTTTTCAAGTTGTTTCAGGGCCTCTAAAGTTTTCATATATTAAATTGAAGGTTCATTGGAGAAATTTCTCGAGATGGAAACTTTAGTATCTCCCAAAATATGCAAGGTATTGATTTGATTCTTTCACGACTAATTTTTTTTTTCAATTTTGCTCGTTGGGATAAATTTTTAGGTCCATACGAGCTCATTTAGGCCGACTTAATAAAAATAGTAAGTGACCTTTTTCACTATTTTTGACTTTTGACTATCTTACACCCCTTAAGTGCCATCATGGGACTCAGAACAACTAAAGAAAATAAGGAAAACCAAATTTTTTTGGGTGATGCAAGATTTCCCTACACTGCTAGATGTTCTTGGATCACACTAACACTAACCTCTACCCCAAATATTTGAAGCTAAATTTAGTATACTCTCCATAGATAAATTAGTTTCTTGAAGGAAAAATAAATTCACAAAATGAACATGAATCAAATCGTAAATAGCCTATTGTCTAGGGATTCTATTCATACCCCTCACATTCCAAGAGAGAACAACCATCGTTGAGGTTGGGAGAAGTGGGCATCAATAGTATTTACTAATCTAGACTCCACCAACATCTCACCAATTAAATTAAATTTTTCTTGATCCTTCTTTCTTCCAACCTTAATAGATTTCTTAGAAGCCCCTTTTTTGGGGGTCTTTTGTTGCAAGCCCAATGCAAGAGAAGAAGACTTATTTTTACTTGGGTCAGAAGTACTCCTCTCACCAAGGTGGCTAGAACCAATAAAAATAGGACCACTAGTAGCCTCCAAAACCAAACCTAACACACCCTAAATAGAAGTAGAAGGTAGGAGATTAGTGTCCATTTGAACCTCTTGCACTTTGAACTAAACTAGATAGGAACCCACAATAGGTTGGTTGCTAATATCTTTCTCCACTAGAGAGCCATCTATCAGCTATAGGTCCATAGGGACCCCTTCTTCCTGAACTAAATCTTCTAAAGAATCAAACTTGTTAAAGGTTTCCTCCTCCTGTCTATCCTTGAGAATCCTCTTTTAATCCCTTCCTCTATTACAAGGCTTAACTTTAACAAATCCCTCCTTATCAACCACCACCCCTTGCATGGGAGCCTTACCCTTGTCCATCTTTGGAGTATAATGATAAGGAACATTACTTGGACCAAAAGACTGGATAGCTTGGGGACACTTCCATTGAAGATGGCCATATCCATGGCACAGTCAACATCTAAAACATAATGCCTCATAGTCTAGATATTGTATCCAAGAAGATGAACTAATAGTCATGTCTATAGAATCCAGCAGTAGATTGTTCAAATCAATTTCCACACACACCCGAGAAAAATAAAGAACCCTCTTATTCAGTGTTTGCTGAGATTATAAACCAATAGGATTTCTAAGAAATAGGGTGATCATCTGTAGTATATAACTTCTCCAACATTCTAGAGGTGAGCATGGGAGGAAGATCCAAACTGGAACTCTAGAAGGGAGTTCCTTCACCAAGTTAAATCCAACATTACATGGTTTTATGAAGAAACCCACCTGAATATAAAAATAAGTCCCACCTTTGAAAGCCCTATTTCAATCAGTAGTACAAAAAAAATCTACCATAAAAAGTTATTAGTTTCTAGAATAATATCAAAATCTCCTCCTAGGTTCCATGTCTTGTGAACCAAAGTATTAGGAAAAGGAAGCAAAGCCCTTAGCTCCAAGAACTTGTAGATCAACACATGATTGCTAGAGTACTTCACATCCTTGACCACAAATTCAAGTTGGATCACTAAAATTGACTATTCTTGGGATTTCTCTAAACACCCATTCACCTTTTGCAACTTGGAAGCCCCATTTCTTCATAGGCCCACACCAAGAAAACCAAGTTTGAAAGTCTCAGACCATTGCTAGACAAATGGGAAGCCCAATCAGGATTTTCTAGAGCCACATGTACCGCTATTCAAAACTCAATTTGAGCATCCACCAATCATAACATCAACCACAAAGAAGAAAACTAAAAACCTGAACCAAGAAATCTGGGACTATTAATGAAAAATATAAAAATATAAAAAAATTCTTATTAGAGTACTCATAGCCCCTCTGAAGAACTCCACTTCAAACCCCAATTCCACCCTTCTTGGATCAATGAAACCCCACATCAAACAACAAGCAGTGGATAGAAAATATTGGAAGAAACAAAAAAGGAGCAAATATTTGCATATGAAGAAGAAAGGCCACCCTTGGCTGCTTCCCCCAATGCCTTTAACACACCCCCCACATGCATGGAAACCTACAAACATAGAAAAAAAGGCCAAGCTAGGGCATCACTTCCCTAGCTTGCCTGTGTTTCCCATAGAAAAGCTCCATCCATCTACGGAGTTGGATTAGTACTTATGCTCTAATTATTAATTGAATTTATTTTTACTAATGTTTTGAAATTTTCATTTAACTTATGATGCCCTTTTATGCTTATAATACATTTTTTTTTTATTACTCTATTATATTATTTATTAAATAAACCAAAGGAAATGTCCAAAGTCTGATGATATTCATTTTGATTTAACCTTCCCTATACCCATCACATGAGAGAAATGTGTGTTTTAAAATGGCAAATTAGTGATAATGTGTCAAACTTAAATTACTTAATTCCCTAAATCCCTAGATGCACCTCCTCAACTCCTAAATTTATTTTACTCCTTTATATTAACCTAATTTCTCAAAAACTTACAACATGTGACTTGTAGGTTGCATCCTACATTGTGCAAGAGGATGGAAAATAGATGGAATGGTGACATAATTCATCCATACAAAACATTTTTTTCTAACTAATTTCTAAAATATTTGTTGTAATACAAGGAAGTAAATGGGTGGTGACCTTCCTAGAAAAATCATGGTTGGGTAAGATTGTAGGGTGTTGTCTTTCATTTTTGTTTCATTCTTTTTTTAATAGATTTGGACAGGATATCTTTTTTATTTATTTATTATCCTTTATTTAGTTGTGTTATTGGTACCAAAGGTATGATAACCTAGTTAAGCTAGCAATTCCTTGAGATAGGAGGAACCATTTACATATTTTTCCTAATCTATTGGGTGCTATTAACCTTCATACACAGACACACATATGTACATACATATATATGTATGTATGTATGTATATATATAGTTTTATTTTTTATCAAGTCTTCTATTCAAGAGGAAAGAGGCATAGGTTGAGGAGCATGACTTGAGAGAGTATTCTATCAAAATGTTGGGGAGGAGGCATAAATTATATTTAGTGCCCTAATTTTTTTCTCTTTTTGTCAAATACCCAAGTGATTAAGGACATGGGCAATTAAATTTTAGAGAAGCCACTACCAAACATAGGGATGGAGGGTAAAAATCCCCTACTGTGGGGCTATGACCAAGGGTTGTGACTCCTTTTGAACACCTTTATTTGGGTAGCCTTGTTGTTAGGGTTCAACTCTTCACCTCTAGTATTACCATTATTATTATTTGGTTTATTTTAAATTTATTTATACTACAGTATGGAAATAATCCTTGATTAGTGTTAGGAAGAAGAATGGGGAAGTACAATCAAAGACTTCTTATGTAATAATTTTATACCTTAGAGGACACAATAAGAGAAATAAGAATTAGCGGTAAGATACTAAGATGAACAGATAAAATCTACGATGTTAACAACAAAAGAACCATTCATTCATCCATAATACATGCATAGGTAAACCCTTATATATCCTTATATTATATTATAATTGTAGACAAAAGGAAAGTCTTAATCTCTACTCTTATAATAACTCTCATACATCTCTTATATTTGTATATCTCTATCTGTATATGATTAACATTATATATAATTTCCCATTAAGGGAAGTGACTCTTAGTTGCATCTAATATCTTCTCCTCTCTCCATAGACCCTTTGTGGTAGTTTGTGGTAATATATGATTCTACCATTGACCTACTAACATCATCCCCCTTTTAAAATTTTGACTTATCCTCAAGCCAACACTACTCTACTAGAATTATATCTTTGTAGATGTCCCTTGAGGTTGGAAAATGTAGTATCCCATTGGGTTTTGGCTAGGTGTAGTCATGTTTATACCTGGATTTGTAATAGGAGTTTATCTTCCTTCGACAATGTCTATAAAATCTATATCTTTTGTGCCAATTATTAAGCCTCTTGGAGGATTCTAGTAATGTGTGCTAGCTATAAGTTGGCTATCTCTTAGAGCTAATGGAATTGATTTTGGACTTTATTCCCTTTTTTTTGTAGTTTTTGAAATTAGACATGTATTGCTTATATTTGGACCCTTGATTGGCCATGTATGTCTTGTAATGTAACATGGATTGTTGCTTGGTGGAGAAATTGGACTTCCAGCTGATCCATCTGCACCTTAGCAGTTGTTGTTATTGTGGTCCATTATAAAAAAATTCGTTAGAGGGCATTAAAATCCCCTTTTGTGTTCTTTATGCTATGGATTTGGGACTCTAAAGTAGAATGTGTTGTGACACACTTTTTACTTTCTTTATCCATCTTGTTCTTCAATTATTTTTCTTGGATTTGTCATCACAATGTTTTCTTCTATAATTGGTTGTCGTTAACTATCCCTTGTACCAAATTTATCAATTGTTTTTCCATTAGTTGTGAGGAGTCCCCTGAGATGTGAGGGAACTTCTCTTGTATCTCCTTGACTATCTCCTCTATTTGGTTGGTGCTCTCCACATGATGTTGCATGATTTCTTCTCTAATTTTTTGGTGTACAATGTATCCCAAATTAAACTTATGTAATAGTTATATGCTTCCTAAATCGACTCGTGAGCCTACTAGTGGTAGTTGAAGGAGTTATGGAGAAGCCACCATTTGAATCTATTTTTGTTTAGCCAAGAATTCCTTAGTGGATTTCATAGAAGAAGTTGCAGAAGAGGAGGGTGTCCAAAACTATAGAGGAGGAGAAGAATGTTCTTGCTCCAATGATACTATTTTTAGTTTGTCTTCTTCTTCTTATAGCTTTTTATAGGTCTTTTATTTTGCTTCTTTACCTCCTTTTGTATTATTTTTGTTACCTCCATTTTCTCAATAATTAATTTGTCCGACCTTTGTTTGGACTAGAGATATTTTGTTTGGATTTTTGCTATCTTCTACTTCTGTAGAGATGTAAAGTTGGTGGCCAGCTCTACAATGGTTGTATTTTAAATTCTCTTCCTCCTTAGATACTTTTCTTCTTCTCCATTTTAGGGCAGTGGTCAAAGAGTCCAAAAATTGATCCATTATGTCTTTAGGTGATATGTTGGATGCTACCATGTTCTTGATTATTACCTTCTCCATGATTAAATAATTAGGTGCTACCATGTGGGGGTATTTCTAGAATGTGAGGTTCAATATTTCCTTTTGGAAGAGTTGACTGAAGAGCTAGTTGCCCTCTACCAGCGGGGAGACTTC
Organism: Sequoiadendron giganteum; assembly: GCA_007115665.2. Lineage (NCBI taxonomy): Eukaryota > Viridiplantae > Streptophyta > Pinopsida > Cupressales > Cupressaceae > Sequoiadendron > Sequoiadendron giganteum. The sequence goes on along the minus strand of CM021100.1, from coordinate 870,148,309 downwards.
TAGAATGTGTGTGGTTTTTGGAATTGTTGTATCCTCTGGAATTTTTATATCCTCTAAAACTGGTTTTTCTTCTTCTTTGACACCTATTGATTTTGGGGATACTTGTCTCTATGCTTTCTCCTTTCTCCTCTTGGAATTCCTCTTCTAAGGTCATTTGGATAAGGGCTTCTATAGTTTATTTCTCTAATGATTCTATTAGAGGAGGGGTGGTTGTTATCCTTCTTTTCCTTAGCCTACTAGGTTCCCCTCTAAAAGGTTCTTTTGGTGGGGTCCCATGGTGGAGTCTTCTAAACCTTTGGGGAGTTCTCTACTCCTTTGTTTCCTTTTTAGGCATGCCCCATTTCTCCTTATTATTATCAATATGTTATTATCCTTTTTCTTGTCTGAGTTATCTATATACTCTCAATAGGTGGTGAACCCCTCAACTTGGGGATATTTGGGATGACTAAGAAGAGTAGTAGCATAATTATGGATTTTTGTGTTGGATAGTTCATATGGAAGTTGAGGTATCCATTATGTCTAAGGCTCAATGGCTTCCATCTAGGTGAAATCCCTGTCTACTAAGAAAATTATATCTTTTGTGTACTATTAGACCATTATATAAGAGGTTCATTCTCTATCATGGAGCTTTTGTTGGAGGGATTTAAAGAACCCCCAATAGGTTGTTGTAAAGGATGTAACATCTTGGAAATGTTAGATATTATCTTAGACATGGGCTGCCACTAGTCGAGTTGAGTTCCATATTTTCCCTACAAACCCCGACAGTTGGTTCATGAAGTAAAATGTGGGGCATATAATTTGAAGGGAATACAATCTATTGAGGGTGGAGATGAATTAGTAGATCTAATAAATTTAAAACTCTTAACATCAACTGAAAATATTGGATCATATAACTTGAATATTTACTACTAATAATCATGCATTAAGCACACATTCACATAATTGAACACCAGATATACATGGAAACCCAAGATGGGAAAAACCACTGTGAGAATAGTTCCTTGGATCTACTATCCAAATCCAACCTCACAAAGAAATAATATAACAAGTGAATTTTACAATATGAAGTAGGCAACAAACTACCAGAAACACCAGTCCCCTAATGTATTCGTAGGCACCAAGCTACTAGAGGCACCAATCCCCAATATAATGAAAATAGTACTAGCTCTACAAGGAGAATACCAGTCCTACTAAATTACACAAATAAAGATTTCTAATCTTCAATGAAGCTGAAAACACCTCATACACATTCTATAGTTTCTTCAATCACTCTTCCACACTTCATAGGATCTTCTGATGTTACCACACAATTTGTGATACAACCCTTTAGCTTCACAAGATAACCTCCTTGAATAATCACCACCTTTTCTTTAATTATTCCTCATACAAAAATATACTTCAAATTATGCATTTGTGTAACTAAGGAATATATACATTGCATTGTGTTAACACTCTTCTATGTTGGCTAGGGATCGACAAGTAATCGAGACAACATAAGGTGGACCTAAATTCAATTTTCATGAAACGTCTAATAGTTTAGTCCAAAATAAAATTTGTTGTTGCAAAAATAACATGATGTTGTGTACTAATAAATGAACCTTAATTAGGTCCTATCTTGACACCACACACTAGATTTGAATATTGCATGCTACTAGTCATTATTGCATAAGTCCCGAACACCAACAAGTTGACAGATAGGCACATAAAACCTTTTGTCACTTAAAAAATTTTGCATTTTGAACGCATCCCTTAAATATTCTAGAATATGATGGAACATGTCTAGACATACTCTCCTCTAAAATTGTAAAGCCTACAACACCTCTAGATAGGAGACCTAAGAAATACTAAACCAACACTAAATTAAAACTTTCTAGTACATCCTTCTGAACGACCTCTATCATAGTCAATAGATGCATACATGATATTACAAGAATATAGTAGTCACACATACTTTTATAACACATACACTCCTCAATAGCTAGTAATGTGTGTTTCTTATGTTTCTTAGATTATGTTGGTAAAACTTCAATTAATTTTCACCAATCTCCTAAAAGGTTAGTGCTAGATCTAACCATATATTATTTGACACACCTTTGACACCAATCCTCCTACTACATCAATGACAAAATTTGTTCAACAATCTCCCCCTTTTTCATTAAAGACAAATAAATTTTTTGGGCCACCCATAAAACCAACTGGTCACACACAAAGACAGGTTTGGATCAAGTTCCATATTCTCTCCTTATAGGATATAAAATTTTGAGTTCACTTTCTCCCCATTTGACATCAATGGAAAAGGTCAACACTCCCATTTTTCATTTCTAACAATTTGTACAATCCAAAAACTTGTTTCTCGGATAGACTCTCCCTAAGTCCATGCTTCACAGCTTCTAATGTTTTTTTTACAAGACCACCCAACCTTCTTGTGGTAAGGAGAAAAAGCTACCCCTCAATCGTTACTTCCTCTTGATTCAAGAGGAGGGATCAACTCACAAATTCTGCTGAAGAAACTCAAAAGTCTTCTTAGGAAGTGGTTTTGTGAATATATCTACTACTTGCTCCTTGGTCTCAACATACTCCAACTTCACCTCCTTTTGTAACCTTCTCCCTTAGAAAATAATACTTGATTGCAATTTTTTTTTGTCCTTGAATGTATTACTAGATTCTTTGAGATGTTAATGAAACCAATTTTATCACAAAGAATAGAAATAGGTTCATCTAACTCAATATTCATCTCCTTTAGGTTTTGTTTCATTAGCAATACTTGAGTGCAACATGAGGCTGCAATAATGTATTCTGCATTTGTTGTAGATAATTAAACCTAGTTTTGTTTATTGCTCAATGAAGACACCAAACTATCACCGAGAAATAATTCTCCACTACTTGTAATATTTCAGTCATCTATGCTTCCCACCCAATGTGCATCTATTTATGCAGTCAAAGTGAAATTTTCACTCTTTGGATACCACAGTCCAAAATCTATTATATCCTTCATATATCTAAATATTCTCATTATCGCTTTGACATGAGTTTCTTTAGTTGTATCTTTAAATTTGGATACCATCCCAATTGCTTGCATTATATCCAATCTAGATGTCATCACATACAATAAAATACCAATCATAGATCTATACAAATTTTGGCCTGCTAGAGTAGATTCACCATCTTTACTCAACTTACATTTGATAACCATAGTTGTACCCACCAGTTTGTTGTCTTCCATCCTAAAATTACTTAGCATATACTTTATGTACTTTTTCTAAGAAATAGATATGTCTCTATCTAATCAAGCAATCTGCAACCCAAGGAATAAAGATAATTCACCTAACATTGACATTTCAAACTCATTCTACATTTCCTTCTGAAACACCTTGTACATTTGATCAATCCTACCACTAAAGATGATATCATCTACATAGACCACAACTATAAATAGTTGACAACCTTTTTTATGTATAGATTACTAATTTCACTCCCTTTCTGAAACCCTTTTTGTTGCAAGTACCCGTACAACCTTGAATACCAAGCTCTGGGAGCTTGTTTGAGTCTATAAATGTCCTTTTTCAACCTACACATAGAATTTGATTTAGTTCAACATTGAAACCCTTTTCATTTTTTAAATGTAGACCTCTTATTCTAGTTGTCCATCCATAAATGTTGACTTAACATCCATTTGGTATATATTAAACTTTTTGAATGTTGAGAGAGCTAAAAGCATTTTGATTGCTTCAAGTCTTGCTACCAAAGAAAATGTCTCTTCAAAGTCTATCCTTGTTCCAGATTACCTCACCATCTTCATCTAGCTTGTTTCTAAGACCCACTTGGTTCCCATGACATTATTTCCTTTAGGTCTTGGGACCAATTCCCAAGTTTCATTTTTCTTTATCCAATTCAATTCTTCCTCCATAGCTTTTATCCAACCTTTTTCTTTTCTTCCTTCTTTATAACAATTTTGTTCTATCTTTGATAGTAATAAAATTTACTTTCTCATTTTTCTTTTCAATTCTCCTCTGAGTCTAAACCCCACTATCTGTATTTCCTATGATTTTATATTTAGAGTGAATCTTTTGAATATACTTTATTAGAATCTTTCTAACAAATTTTGAATCTTCATCACTGCTACAGATTGGTTCTTAATCATCTTCAACTTCCAGATTATCAGTAGACTAACAGTTTCATCAATGCTTATATTGGAAATTTCCACAATCTTCTTCAATATTTTTATCGTAACACCTATATGCTTTACTTATCATAGAGTAAACAAGAAAAATAATTTCATTTGATCTAGAATCAAAGTTACCCAAGTGTTCATCCCTTTTGATGTAGCATTTTCTTCCAAATATTCTCAAATGTCTCACTAAAGTCAATCTTCCTCTGCACAAATCTTATATTGTTTTATCAATCTTTGGTCTAATTTGAGCTCTGTTCAAAATATATACCATAGTTTGAACTACTCTCTAGTACATATCCAATAGATTTTCTTGACTAAACATTGGTCTTTCCATCTCTTGTACAGTCTGGTTCTTCCTTTTTGCAACTTTATTTTTTTGTGGAGCCCTAGGAGAATAAAATTTCCTCTAGATCCCATTCTCTTCATTTACTAGTTAGAATTGAATTATCCATCTCTATTTGATCTCAAAAATTTGATTGTTCTTTTGGTTTCATTCTCAACTAGTGCCTTGAATTGTTTAAACTTCTCAAATGCTTTTGACTTCTCTTTTAAAAATGTAACCCAAGTCATTCTAGTGTAATCATTAATGATCATCATGAAATACATGTCTCCAATTGTAGATTCTTTTTCTTCATATATCTACATAGATCTATATGGATCAAATCTGACGGTTTTGATGTAGAATACTCCTTAGCAGGAAATCTTCTCTTTGTATGTTTTCATTCATGAAACAATTTACAACTGGTAGATTGAGGCTTCTTAATCTTTGAAATATATTAGACCATTCCTTTTAAGCTAATATTCACAATATCATCAAGATTAATATGTTTCAATATTTTATGCCAAATCCAACTTTCTTTTGGCTAGTCAATAAGGCAGTTTTGTCCATTCAGCTTGTTGAGATGATATATGTCGTAGTTTATCTTGCTTCTTTCCGTAATCAGTTCTTCAGTACTTGATTTCCTGGTTTCATAACCCTCGACACTAAAGGATGGCTTATAACCTTTATCAAACATCTAAATTATACAAATGATTATTTGTCCTTCAACATACAGAACATAATGAGTTTTGTCCTACAACCATCAAGACTCAAAGTACTCTTATTGATGATTTTGGAAATAGAATTATTTCCAAGAGTTACAAAACTTCCTTCAAATTTCTTGAAATTAATGAAATTAATTCTTTCTCATGTAATGTGGCTTGCACATCCATTGTACATGATCCATATATTCTTCTCTTTCTAATCATGTAGAGCAGTTTGAGCAATCATTGATTTCTCTTTTTTTTCTCTTTTAGAACCTTCTTCTAGAGATTGTCTAATTCATGACTCCTACTTTATGATCCTTTTCATCATGTTTTCAGTAGAGGACTCAATAAATTTATTTTGTAGTTCCTAGCAACATGTTCAAAGTTGTTGCATTTGTAGAAAATAATATTAGTTTTATAGAGGTGAAAATACATTACTACTGTCTTCTTACCAATGATTTTCTAGAATTTGTAGCCTTATGACCAAAATTATTATAAATAAAATGATAACTAGAAAAAGAATAATTTAACCTAGTTTTGTATCCTTGTATTTTAGATATTTTGTTCTTATTCTAAACTTGGATAAAGCCATCATTTCATGTCTTGATTTCATCACTTGCAATACTCCTTTCAAAATTTGTTTTGGAACTAGTTTTTTTTGGAATCCCTTTAGTAGGCTTCACTGGCTATTCTATCACTTTTTTCTTCTGATCATCAAAACCAATTCTAGTTTTGACATGCAAAGATCTCTAACATCCCAATATCTAATCTAGAGTCTCAACACTCTTTCCAAAATTTAGTTGAAGTTGATGATCCACCTTCTCAAGCTCTTTTCTTATCAACACAACTTCTACCTGAAGCTTCTCACAGTCCTTGTCTCTTTGTAGTAATCTTACAGTCAAAACTTCTTCAATCCTTTTTCTTCTTCTACCTTGGTCTTTAGATCATCTTCTCTACTTTCTCTAGCTCTAGAGATACCTTTTCTTTAGCCTTATTTTCTTCTATAATTCTCTTCTTTAGTCTTTTAATCTCCTTTCCAACATAGAGTAATTCTTCCAAAATATCTACCTCATCCTCATTGTTCTCAAAATCAATTTTTGCATCTTCTTTAGTAGTTTCCATAGCCATGAAGACATCCTTCTCTTTTTTGTATTTAGAAATATCTTCATCTTCTTTATTATTAGAGTAGCCTTCCTCATTAGTGTAGAAACTCTTGTTTCCTCTAACCTTAATTTATTCCATTTCTAAAATGATTTCTTTCCATAATTTTTGTCAAAATTGTTAGAATACTTATGGGGACACTTAGCCATACAGCTTATTACTTCACCACAATTAAAACACTTGAAAGGTAACTTTCCTTTATACTTATCATAACTTCTTTGTACCTTTCTGATAAAATTGGCTTCTTTCGGATCTGATCCAATATCAAAATCTAGATCAAATTTCTCCCTAGATGCTCATAATGCTACATCTTTTCTTATAGAGTCCTAAATTACAAACCTCATTTCAAAATCAATTAGGATTCCATGTTTTTCAATCATCTTCAAAATGTTCAGATCTTTAGCTTCTTCAATAACATAAACTTTAGAATAAAACTTTCTAGGAAGATATTGGAGTACCTTTTTTCACAACATTAGTTTCTTCTAGTTCCTCAAAAAGACCTCTAATAGAGTTGACAACTTCATCAACTTAGAGAAATAATGTGGCATTATTTTCATCATCCTTCATCTTCAAACTTTCAAATTGAGATCTATGAGTTTCTAGATTTTCTTCCTTGACTTTGTCATCTCCTTCATAAATGGTATGCAATTTTTCCCATACTTTTCTACTTTGTACTGTATCACTTTCACAAATTTAAAGTTACTCAATCCACATAAAATAGCATTCCTTTCCTTAGGATTAGTTTCAAAATCCTTCTTTTTGACTTGATCCCTAGGAGGATTTTCAAGAATTTCATATCCCTCTATAACAAACATCCATTTATCAAGCCCTAGAGCCATCAAGTAGAACTCCATCCTAACTTTCTAGAATGCGTAAATGGATCCATCAAAGAGTGGTGCTTTATGTGTATAAAATCCTTCCTAAGCAACTAAGTGTGCCATATTGAAACTACCTTAAGTTTTTAGGCTTATTTAATGAAACTTGGATTTGAAACCAATTGAAGGGCACACAATCTACTAAGAGGGGGATGAATCAGTATATCTAATCAATTTAAAACTCTTGACCTCAAATCAAAATATCAGATCATATAACATGAATCTTCACTACTAATAATCAAGAATTAAGCACACATTCACACAATTGAACACTAGATATATGATGAAACACAAGATGGTAAAAACCAAGGTGAGAATAGCTACTTGGATCTAATATCCAAATCCAGCCTCACAAAGTAGGAATATAACAAGTGAATTTTACAATATAAAGTAGGCACCAACCTACCAGAGATACCAATCCCCTAATGTATTCATAGGAACCAACCTACTAGAGACACTTATCTCCAATATAATGAACTAAGTACAAACTCTACAACTATAACAACAGTCGTACTAGATTACATAGAAAAAGATTATGGATCTTCAATACAACTGAAAACACCTTATACATGTGCTAGAGTTGCCTCAAACACTCTTGCACACTTCATATGATCTTTTGACATGACCACACAATCTACGATGTAACCCTCTATCTTTGCAAGATAATATCCTTGAATAATCATCACTTTCTCTTCAATTGTGCTTCATACAAAATTATACTTCATATTGTCCACTTGTGTAATTGAGGAATATATACATGAAATTGCATTAACACTCTTCTATGTTGGCTAGGTATCCAAAAGTATCCAAGATGGCATAAGGTGGGCCTAAATTAAATTTTCATGAAACATGTAATAGTTAGGTCCAAAATAAAATTTGTTGCTACCAAAAGAATATGAAATTTGTTTACTACCCCCCCTTAAGTGAAACTTAGGGAGAATATTATTATGAAAACTTATGCAAAGATGAAGATGGAGATGGGTCTTGGCTATGAGGCCATGTTAGGTACCCATTTACAATGAAAATGCAATCAATCTCTCACAAGCAATGAAACAGAGAAAACCCCATGGGATAAAACTCATCTCTAAAAGAGAGAAAGTGAAACAAAACAATGTGATATATGGAGGACTCAATGATACCCCATAAGGACTACATCCATTATGTATATACAATCAATAACCCCCCATAAGAGGGAAAAAGAGAGATAAGATATCCCCCCCCACAATGTATAATATCCTACAAATATGGTTAATGTTTGAAGACAAAATATAATCCAATGCATACAAAAAAAAAATCTCCCCTTGGGATGAAGATGCACTAAGTACAAATGTAGGAATGCTTCCCATTCTGGATAGGGATTGGTAGGAAGAGGAATCCAAATATATGAAGATTGCATCTCTGAAAGTTGCTCATTTGTTTCCAAGTTCTTGGATGATGATGATGATGCCACAATATAATCAATTACATGCCCAATCACAAAAAACTGTGACAAACTAGGAACAAATGGAAACTAATCTTGAACTAACTCCAAAGACACACATGAAGTGACAATAGTTGATCCATGTATATCATTATACAAGAGAGATAAACCCTCAGATTGGTCCTATAAATAAAAAATGTGAGACTCCACAAACAAAGAAGCAATGTATGAAAAATGGGAATTCTAATCAGAAGGAAAACAAATACCTGTTGCAATGAATCACTAGATGTACTCAATGAATCATCAAAAAAATATGAAGATGTGATATCAACTGGAGAAGTAGGAGCTATAAGAGAAGTCCCTTGATCATCAAGACACTCAAGTTCTACATCATATTCAAACTCCTCTAAGGTATCATCATCGTAGGGTATGTTGTGAACATCGTCGAGTATAATGAGGAAATATGAAGCAGGATCAACTAGGAATGGAGGCATGTGTGGATCTCCAAAAAACTCCCAAATCTTGGACAAAACTATGTGTGGGCATGAGATGTCTGAGAATATATTATGATAGGTCTCATTGAAGATGCTTGCAATAAAACTAGAACCAATCAAACCTATGATATGATCAGTTTTATTACCCCAAACTAATTTCTTATATGTTTTTTCTAGCTCAGGAATGAGTCCATAAAGATGTGGAAAATTTTGTAGCCACTTACAATGTGCTATGATTCCTTTTTGTGATGACTCATAATTATCCCTAGTTAGAACTATTATAGAAGGATTAGTTGCATAACCCATGATTACAATGATAATACACTTCTCAAATGATAGTATCTAAGACCAATACATACAATAGAGTTAAAATGAAGTTCAATGATCAAAACAACACCCTCCTAACTGCCAAAATATCTAGGTAATTGCTAGTATACCCACTAAGAAATAACTGAAATCATAATGTACCTGGGATGGAAACAAGAAAAAGTGCATGGGTGGATAGATAGAGATCCTCAATACCTTTCCAACACCATAATAATTATGAAAACTAGAGATCGTGGCAAAAATTTAGGAGCTCGAGAGCCAAAATAGAAGATCTAACTTCAATCAACAACAAATGCCACCAAACAATTTTTTTTTGAAATATAATTGTACCACTAGAGAAATCAGATCAGCAGCTTTTCAAAAATATTTTGTTTGATTTGTTTAGCTTATGTTAGACCAAGTTATAAAAATTTGAAAAAAGGGCCTATTTGGGAAATTTCAAGCACTTTCTAACTAAATAGGTGCAAAATATTAGCACCTAGGGGCTGAAATGAGGTCATTCATGTGACTGATTGCTACTCTGGTGGTTAAAAAAAGACTGCCACCTAGGTGGTGATGACAATTAGCAGTGGTGATACCCATAGGGACCACCAAGTCCTTCAGCCAAAGAAATAGGTTTCTTAAAAACTTTGAAAGCCGACAATAAAGTGGCTGCTATCAAATAATAGTCAACTATAAATCTTTTTTAAAAAAAGTTGTATTTAAACAAAAATCTGCCGACCAAAATTTTATCATTAACAACAATTATACCTTCCAAACAAAAAGTAACCCACTAATAGATTTCTGACAGCGACAATGATGTGATGGCTAGTCATCCCAAACTATCAACCAAAAAACTTTAATTCACAAGTTTCTTTTTTTTAAAGAACTTTTATTAATTTAAACCACAAATAAAAGGAACTTGTAACAATTAGACCAACTTCGATAGTACCCACTACGATGGTTGTGACATGTACTAGATGGTGTAGGGTGTACATTGGTGGTACAACAAAATCTATAGAAGAATATACCCTATATGCAATAAATTAAATTTGTTGACTATGCAACTGCAAATTTTTTAGAAAAATATTGCATGCTCAATACATAATAAATTTGGCCAGTAACTTTATTAAAAAAATTCCTGACTATATAAAAAAATTGCCCCATTTAAAAAAATACTGTAGAAAATACTTTTGGAAATATTTTTTGTGAAAATATGTCGACCTAGGGGGTCATACAACCTTCCCAGGATTTTTTTTTTACCTCAAAAACACCTTTATGCAAATATAGTTGAATTTTATATCAAAATTCATCTCATGCCCCCCCTGATCTCAATGGTGAGGTTGATTTGGGCTCAAAGTGCACCAATTTTTAGCTACCTCCAAATCTTGTAACAAAAACCCTCAAATTGAAAACTTCATAGATCGAGCAAAACATAACCAAATTTGATGAAACGAAAGGAAAACCTAACTTTATTTGATGCCCTAGATTCAACTGTGAGTTCCTGGAAACCCCAAAAAGTACCTTGTAAAATATTCATGCCAACATGAAACCCTCAGATCTAGGAAGGAAACTACAAAACTAGAGCTTTGATACCATGTGGGAGTTAATGGTGACTCCCCAAAACCCCTAACCATAGTTGCTAGACCAAAATGGCAAGAAATCTTCCTTCAACAATGTAGTAATAGATAATGGTTGAATATACAAGAGAGAAAATGGAAAGAAATATTTCTTCAATAATGCAATACTAGATAATGGTTGAATATAAAAATGTACATAAGATGCCTTGCTTATAAAGGCAAGGTAGAGAGATAGGATTAGAAAACATCATGACAAGTGTCTTAATTCTATAACATGAGACAACTAACAACCTAACTACATAGGAATCAAGCATTACAAGCTAGATAAGATAAGTTATAGAAAATTCAACTAAGGCTTATAGAAGGGATCTTATATCTTAAGTAAACTTAACATGTGAATATGTTCCCTAATTACCTAGTGAGTGATTAGCTAGGTACAAGAAATTTATTCACACCAACTATTGTAAATCAATTCCAATCTATTCCAATCCCTCTAATTGATGGCAATCTAGGTCTAATTGGCTCACCTTCATGGTTGAAAGTCAATTTGTACACCTTGTTGATCTCCATCTCAATGAAACCCTAGGAAAGGGCCTTAATCCTATTATAAGCACTTAGGACATAGGATCACCTTTTTAATGTTTAATTTTAGTGATCCTGAAATTTTAACATCATAAAATTTCTAAAATTGGAAGTCTTTCAAACCCTAGATCTAGTTTTTGCATTGAATTTCCTTCCATTTCTCATTTAGGGTTTCACTTTTGCATCATAAAAGCATAAAAATTCAAAATATTTGCATCTCATATTGAATCATTAGTTTTATTAGCATTTATTTTAGTCATTTAGGTCAAATCTACATTCAAATTTCATTCAATATGTCACTAAATTTTAAAATTGTTCATTGCATTCATTTAGGCATCCTTCATTTAGGGAAAAATAGTGAAAACATTACATAAAATTTGTTGTCAAATTGTATCAAATCATCATTCCCAAAATTTTGCATCTTGAAATCAGCAAATTATTACATCTTAGATCTAAAAATTGTATTCAAAATTGTCCTTTATTGTTGCATACTTGCATTGGAATCACATTTTCTTAAATTTAAAAAATATGGAAAAATATTCGTTATTCAATCTATTTGCAAGCATACCTGAAATCCTTCAACAATACCTTACATAGTCAACATTTGAATTTTTAGAAACCCTATCTAGGACTCATACGCCCTTGGGAACTTATATCTTGTTTGGGCACCTCTATCCTACTATTTTTGGCTTAAAATCATGTGGTAGAGTTCTATTAGTGCCCTTTATCTAGAACTGTTATCTATTTTTCAACTCTATTTACAAAATGGTCTGATTTTGATCATTTAATCCATAAGGCAAGTAGAAACATGTTTCCTTTTCAAAGATGTGGTTTTTATATGGTTACTTTGTTTAAGAAGACAACTGAGATGGGGGGTGAATCAATTGTAGCAATCTTAACCTTTCAAACTTTCACCAAAAGTTAGATCAATAATCATTCATAAATCCTTTACTCTCGTAATGTGATTAATCTGTAAGTGTAGAAGTAGAAACCAAAAGAAGTAAAACCATACACACAATTTAACACCAAATTTACATGGAAAACCCAATGAGGGAAAAACCATGGTGACGATTAACGCACAATATAAGAATTCCAAAACTGAATACAAAGGATCACTGCTAGAAAAGGCTCACTACCAAAATATGGCTTACTGTCCAAGACACAACTCATTGTCCAATGAGGGCTCATTGCTCAGAGGGCTCATTACCATAGAGTTACAAAGAACATAGAAGAGAATTGTAAAAAGAGAAAACTATCTCAATGCAATAGAGATTTCCACCACAATTGGCTCACACACTTGCAAAAATGCTTGAATGATACAGTACACCTTCAACTTACTACCTCCAGTAACTTGACACTTGAATTTTGCATTGATATGCTCAAATTCACATCACATACATTATTTTGAATCTATCTCACATCTATCTTTCCTCTATCTTATCCTTCAACAACATATCTAGTGTAGAGGTAGAGGTAGACACTAGAATCTCAAAGACATAGGGCAAAGATCTTGATCTTGTTGTTCAAAAACTCCATTGACACACCATAGGTTTCAAGGCATAGGACAACCACAATGGTTAAAAAAATGACAATGAGACCAAGGTATGGAATTCAACCCCTTTCAAGGCTTCACCCAACACAAACTCAACTCAACTTGATCCTCAACAAGATTCTAGAGTCAACTTTCTTCAAACTCAAGGTTTCTTCCACACAACACATGTACCCAACAAGGCTACAAGGCATCAATCATACATTACTTCAAAAAACCATTGAAACAACCTATGGATCACCATAGGTACATTTTGAATGACATTTCTAGGCTAAGGATGACCTCTAAAAACTCAGGTTCTCCATTCTTCCTATACTTCCTTCATAAACAACCCAACTCCTAATAGTGCTTCAAATTGAAAAAACTTGGCATAATCATCCAAGAAGGTTTGATTTCCACAATAAAAGCATAGATTTGAGTACCCTTTTTGACCTTACTCAACATACAAAGAAATCAATTAGGGTTACTTTGGAAGGAAATGTTCACATATTGACTATCCTTGTAGCAATTAGGCTTGATTCACAATTTAGGCTTAGAAACCAACTAGGGAAAGATTCAAAAGGACTCTAAAGGAATGGTCAAAGAATATACTTGGCCAAATAGGGTCTAAATTCACCCTCACACATCTCCCAATGTTTAAATTGTCCTTCATCAACCTTCTACAACATCAGCTCACCAATCCTTTGACCTCTATGCTTGATGCATGGAGATATCAGGCTTCCTACAACAAATGAGCATTGCAACCTTCCACCCCTCGGTCTAAAAACTTGGGAAAAAAAAAGCATCATGGTACAATCCATTCCACTAGTTCTTAGAGGATTTCACCGATGGAATGAAGGGTAACCCATTTTTCCTTTCTCATTGTCAGCCCTAACTAGGGTTTCAGATAGTTTGGAAAGAAATGGATGGATCTCTCTCAATTCTCAACAAAAATGAATGAAACTAGGTTTATTTGAAAGTAGATTTATGTGACATTCAACACCCAGTGGTTTCAAGCCATGATCCATTTACACAAGCCTATACAGTATTGAGAAACAACAAGAACACGTTGGAATTTGTAGAAAATAGGTGCTTTATTGATTCAAACTCCAAAACATCAATGAACCCCCTCCATTGATGGAATCAAGATTTTTATGCATTTACAAGCCTTCTCCAATGGTTAAAATTTTACTTTTCAATTAGGGTTAACAAACACCCTCTTTGCAGTTTTAGACAATAATTTAGACAAGTTGCTTTGCAACAATTTGTAACTTTTTAAGCAAAATGAAAACTTTTGAAAAAATTATCCCAACCAACCCAACCAACACAAAAAGACATTAAACATGGTCTAAATAGACCTTACTACAAGCAAAAAGTGACTCAAACACAAAAAACTAACATTTAGCCACATTTTATGCATCATGAAGGCTTATGGTGCCTTGCACCATACTCTCTAGGAAAAAATGACTCAAGTCCCATTGAGGATAGTGTTGCAACATTGGATTCATGTTTAATCATCTAATTCCTTGACCTCCTAGTGTCATCTCCATCTGGTAGACCTTTCCAATGGACTAAAAACTGGAAATAGGCATTAGCTTTTGGCTTTGACCTATTCTTCACTTGAGAATGTTGTTCTTCACTTCATGGATAATCTTTGATCTATAGTTCACCCAAGAATGCAATTGAATCTACATATTTACTTGCTACCATGCATTCTCTTTTCTTGTAATGAACTTTCTTCATCTTCACTCCAACTATGTGCTTGGACTTTTCCACATTCCCGTGTAGTTTACCCTTGACCTTTTCACATTTGTTTCCCATCTCTTCCATCTACTGTTGTATCCCTGTAGTTGCTGCTTGATCAGATATATTAGCCTCTAAATTAAAAGGAATGGAATGGCTAATGTCCCCTTTTGAAATCAATGAATGGAAAAATACTTCAACCATCACATCAACTGACTCCTTAAACCAACCTTGGATCTCCAAAATTAATTCATCCTTGACCTTAAACACAATAGATCTTGAAACCAACTTAATATCATTTCCCTCCAAAATCGAGTCATTCTTCATACCTGCTATCATAATATCTCCAAGTTTAAGAATGGTTGTAAGGTTCCTATTATCCTCTTCTCTACTTTGATGAACTCTTTCCTACCTACCATCATCACATTAGCTCCCTTAGTTTTTCTTTTCCCCCCCTCTTTCAATGGTGTCAAAGTATAGGAAACCTCATCTTTTTATATCTCATAGGTATTTCTCCTTCCATCATACATAGCATGCATATTGAATTTGCAAGGCCTCCCTATCAGCAAATGGCACACATCCATAGGTAATATGTCACATAAAATTATGTCTTTGTATCCTCCTATATTGAACTCCACCCAAATTTTTTCATTCACCAAAAAATATTGACCCTCATTCAACCAAGAGACTTTGTAAGGAGTATCATGTGGTATCCTAGGCAACTTAATTTTTTCAACCATCTCAACTGAAACTATAATATATGTGCTTCCTAAATCAATTACAAATTTACATACCTTACCAAAAAACTTACAAGTTTTCTTGAAGAGGGTCTTCCTTTGTGGTGGCTCTTTTTCTACTGATGCTTTGATGAGGGTTCTCATTACCATGAGTGATTCACCAAATTCTAAAGCAACATGTTGTGATGGAGAGTTTACACTCTTAATATCATCTTCTTGCACCAATTGAGCTCTTCTTTCTCCTCCATGTGAAGTAGAGGCCTAACCTTCATTACATTTCAAAGCTTGATGCCCAAACTTGTTGCATTGGTAACACCTTCCCATGAATGCATTTGATCCTCTTCCTTGACCTCCAAATCTGCCTCTAAAACTTGATCTACCTCCTCTAAATCTACCTTTGGAATCTGCAACTTGGTCTTGTATCTTGCTTGTATCTTCTTGGCTCTCATATGACTGCCTTGGATTGGAAAATGATCCTCTTCCTCTGGAATTTCTGCCTCTACCCATAACTTGCTTCTCTTGCCTTCTCTTCAATTTATCTTCAGCCTTGATGGCCAATTGGTAACATTCTTCCACTATTCTTGGAATGGTGAGGCTCAATTCATCTTGGAGGTTGTATCTCAACCCATTCATGTATCTTGCTACTATCCCTTCATCATCTTTTGTATGACCTATTCTTACACTCAACTTATATAACTCCTATATATATGTTTGCACATCCATCTCCTTTTGCTTGAGATTTTGAAGCCTCTTAAACAACTGAATAGTGTAATCAGCAGGTAGGAACTTAATTTTGAGTTTAGCCACCATCCTTTCCCAAGAGGTGTTTTTGGACTTTCCTTTCTTTCTCTTCTCACTTTATACATAATCCCACCAAAGCAAAGTGTGGCCCTTCAATTTTGTCTTGTCCAACTTCACCCTTTTATCCTCTGGCACATCTTCATAATCAAAATAGTTATCCAATGCTCCTATCCAATCTAGGAGCTCTTCACTATCCATATTTCCTTCATACATAGGTATTCCATTTTGATCTTATGCTCATCTCCCTTGACTGCTTTCAAAAGCTTTGCCATCCTCAAGTCATCAAGATCCATCTCTTCCTCAGACCCTTGGGAACTTTCCTCTTCCCCTTCTTCTTCTTTTTCACTCAAGTCTCCTATGACCATACCTCTCTTTTGAATTTTTTTCCAAGGCAAAAAGCCTCTTATTCAACTCTCTCATCTCTCTAATCTCTTTAGCATTTTTTTCCTTCAACTCACTCAATTCTCTGGCAATGACATTCCTTTTTGGAGGCATCTTTGTGATTCTTTCAAATCAACCTTTTGTCCTCTTCAGATAAAACCTAGGTTCTGATACCAATTTGGTGTAGAGTTAGAGGTAGAGACTATACTCTCAAAGACATATGGCAGTATCTTGATCTTGTTGTTCAAAAACTCCATTGACACATCATAGGTTTCAAAGCATAGGACAACCAAAACGGTTAAAAATATGACAATGAGACCAAGGTCTAGAATTCAACCCATTTCAAGGCTTTACTCAACATAAAATCAACTCAACTTGATGCTCAACAAGATTCTAGAGTCACCTTTCTTCAAACTCAAGGTTTCTTCCACACAACACATGTACCTAATAAGGCTACAAGGCACCAATCATACATTAATGCAATAAACACTTCACACAACCTATGGATAACCCTAGGTACATTGTGAATGAAATTTATGGGCCAAGGATGACCTCTAAAACTCAGGTTCTCTATTCTTCCTATTCTTCACAAACAACCCAACTCCTAGTAGTGCTTCAAATTGACAAAACTTGGCACAATATTCCAAGTAGGTTTGATCTCCATAAGATAATCATAGATTTGAGTACCCTTTTTGACCTTACTCAACATACCAAGAGATTAGTTAGGGTTACTTTGGAAGGAAATGTTCAAATATTAATTGTCCTTGCAGTAATTAGGTTTAATTCACAATTTAGGCTTAGAAACCAACTAGGGCAAGATTCAAAAGGACTCTAAAGGAATGATCAAAGACTAACTTGGTCAGATAGGGTCTAAATGAACCCTCACACATCTCCCAATTTTCACATTGTACTTCATCAACCTTCTACAACATCAACTCACCAATCCTTTGACCTCTTTGCCTAATGCATGGAGATATTAGGCTTCCTATACCAAATGAGCACATTCCACCTTCCACCCCTTGGTCTGCAAACTTGGGAAAAAAAAAAATCATGGTATAGTCCATTCCATAAGTTCTTAGAGGATTTCACTTGTGGAATGAAGGGTAACCAATTTTTCCTTTCTCACTGTCAACCCTAACTAGGGTTTTAGATAGTTTTGAAAGAAATGGATGGATCTCTCTCAATTCTCAACAAAAATGAATGCAACTAGGTTTATTTGAAAGTAGATTCATGTGAATTTCAATTTCCAGTGGTTTCAATCCATGATCCCTCCATTCAATCCCATACAATATTGAGAAACAACAAGAACACGTTGGAATTTGCAAAAAATAGGTGCTTTATTGATTCAAACTCCTCCAAAAAATCAATCAACCCCCTCCAATTATTGAATCAATATTTTTATGTATTTCTAAGCCTGCATCAATAATGACAAATTGAATTTTAAATTAGGGTTAACAAACACCCACTCTGCACTTTTAGACAATAATTTAGAAAAGTTGCTTTGCAATAATTTGCAACTTTTTAAGCAAAATGATAACTTTTGACAAACTTATCCCAACTAACCCGACTGACATACAAAGAAATTAAACATGGTATAAATAGATCTTATTACAACCAAAAATCTACTCAAACACACAAAACTAACATTTAATCACCCTTTATGCATCATGAAGGCTTATGGTGCATTGCACCAATATCAACTTGTACTTATACCATCTTCAACCTTGAAACCCATCCAAGGTCAACCACACACAATTTGTATTTACACATTCAAATTAGGTTGGTGCCAAAAAATTCTACAATGTAGTTAGAATGAGGGTAACCTAACATATACTTAATGAGGACCTAAATAAGTTCCAACACGCCTCAACATGCTTCTATGAACTTTGTGAGTAGTGTTTAACACAAATTCAAACAACACCCATGTAAAAAACATAAAACAATTAAGAAAACACAACCTTAACATGATCCAATATTCTTGGGTAATAAAGTTCACTTGAACATGATCTTATTAGCTTATTCTCATAACCACAAGTCTTGAAGCCAAAATTTAGAGAAATACAAAGCAACTAGATTTCTCCCAGACTACAACTTGACACACTAAAAAGGATAATAGATACTGGTGAAAATATCTCACACTATACAACAATCTAGAAACCCAAATTCTAGATATAGCAAACATAAACAATGATGAATAACACCTCAGAACCACACAAGAATAGGAACACATCTCAGAGCACAATTCAAAGCATACCAAAAAACCTTCTTTATTACAATTTTCTCAATATTCTTGATATATACAATCAATAACCTATTTCCATGACATCAATGACAATAGGAACTAGTTGGTAATTATCAATGACAACACCTTCATACTTGCAACAATCTCCCATTTTGTCATTGATGGCAACACATGATGTGAAAAACCATCAAAGACAACACAACAACTCTGAACATATTTTCTTATGATTTCATTTTCTTTTCCCCTGAGTTGATAAACTTTTTCACATGATACTTTCTCCCTCTTTGACATCAATGGAAAAGGAAAAAGATATTTTACATTGTTCTCCTCTTTGTCACCAAGAACATTAGCAATATTGAATACTCCCCCTTAGGAGAACACCCAATTAACCACACAATGACAACACAAGACACTACCTACTCCCCCTAAGAGGTAGCCACCAAACATCAACCTAGAAAGAAGATAGATTCATGGATCCACTAGACAGATGCATCTCCATGTGCATCTAGCTCAAGAAAGGAGGGGAAATAACCCCTAACTTCTTCTAGAGATACTCAAAAGTATCTTTAGGAAGAGCCTTAGTAAATATGTCAGTAATCTGATCCTTTGTAGGTACATACTCTAGCTTTACTTCATTCTCCATGACCTTTTCTCTCAAAAAGTCATACCTTATTGATATATGCTTTTTCCTTGAGTGCATCACTAGATTCTTTGAAATGTTAATTGCACTTGTATTATCACAAACAATAGAGATGGAATCATCATACATTACCTTGATATCATTCAATGTATGTCTCATCCATAAAACTTGTGTGTAGTAGGATGTTGTAGCAATATACTTAGTCTTTGCAATGTATAAGGAAATTGAATCTTGCTTTTTACTTAACCATGACACCAATTTGCAACCAATAAAGAATTCACCACCACTTGTATTGTTCCTATCATCAACACAACCTGCTCAATCTACATCTATATAAGCACTTATTGTAAAGTCAGTATCCCTAGGATACCATAAGCCATAATCCATAGTGCCATTCAAATATCTGAATATCCTCTTCATAGCTACAACATGTGTCTCTTTAGGATCTTAAATCTAGCCATAAGACAAACTGTATGCATGATGTCTAGTTTGGTAGCAATTAAATACAATAGTCCTCCAATCATAGATTTGTATTTTATCTGATCAACCTTAGGTGAATCATCATATTTACTCAATTTTCAGCCAATCACCATAGAAGTGTATACCAGTTTGGGATCTTCCTTCTCAAACTTCTTCAACATTTCTTTTAGATACTTTAACTATGAAATAAAAGTCCCTTTTCTTTTTTATTTATTTTCAGCCCAAGAAAGAAATTCATCTCACAAAACATAGACATCTCAAAATCTTTTTTCATTTCTTCAACAAAATTTTTGCACATTGTTTCATTTCGTCCAAAGATAATATCATCAACATATACAAATACTATCAAGATATTGTCATTTTTAATTTTGAAATAAAGATTGCTATTTGCAGTACCTTTAATGAAACCTTGTTGAATAAAATATCTTTCCAACCTTTCATACCAAGCTCTAGGAGCTTGCTTCAATCCACATAAAGCCTTATTTAATCTACAAACCATGTCCAGTTGTTTTGACAACTGAAATCCTTCCGGTTGTTCCATGTAGACTTCTTATTCTAACTCACCATTCAAAAATTAATATTTTACATCCATTTGATAAACTTTAAAATCCTTATGAGCAACGAATTCCAAAAAAAATCGGATAGCTTCCATCCTAGCCATCAGAGCAAATGTCTCTTGAAAATTTATACCTTCTACTTGTGAGTAACCCTTACACACAAGCCTTTCTTTATTTTCGACCACTTCTCCACTCCCATTTAACTTGTTTTTGAATATCGATTTTGACTCAATTTTCTTATCTATCGATTTAGGAACCAATTCCCAGGTTTGATTTTTCTCAATATTTATAGGTTCTTCTTCCATTACTCTCATCCAATGCTCATCTTTGCATGATTCACTTACTATCTTAGGTTCAACTATAGAAACTAAACACAAATTTATCTCAACAACAACAACAACTCCGCTTCTTGTCAATACTCCTTTTCTCTTGTATCCAATGATTTGTTCTTTGAAATGATTCTTTTGAACAAATTTAGGTGTCTTTGGAGACACCACCAGAGCTTCTTCTTATTCATTCTATACATCTTTTTTATAAAATAACCTCTTCTAGTTCTTTCCAATCAGGTTCATTTAATACATATCCATCAACTTCAATAGAATTATTCAATGCTTCATAAACCTTAACATTTGTGCTTTCTACAATCTTTCTCATCCTTTTTTTGTAGCATTTGTAAGATTTGATTCTAAGGGAGTATCGAAGGAAGATACCCCTGATCACATCTTGCATCAAACTTTTTAAATTTTTCTTCATCTTGTGAAGATATAACATCTACTTCAAAATACCTTGAAATACTTTATAGTAGGAATCTTTCCATACCACAACTCATAGGGATTCTTAGTGTTAGCTTTTTCTTGAACTCAGGTGAAAACATAAAAAACAATGTGAATTGCTTCTCTCCAGTAGACTTCCACTAGACCTACCTCAATGATCATCATCCTAGCAGCTTCTTGAATCATTTTGTTCTTTCTTTCAACAACTACATTTTGCTAAGTAGTTCTAAGAGTAGATAATTTCCTTTTTATTTCATGAACTTCACAAAACATGTTAAAATCATTGGAGGTGAATTGTCCACCTTTGTCATACCTTAAGCATTTTATTTTCATGTACATTCATTTTCAACCATAGCTTTGCATTTGTTTAATGCATCAAATTTCTCTCTAAGAAATGTAAACCATGTCATTCTAGAGTAATCATAAATAAGAAGCATAAAAGACATGTCACCTTATAGACTTCTCACCCTTGTAGGACCACAAATATCTATGTGAATCAAATCCAGTAGTCTAGTAGTAGATAGTTCCTTTGACCTAAATTTATTTCTAGCTTGCTTTCCAAACTGACAGTCCCTGCAAATGGCATTAATAGGATTTATAATTCTTGGTAAATCTCTCACATCTTGTATTGTACTGATTCTCACCATATTGTCAAAATTCATGTGACACATCCTCGAGTGCCATAACTAATTGTCATTAATTTGAGACATAAAGCAATGTCCATCATCTCCCTTAAGTTGATAAATATTTCTTTCAAACTTCTTTCTAGTAGTAATCACCATTCCAGATTCTTTCCTTATGATGGCATGTTCAAATTTTACAAATTTGAAGTGCCCATGTTGAAATTTTTTCCTTTGTACACTCAAAAGTGCCCCTGAATTTTTTCCCAAGTGACCTACATTGGAGGGTCACAATTTGAAGTGGGTTGATTTTCATGCCAAACCCCTTGGTGGACATATTTAGTTGACATATGTGAATATGCATGTCTATTTTCAGATTCCCATGATGATTTTTGATAGTGTTTTGAAAAGCAAACCTGGAGGGTTCTAAGACTGCTTTTTTGTTTGCAAATTCTCTGTCTTATGAAGTGGCCTCCTATTCAAGTTGATATTTCATTGATGGATAATTTTCATGACAAATGGATTGCTACCTTGCATTCCCCCCACATTCAGGGTCTAATTTCATATTTTTTCGAGATCAAAAGCAAATGCAATTTGTTCTGCTTTTACATTTGCACTTCTAGAATGTTTCAAGGTGAACTTTGACCCCTAATATATTGTGAAGAATGATGATTGAAGGAAAGCCATATTGTACACATGCTCAATGGACCTAAATGAGCTTCTATTTCCATT
Organism: Sequoiadendron giganteum; assembly: GCA_007115665.2. Classification (NCBI taxonomy): domain Eukaryota; kingdom Viridiplantae; phylum Streptophyta; class Pinopsida; order Cupressales; family Cupressaceae; genus Sequoiadendron; species Sequoiadendron giganteum. The sequence continues at coordinate 870,125,460 of CM021100.1, read as the reverse complement.
GGAATCTTTTTAGGAGTTGATTTTGTATTTTTTCGAAGTGATGACTTGGTGAGCTCTAATTGGTTTTAAACAGGTACAGTTGCATAAAAGTCTGATTGAGAAACTTTGGAATTTAATATCTTGCACCTCATGATCTATTTTTCCAAACCATTTTTTGTACTATATTCTTGGGTCAAATTTCTACATGCTTGTGATTTTCATGGCTTCACAAGGTTGTTTGACTAGTTTTCCAGAGCGATTCTAGAGTCCATCTGACCAGTTTTGATCATTGTGCAAATATGCTAGAAAGAAAGTTTTAATGACAACCCACTTCAAGTTTTCTCACTAGAAGCATGTAGAAGTTGTGTTAGATCAATTCAGGATGAAACTTGTTTGAAAATTATTTTTTTAGTCAGGCCCATAGGGGGACCCGACATATGTCACACAATTTGAGGCTAATATGGTTCAGGTTTCTTGATTATTTGAATGCAATGCTTACTTCCACAACCTTTGTCATCATTCTCCTAGTTCACTCCATGTGCATGCATCAATTTTTTTATTTAAAATTGGTTTATGAACTCTCGTGCAAATACAACTAGCAGTTGTAAACTTTTGAAAGGAAATAGACAAGGACAATGCTAAGTATGGGGAACATTGGAGCAGAATATGGAAATCCATCAATACTTAATGGATAAGTTAAATCCATTAGATTTTTCATTTGTAAGTGCCCTACTGAATATGCATGCAAATGTGGAAGCTTCTACTAGTGAAGTAAAATGTAGAGTATTGAGGTCGAATGGATATAAAAACTCTCCTCAAAAGAAGAAGAAATCAAGAAATTGGAGACTAAAAGATCCAGTCCTGAGATTCAAAAATTATTGCTAGATATAATAGAATATAGAGATGAATCAAAGGAGGATTTATACAAAGCTCTAGAGATATCTAGAGGAAATATTGCAAGGAGCTCATAGATGAGAATATGTAACTTATCTATGCGTTGACAAATTAAACAAGTATTTGGAAACAATGAATATCTCCATTGCCGAGGTTGAAGAGAAGCAAGTTATAGAGAATAGTGACATGAGATGAGGTGCTCTAATTTTATTCCTTGAGAGCATCCTTAATATCAAAAATCAACCTACCATATGCAAGGCTAAACTTCCATAACAATTGCATCTCAAAATCAATATTTTGAGATTCTCTATTGTATGCACAAGCTCAAGTTTCAAACTCAATCTGGGATCTCTTATAGAAGTTTCCACTCAGAATCAGAGCTTTCAATATCAAGCCATCTACATGAATCTATAGTATCTACAAAGGTATGAGAGGGTGACTTCTTAATACCCTTATGGGCCTAAATGTGGGATATTCTTTTACACCAAGTCAATCATTGCCAAATTTCTAAACTGCATTGTAGAATGGGAGCTAGGGTTTAAAGTGAGTGGTTATGAAGGTTGGGTTTGTGATTTCCCAAGTTTCTTTGTATTTCCTTGGTTATGCCATGTAGGTTAACTATTTGTTGAAGCGCCATCAAGACTTCCAGTCTCGTGCAATGAAATTAGTTGTACAATGTACATTGAATGGATTTTTTGATAGGGACTTAGAAACATTTAAGAAAATGCAATTCACAGCTAGGCTACATGTCTAGAGGAGACTTGAGCACTATAGTGTGAAACATGGGCACTAAGAACATAAAATGTTTCAGCTACAAATGGGCCAACACCATTGTTGGCCGAATGGTGTTGAATTTGATACAACAGAGAAAGCTTTTATAATGGTACAAGTAGTTGCTGAAAGAACATCTTGGTTCAATGCTAATGGGTGAGAAAATCAGACAGTGTTTTATGCAACATGGGAGCCATCGAAATAGCTGAAAGAGGCCACTTTGACATTGCAAGGCAGTTCACAATTGCTGAAAATGTATCAAAATTGTTTGAGGAAATTATATTTTCGAATGGTTTTACCAACATAAGTGCAGATGGAGTTTGATCAAAATGGTCAAGATGAATGGAATGTAGCAAATAGTATGAAACTAGGGAAAATTTTGTGTCGCCATGGATCAAAGATGAGTTGCAAAGAATGGAGGATTTCAGAAAAACAGGGGCATCAACAAACAAGGTACAAGCAAGGTATGTAGATGAATCTCCACCACACCCCACCAGCCCTACGAGGATGGTGATGATGCTAGTGGGGTGCACAAGGTGTCCAATGTGGGCCCAATGGAATTTTTAAAATACACTAATTAATATTTCATTGAAGCTCGATGATAAATATTTTATAAGGTCTTATTTTCTTTTAAAAGGAAAAACATATTTTGAATATGAGATGAAGGGTGAAAAGGTGGGGCACAAGTAAAATTCTATTTTCCCAATTGTAGTTTTCAAGCCCTCATTATTTAAAGTGCAAAATTTTAAATATATGTGCAAAGTAAAAAAGGCACCCATAAAGTCTTTCTAAAATATAAAGGCTTGATTGTTATTTTGATCAATAAATGTGAAGACAAAAGCTTCAGCTAGGAAAATTATTAAAGTGAAAGCTTATGGGTTAAAAATGTAAATTATTTTTTATTGTTGGGAAAATAATTTGAGTGCACAAATAAATACTTCATGGACAGAAAAAGGAATTTAAAATAGGCCTTCCCAAGGTAAATGTAAATTTTTATGTGATGGGTGCAAGGTAAAAGGTATATGGGTGAAAGGGTTTCTTACAAATGATACAACATATGGATAAGTAAAGAACTTTCACCAATGAAATAAGTTTTCTTTGTTGGGTGAAGGCAATGATAAAATGCACATGAGATGTCGAGTGAAATGTGAAGTTTTCCACAAGCAAGTGAATGATAAATGGATAAGTGCAGGAAGGTAAAAGAGTGAAAGCCATTTCATGGGGTAAATTGGAGGTGCAGGTTGTTCACGAGGGGGTTTTTCTATTGCTGATTTTTTTTCTAGAACAAAGGGTCAGATGAAAGGAGAGAAGACAAATGAAAATTCCAGATTCCCGATTGAAGAAGGAGGCTTCCAAGTTTCATCATCAGATTAATTTTTGGGCTCTTTTGAATTCTATATCTTCTCATTATTTTCTCATTGTAAAGGGTTTTGGATTTTATGTATGGGGCTGGGTGGATAGAGAAATGTTGAACTTGAGTCATAGACATAAAATGTGATATAATGTTTTGATTTCATGAGAAAATATCAATCAGTTTTTGCAAACAAAGCATGATTGTCATCAAATTGTCTCTAGATTTGTATGCTTTAGATCATATTTTAATATACAAAGTATTTTTAATTTTTCATCTTAATTTCCTTAAGATTGTGTTGTTTTTTCATAGTTCTATTTCAAAGAAATAGTTAAATTACTTTGAGCAGATAATTATGATTTTAAGTGTGCAAGGTGGATATATAAGAAGAATTCTAATGACAACAAGAGTAGATATGTTGGTGCAAGGAATTAGCATTTGTGAATCCACTGGTTGAAGTTTATTTGCTAATGATATTTTCTCTATAATTCTAAATTTGACTCCACTAGAATTATGCACTGATTTTTCATTCAGCTGAATGCATTTTCAAAAAAAAATTATCAATTCAAAATCATTTTAATTTTTGTTGTTGGGTTTGGTTCTAGTGTTGAGTTCTACTTCCCAATTGTTGAGTGATTGTTGGGATACCAAAATATAGCCATATTTGAAGTTTTCAAGACTTTCCTTGGTATAATTTAATTGGGAATTATCTGCTATAAAATGCAATGTCTGTGTATAATTGAATTAAGTGTTTAGGCATTGTGAAGGGATACCCACCTTGGTCCTACAGAGTCAGAAGTGTAGGAGATTTCAGTCTTTGACTGAATCTTTTTAGTTGGCCAAATCCATATTTGAGTTTGAGCATTAGAAAGTGGCTATTCAATAGGACTCATTGGATCTATTGATTTGGGAAAACAACACCTTCTTTCACATAGTAGACTCAAAATATTATGCCTTAAACCCTTAACATAGTAGACATCATCTGCATTATGCTTTCCATCAAAACTAACTGAACCTATCCCACAAATCTTAGTATTAGTATCATCTCCAAACTTAACTAAGCCTCCATCATATTTTTCAAGTTTAACAAACTTACACTTGTCACCGATCATCCGATGTGAATAGCTACTATCAAAAACCTAGTAGTTCTTTTCTTTTTTAGCATGAAGAGCAGAGACCACAACAACTTTAACTTTATCCAAAGTGCTTTCCTTCACATATATTTCAATATAGAAAAAGTAGATTCATCTTTTATATCCAAGAAAAAGCATTCATTATCATCAAAATATCCACAATTATACTCATCATTAGAATTGTCAGCATCTTCATTTACATAATATGCTTCATTGATCATCTTTCCTTTTTTTTCTTTTCCTTCTCGATGTTTATTCCTCTTAGCTCTTTTAGGACATCTTGAAGCATAATTTCCTATTCCCCCACAACTAAAAAATTTGAAAGGTAACTTACCTTGATACTTACCAGAGCCCTTTTTTATTCTTCTTGCAAAGTTATCTTTCACTTCATCAAAGTTTTCTTCATCCAGATCTTCAACTCTTGTAGCCTTGAAAGAATTTAATATCTTTGATCCATCTCAAGCTAGGCTTTCTCATTTCAAATGAGGTTAGAGTACCCAATAGTTGATCTTTAGTATAGGTCTTATAATCTACAAATTTCTCAATAGCATACACCTTTTCACTATATGCATCAGAGAGAGTTCTGAGAATCTTCTTTACTATTCTGGATTCATCCACGTGTGCACCAAGTCCTCACATTCCACCTACCAAATCATCCACTCTCTTTACATAGGATTTAATGTTCTCATCTTCAGTCATTCACGGGATCTCAAATTGTGTCTCCAAGTTTTGAAACTTTTCTTATTTAACAATTTTCATCTCCTTCATGGATCTTTTCCAATACATCCTAGATCTCTTTAGTGGTCTTCAAATTTATAACTTTAATTAATTATGTTTGTGAAAGACTATTCTTCAGAATAAATTTTTCCTTATTGTTTTCTTCATGTTCCTTGATCTCATTAGTAATACTTGGACCATTACCAGGGGCAGTGTATGGAGTCTTATAAGCTTTATCAACATCATATCCATAGTATTCTAGATATCCTTCCATCTTTGTCTTTCAAAAAGTGTAATCGATGCCATCAAACCTGAGGAAATAAATACTTATCTTGTTTAGCATCTTGGACCTTCCTTAAGTAGTTAAGCTCTTCCAAGGAACCAAGCTCTGATACCAATTTTTGAACAAGACAACTAAGAGAGGGTGTGAATCATTTGAAGCAATTTTAACCTTTAAAACTTTCACCAGAAGTTAGATCAATAATCATTCATAAATCCTTTACTCTGCTAATGTGATTAATCATTAAGTGCATAAGTAAAAACTGAAATAAGTAAAACCATACACACAATAACACTAGATTTACATGGAAAACCCAATGAGGGAAAAAAAATGATGAGGATTAACTCACAATATAAAGAATTCCAAATTGAATACAAAGGCTCACTTCCAAAAAAGGCTCACTACCAAAATAGGACTTACTATTCAAGACAAGTCTCACTATGCAATGAGGGCTCATTTCCCAGAGGGCCGACTGCCATAAAATTACAAAGAAGATAGAAGAAAATTGTTATAAAGAGAAAACTATCTCAATGCAATAGAGATTTCCACCATCATTCACTCACACACTTGCATACATGCTTGAATGACAAAGTACACCTTCAACTCACTCCCTCCTATAACTCGACACTTGAATTTTGCATTGATCTGCTTAAACTCACATCACATACATTGTTTCACATCTATCTCACATCTATCTTACCTCTACCTTATCCTTCACTAACATCTCAACTTGAACTTATACCATCTTCAACCTTGAAACCCATCCAAGGTTGGTCACACACAATTTGTATTTACAAATTCAAATTAGGTTGGCGCTAAAACATTCTATAGTGGAATCAGAATGAGGGAAACCTATTCATATAATTAATGATGACCTAAATAAGTCCCAACACACCTCAACATGATTCTATGAACTTTTTGAGTAGTGTTTAACACAAGGTCAACCAACACCCATGTAAAACACATTAAAAAATTAAGCACACACAACCTTAACACGATCCAATATTTTCAGTCAACAAAATTCACTTGAACACAATCTTATCAACTTATTCTTAGAACCACAAGTCCTAAAGCCAAAATTTAGAGAAATCTAGAGCAACTAAATTTCTGCTGGATTACAGCCAGACACATTGAAAAACATAGTACATACTGATGAAAATATCTCACACAATACAATGCTCCAGAAACCCAAACTCTAGATATAGTAACAATCATGAACAACACCTCAGACCTACACAAGCATAGGAACACATATCAGATCACAATCTGGAGCATACTAGAAAACATTCTTTATTACAATTTTCTCAATATCCTCAACATATACAATCAATAAAATGTTTCCATGACATCAATGACAATAATAACTGGTTGGTAACCATTTGACATCAATGACAACACCTTCATACTTACAACATACTCATGCATTGTATAACTATAATCTCCCTACTTATGAGTACAATATAGGGAAATGAAATGAGGTCATTAACAATCATGTTAGTTATTCTCCCAAAATCGCCTCTAATTGTGAGATTATCTTCGCACAAGAGAATGAAATCATTGACATATTTATTAATATCACTTTTCCTATTCTTCACTCATCTCCCAATATCTCCCCTACTTGTGAGATTTGTTTTGTGGAAGAGGATGCAATCATGGATAATCATGACAAACATAGTTCTTCTCTCGATACCTCTCCTACTTATGAGGAGGATATCTTAGCTTTAGAGAATATTACTAGTGAGCATCATAAGAATACGATTTGTTTCTCTCCCAAAACCTCTCCTACATGGGAATATATTATCGTGCGAGAGAATGAAATCATTGAAACATTTCTTAATATCACTTTTTCGAATCTAAATTCATCTCCCAACATCTGTCCCACTTGTGAGAATCTAAATACAATAATGATAATCATAGTTGTCCTTGTTCTGATACCTCTCATACTCGTGACAAATGTATATTTTTGTTAGAAGATCCAACCATTGAGCATCATGAGAATCTTGTTTTTCCTTCTCCCAATGCTTCCCTCACTTGGGAAGATATTACAACATAAGAAAATGACATAATTGATATGTTTCTTTCAAAAGATAGTATGGTGAAAATAGACCCCCCCTCCATATAATATCATCAACAAAAAATCAAATCTATTGAGGTTATGAATACACAATTGGCTATTAGATCTCCTTTGATTATTGGACCTCCTAAAACACCTTTTGGACCTCCTAAAAATCCTTTAATTATTGGACCTTCTAAGTCACCTCTCATTATAGTACCTCCTAAACCTCATGGCCATTTCCTAAACTTTACAATGCAACTTACTAGTAATCATGTGTTATAGCAACCAAGTTATCACATTGTATCTCACACATATAATACTAGAAATAATAAGCAACCAAAACAAACTCCAACATTCATCCCATTGCCTCAACCATATCTTCCACCTGCACCTAATATCAAGCAATATAGTGCTAAGAATATGATATTATTGAGCAACTTCGTAACACTCCTGCTAAGATCTCCTTGCAGGATTTAATTCAATCATCACTTATTTACCATGGCATACTTCAAAGTTCTTTGTAAAAATTTGTGATCCCTCCTAGTGCACAACAAAATGATGTGGAAGCTTTGATTGAGAATATTAATTCACCTAATTTAGATATTATCTTTCATAAAAATCAATTACCCCCTTTGGAAACACACAAAAAATGATTCGTTGATGATAATGGTTATTATTAATAGGGTTGGGATTAGACATACCCTTATTGACAATTGTTCAAGGAATAATGTTTTTAGTATAAATATTTTGGATAAAATTGGAGTAGACAAAACTTTAACTCAACCTATTAATCTATCAATCAAATGTTTTGATAATGTGGGAAGACAACCACTTGGTGTGATAATGCTACATATTAAATTTGGAAATGTTGTGTTGCAAACTCCTATCCATCCATGATCCTTCATATAGTATTCTAATGGATAGACCATGGATTCATAAGATGAATAGAGTGCCTTCAATGCTTAACCATTCAATGAAACACATATACAACAATAAGGTTTACATGATAAAAGTTGCTCCTAAGTCTAAATTTCTTCTACAAACTGAAACACGAGTGATGAATCCTCTTAGAACATTGACACCAACTACAAAAGTGGAACCTTTACAAGTTGAGAACAAAGATGAATTCCTTTCATCCATGAAAATGTTGTTATTTAATGATTGGGAATTAGTAGATTTTACACCTACATTCATGGGAGAATACAAGATCACATAGTCAAAATCAAAGAAAGAAAGAAGCCTGAATGATATCAATACAATCCGTTGCTAGATCATCCACAACTTCTAGAAAATATGAAAACAAAAATTACACATCAACTTATGATGAAGATGATCATGAAACACCACCTTCTTCAAAAGAAATGAAAAAAATTTATGGAAGAGGTTATGAACTTTTACAACAACTTGGCTATAAAGGAAAAGGTCGTGGTGTTAAAGAATAAGGAATTTGTGTTCCCATAGAGCCCAACATGCAAGAAACAACAAGAGGGCTTGGATATTGTTCTTCAAAAATAACAACAACATAAAAAAAACTTCACTTAATCAATAGCATTAGTTGTTGCTCCTTTCCATGTAGTACTAGTATTATCACACAATACTCACTACTATGAATGGGGTATATACTTGGCTTTATTCAATCATATTTCATTATCACAAGGAGTAGCATATTATATCTCATTTTCTCTCATCTTTGCCCGAACACTTGGGGGAAAGGGGTTAGGTAGTCTTGTGTTGAGTGCATCCCTTCTTGGGATCCTTTTATTTCTCCTTAAAATTTTAGTGTAGCAAGTACACTAACATTTTAAGGGGGGGCATATAGTCCCTTGCTTATTGTTTGCATGAGAAATGGTCCTTTCTTAACGATGATAGAATAGGAAGTGTGACATTTTCAATTAAAGTGAGGCCTTCTTTCTCTATGTTAGTGTCTCCTTTATGGTAATATTAGGCTTGATGTCCCATAATAATGTGACCTCTCTTGTTATATGATGTTCCCCTTGGTGTTAATGTTGTGACCAGTATTCCCTGAGACATGAATTTATTTTTCCATAGCTTGTCATCTCTTGGTGGTGATGTCATATGTGATATTCCCTAAGGTGTGAGCTTTCATGTATTGCAAAAATTTCCTTTTTTTTGTAAATAACCTCTTTTGGTGGTGTTTTTATAACGTCCCTTAATTTTTTATCCTTATCCTATCATTATTTATGCATCCCCTGAGGTGAGTTTTGTTTGTCCCTCAAGATGTTAAACCTTGTGCACTCATTGAGGTAAGTTTTGTTCATCCCATGAGATGTTAAACCTTGTGCAGCCCTTGAGTTGTGTTTTGTTTGTCCCCTTGATACGTTAAACCTTGTGCACCACTTGAGGTGAGTTTTGTTTGTCCCTCGAGACATTCAACTTTGTGCACCCCTTGAGGTGAGTTTTTGCAAGACAATCCATAAATTTAGCATAATGGAGCTTGTTGGGTCATGAAATTGAGCACCCCTTTCCAAGATGGCCACCTATTATAACACACCTTGATTGCTAGTGGAGCCATGTGTTTCATGAGTGATGTGGCATAACGTAGCTTTCTATTCCTCATGGGAGTTAAAATTTATTTGATGGATGATATTTTGTATTTGAGACAATTTAAGACTGAGGTCTCTTTGCCTTACCAACTTGAATTTTTTAGTACAAACCTTATGTTTTTGGTGTTTTATTTGTGTTCAAATCACATGTACATCATTTTTTTTTTTGTTTAGTCATCATCTATATGTTCCATCATGTCATGTGTTTTCATTGTGTATGCCTCATATTTTTTGACATGTATGTTGTCTTGCTACATATCATACATGTGCATGTTCCTTTGTTCTTATGTTGGTTTTTGATGGGATCTTGGATCTTGGGGGCTTGTACACTCCCCCTATATCGTTAGCCATCCTATATTTTTAACATTTGAACATTCAAACACCTCTTGACACAAATTTTCTACTTTAGTGTGATTATGACCATAAGTTCATAATCTTACTAAAGTGGGGGCTAATTGTAGCATTATAAATTGTCACCCTTGACAATTTCACACTATGTTTTTCTCCCCTTAATATATTGAGCCTATTTGGGTCCCTAATTTCCTTAAATTATGCATTTTATAAGCCCATTTGTATAATTTTCTGAGAAATTGCAAGCATTGAACAAACACATCCAATTAATATTTTGCCCTCAACACTTAATGTCCTAGAGAATAGGGCTAGGACCCATTCACCCAAGGGAAAATGGGTCCCCCTATTCTATTGGGGACCTATTTTGGACATGTTAGAATGGCTATTTTATCATTCAAAACCAAACTTGTAAAGGTCATCTATCGGGATCTATTTTTTGGGAAATTAAATAAATGCTTATAAATACCTAGTCTTTCACCATTTGAAAATAGAAGGAGATTTTATGAGCAAGTATTATTTTCAAGAGAAAGTCAAGAGCAACATTCTATAGATTTATAGCAGAAATTCAAGATCAAAGCATCATGTCAAAGTGTTTTTGAGTTCATGTTGTATTATTGTCATTATTTTGTGAAGGCTAATCTCTTTTGTACATCTCCAAAGAAATTCAAGAAATCAAGAAAGAAAGATACAAGACCTTGGTGATATAGGCATGACTTTAGTCATTCAAGGAAGCCATTAAAGGGTGGTGAGTTGTAGAAATTTTTGATTTCATTATTCCTTCCTATCCATTATAAGTTCATCATTGACATTTCCATTATTGAAGTGGAAACACTTACATAGGGTTTGAAAGAGGCAAGCCCCTAAATGACCCAAAAACAATTCTCTGTTTGAATGTGTAGGTCTTAGGTTTGAAGAGGAGTGAAGAAATATTGAAGATAAGTTTTCCATTATTTCATTCGAAGCCCTAAATATTTTCAAGCCATGGAAACCCACCTATAAATTTTTTGGCAGTGTTCTAGCAACTTTTCAAGCAGAAACGAGAGTATCAGATCTACCACTAGAGGATTACAAAAGTTGAGTAGGAAACCCTTACAAGGATAGATACACCCTTGGGTGTATAAGTCCTATGCACACTGAAACCAATTTTTATGGGTAGGTACATAATCCTCTGCACTTCCCAAGTCTTCCTACAATTGATTGTTTTTGTTTATCAATTGTCAGATTCTTACAAATTTTAGTAGTAGGGCACATAGTTTAACTACAGTAATCATAGTAAATCAATTCCAACCCATTCCAATCCCACAAATTTATAGAGATCTAGATATAATTAGCTCACCTTCATGGTTGAAAGTTAATTTGTATACCTTGTTGATATCCATCTCAAAGAAACCCTAGGAAAAGGCCTTGAATCCTATTGTTCTAAGCACTTAGGACTTAAGATTACCTTTTTTTATGTTTCAACTGGTAATGTATGTTTCTTGATTTAGTGATATGACAATAGAATTACCAACATAGATAGGTATATTAGTACAACTTCAATTAATTCTCACTGATCTCTTGAAAAGATTGTGCCACCTTTGACCATATATTATTTGAAACACCTTTGAGATCAATCCTATTACTACATCAATGACAACCTTTGTTCAACAATAATTAGGGTCCCATACCTAAACTGATAATGTGACTATTTATTGCACTAGATGTTGTCCATTAGTTCATACCACATGATCTCATAGAGATCTATATCCTTGCCATCTTTTATCATTTTATATGCTATGTGGATGGTAGTTTTAGTGGTTGAACTCTCTCAATTGGTATAGTATAATTTTTATGTTATTCCCATTGTTGGATAATTGACCATAGGATTATTAATATTTGTGATATCAAGGATTTGGACATCATACACTGCTCTAGTTAAGTAGATGACTTGTGAGTTTTTGATAGATTTCTTTGGTGGAACTTCTCCTTTAGCCCATATCCCTATGATAGCTTGGATGGCCTCTTTGGTGATTCAATATGGTTGGTCTAGATAAAGGTATTCATCATGTAATCTACTTGGAATTATACAATCCCATTCTTCATGTCTAATGAAGTCTATAAATTCTTGCAATATGTCTAGCCTCTTCTTTGTGATGTTTTGGTATTGTGGTAGGTATTGTTTTGTTCTTGGTTGTAGGAGACTAGGCTATAAGGTTTCAAACTTGGTATGGTTGATCTCCGGGAGGGTTGCATGTATATATTTCTAGATATCCTTGATATAGATCACCTCCATAGGTACCTTGGATAGTACCACTATTGGGTAAGTCTCCATCACATTGTATTGGAAGTGCTTATATTTTAGCCTTATATTTTGAGATATGCCGACGACAGAAGGTGTGGCCATTGCCAAAGTCTAAGATTTAGCAATAGAGTAGGAATTATCTTAGTGTTGAGTGGAAAAAAATAAATTTAGTAGATTAGAGTGTGTAGTGAGTGAAAATAAGATGATGAAGGGTTATTTATAACTTTTGTGTGAGATGAGTGCGATAAATTATGTAGTCATTTCTCATGTTTTTTTCTCATAAAATTTTTACCACTCAATTTTTTTGGTATGCATTTTTCTTTTGTGGTTATTTTTGAGCTATAATATATAATATTCACTAGGTTCTGATTATTCTTTTAATCTAGCTGCAGGTGGTAATACTTAAGGTGTGTGTCATTTACATATCTTATCATAAGGGTTCCATTTAGTTGTCTAAGTTTAATTTCTCATAAATAATTGATATCATGGATGTGGTACGGTCCTATCCATCTAACCTTCAATTTCCCTTATGTATTAAACTTGCAATTATAAAGTAACACTAGGTCCCTTATTTTGAATGTTTTTAAACTCAAGTTCCTATCATGCCATGCTTTCTACCTAATAGGAACTATGAAATTTTTTGTGGTTTTTAGTAAAAGTTACCTTCTAAGCTTTTGAATGGGGTGTATAGGTTAGGGTTTATTGAAATAGTGTTTAGGGTTTACCTTGGCTTGTAACATCCTATAAAAAAAATTTAAAATCTCCTTTGATCTTTGTTCTATTTCCATGTTGACCTTTCAGTACTAGTTTCCAATTGGTTAAGTTACAACTTGAGTGTTTATGTTCATGCATTGGCTAGACCCTTTTACCTTGTGATACCAATTAATCCTTTATTATGAAAATCCTATAAATTTTTCATTTCTGAGCTTTTGAATTATGTCTCGCCGAGTCCCTTTAAAATTTTTCTATTTCCATGAAGTATTTGGTTGATGTCTTAAGTGTTGAAATGAACAAGAAAATTGAGAGGGGGGATGAATTAGTTGTAGCAAATTAAACCTTCAAAACCCTCAGTAGTCAACAAATCCATAAGAATTCATTAAACCCTTATTTTGTTAAGTTGATTAAACATGAATTGTAGATAATAAAAACTGAAATCACAACCCATACACATGAGAACACTAGATTTATGTGGAAAACCCAATTAGGGAAAAGCCATGATGGAGATTATCTCACAATATAAGTAATAGCAAAACCAGTACAAAGGGGCTAGCTGGAAGAATATGACACACTATCCAAAAAGGCTCATAGCCAGGGTTCACTACCATAGAAATAAAACAAGAAGATAGAAGAAGAATGTTAGATAGAGAAAACACTTCTCAATGCACAAATTTCACAATCCACCAAAATTGCTTGCACACTTTCATAGTCTCACATGAAATATATCATATGCCTTTAGCTCACCGCCTTCAAGAACCCTAACATGAAGTTCACATTGCTCTACTTAATTTCACATCACTCATATCCCCTACAACAATCTCACATCTATCTTTCTTTCTACTCTTTTTACTCACTCTCTTGCATCAACACCATTCATATTTATATCAAGCTCTACCTTCAAGAATTTTCTCCAATGTCAGCCACTAGTCATTATACATTCAAATTCAAAATAGGTCGACACCTAAACATTCATCTAGTGGATAGGAACAAAAGGTTGCATACATAAATCTTTAATTATGACCCAAATAGATCCCAACACACTTCAACATGCTTTCACAAGCCTCACATGTAGTGTTAAACACAAGGTTGACCAACACCCATGTAAAACACCATAGACATTAAGTACACACTTCCTTAGATCAAGTTGAGAGTTCCAAACAACATAATTTACTTGAAATCAATCTAGAACAATCCATGAACTACTTAAGACTCATCAAATACTTCATCCAAGTTTGCATCAAAAAATACTTTAACTCAGGACAACTGATAACCCTTAATTGCATATTGATAAATGAAATTCTCACTATACTACACCAAATAAAGTAGAAACTTGAACATAAAAAGACAAAAAATATAATGAAATTACCAAAATTACACAACTTGAAGCCAAATAGCAGAGAAATATAAAGCAAATAAATTTCTCTAGACCACAAAAAACATTCCTTAACAACTAGTTTAGATATTGGTGAAAATATCTCACTGTGTACAATGATCTAGAAACCCAAATTTTGAATATAGCAACCTATGTCAACCTTGAACAACCTATAAGATCCACACAAGAATAGCATCAAAACTAAAAGAATGTGGAGAAAAATATTGAAGAACATTATGAACATTTGTACAACACAGTTTACTCTATTTATCAAATTTTCTCAAAGCATTTGGAAACCAAGTACCAGAGCCATCATCTTAGCTCATTACTTCACTCCAACTCATTTTTGGACTTTGGAAAAAAATAATAGCTCCATGTACTCACAACACTTCTTCAAGGTCTCAAATACACATGCAAAACCTATGTTTCCTCTTTTCCACAATTTTCTCAATACCCTCAACATCTTCATCCCATGGTTGACATCAATGACAACACCAGTCAACAAACTTCCTATTGACATCAATGAAAACACCGCCATACTTGCAATGATCTCCCCCTTTATCATTGATGGAAACACAAGATGTGAAAAAAACCCAAAGACCACACAACATTCTTGAAACTTCTCTTTTTCACATGATTCTTTCTCCCCCTTTGACATCAATGGAAAAAGGATAAAATTTTGCATTGTTCTCCCTCTTTGACACTATACCAAAAATTCCTGAATTGAATAATCCCCATTAGGAGTACACCCAACTCAATCATCAACACAATGAAAACACATGAAACTACCTACTCCCTTTGAGAGGTAGCCACCAACACTAGTCTAGAAAAGATATAGATGCATAGATCCACTAGATTGATGCATCTCCATATGCATCTAGTTCAAGAAAGAAGGGACAATAACCCCCAACCTTTCCTAAAGATAATAAAATGCATCCTTAGGAAGAGCCTTAGTAAATGTGTTAGCAATCTGATCCTTTGTAGGAACATACTCAAGCTTCACTTCATTCTCCATAACCTTCTCTCTCAAAAAGTGATACTTGATAGATATATGCTTTGTCCTTGAATGCATCACTGGATTCTTTGAAATGTTTATTGCACTTGTATTATCATAGAATATAGTTATAGGCTCACCATATACAACTTTGATATCCTTCAATGTTTTCTTCATCCATAATGCCTATTTGCAACATGATTTCATTGCAATATACTCAGCCTCTATAGTGGATAAAGAATCCGAACCATGTTTTTTACTCAACTATGACACCAATATACATCCAAGAAAGAATGCACCACCACTTGTACTTTTCTTTTCATCAACACAACCAATCAAATCTACATATGTATAAGCATTTAATGTGAAATCAGTATCCTTAGGATACCACAAACCATAATCCAATGTGCCTCCTAGATATATAAATATTCTCTTCCCTATAGCCACAAGTGTTTCTTTAGGATCTTCTTGAAATCTAGCAATAAGAAAAATTGCATGTATGATATCTGGTCTACCAGCAGTCAAATACAACAGTCCACCAATCATATATCTATACTTTCTCTAATCAGCCTTAGGTGAATCATCATCTTTTCTCAATTTGCAACTAGTCTCCATAGGAGTTCATACCGGTTTGGAGTCATCCATTCCAAACTTCTTCAACATCTCTTTGACATACTTAGACTATGAAATGAAAATCCCTTTATGAGTTTGATTGATCTGTAGCCCAAGAAAGAAATTCACTCCCCAAACATTGACATCTCAAATTATTTTTCCATTTCTTTAGCAAATTTCTTACACATAGCCTCATTTCCACCGAAGATAATATCATCCACATATACAACTACTATCAAGATTTTGTCTTCCTCAATTTTAAAGTAAATATATCTATCTACGGAGCCCTTACTAAATCCTTTTTGTATCAAGTACTTGTCCAATCTTGCATACCAAGCTCTAGGAGCTTGCTTCAAACCATTTAGTCCCTTCTTCAACTTGCATACCATGTCCAATTGATCTGATAACTGAAAACCTTCTAGTTGTTCCATGTAAACCTCTTCTTCCAATTCTCCATTTAGAAAAGTAGATTTCACATCCATCTAATAGAACTTAAAATATTAATGTGTTGAAAATGCCAAAAACATTCTGATAGCTTACATTCTAGCCACAAGAGAAAAGGTCTCCTCAAAATCTATACCTTCTACTTGTGAGTAACCCTTACACACAAGTCTTTCCTTGTTTCTTACTACTTCTCCATTCTCATCTGGCTTGTTCCTGAATACCCATTTAGTTCCAATTATGTTTTTGTTTGCCAATCTAGGGATCAATTCTCAAGTCTGATTTATCTCTATCTAAATAAGTTCTTCTTCCATTACCTTCATCCAATGCTCATCCTTACATGCTTCGCTTACTACTTTAGGTCCGGCTTTAGAAAGTAAGAAAAAAATTACTTCAACTTCAACAACTTTGCTTCTTTTCAATACACCTTTCCTCTTATGTCCAATGATTTGATTTTTGAAATGATTCTTTTGCACATACTTAGAGGTTTTAGGGGTCTTCTCCAGAGCTTCTTCCTCTTCATTTTACACTTCTTGTTCATCAACTATTTCTTCTACTTCTCTTCAATCAGGTTCATATGACACATATCCATCTAGTGCAATGGAACTCTACAAGTTTAAATCAGCTTTAACATTTGCACTTTCAACTATCTTTCTCAATCTTTTGTTGTAACATCTATAATATTTGCTTCTAATAGAATATACATGGAAGATACCTTCATCAGACCTTGCATGAAACTTTCCTAAATCTTTTTCTCTTTTGATGTAACATTTTCTTCCAAACACTCTAAAGTATTTCATAGTAGGAATCCTTCCATACCATAGCTCATAAGGAATCTTTGTGCTGTTAGCTTTAACTTGAAATCTGTTAAGTATGTAATTAGTAGTATGAGTAGCTTCTCTCCAGTAAACTTGCGGTAGATTTTCCTCTTTCATCATAGTCCTTGCAGCTTATTGAATAGTTATATTTTTCCTTCAACAACTCCATTCTGTTGAGGAGTTCTAGGGGAAGACAAATGCCTCTTTATTCCATGAACTTCACAAAATATGTTAAACTAATTGGAGGTGAATTCACCACCTCTGTAAGATCTTAAGCATTATTTTTAAAATCCATTTCATTCTCAATCATAGCTTTAAATTCCTTGAATTTATCTAATGCATCATATTTCTCTCTAAGAAAATTAACCCATGTCATTCTATAATAATCATCAATCAAAAGCATAAAGTACTTGTCACCTTGAAAAATTCTCACCCTTGGAGGACCACTAAAATTTGTATGCACTAATTCCAGCAATTCAGTAGCAGATTGTTCCTTTCCCTTAAATCCACTTCTTGTTTCTTTTCCAAATTGACAACTCTCACAAACATCATTGATAGGTTTTGAGATTCTAGGTAAATCTCTCACAACATGAACCGAACTTATTCTTGCCAAATTATCAAAATTAATGTGACACATCCTCTGATGCCATAACCAACTATCATTAATCTGTGACATAAAGAAATGACCATTAGCACCTTTAAGCTGATAGATGTTTCCATTTTCTCTCTTTGCAACAATAATCATAGTTTCAGACCCTTTTCAGATCTCATGAGATTCATCCTTAAACACATGATTATATCCTTTGCTACACATTATCTAACACTCAAGAGATTATGTCTTAAACTATTAACATAGTAGAAATTTTCAATATTATGCTTTCCATAAAAACTGATTGAACCTATTCCACAAATATTAGCTCCTAAATCATCTCCAAATTTAACTAGTCCTCAATCATACTTTTCAAGTTTAACTAACTTACTTTTGTCTCCAGTCATATGATTAGAGAAGCTACTATCAACAACCCAACAATTCTTATCTTCTTTGACATTAAAATTAGATACCAAAGTACCTTCAACCTTATCCTTGATCTCTAGAGCACTTTCCTTCACACAACTTTTAGGGTTAGTAGAAGCAGGTTCTTATTTTATAGCAAAAAATAGACATTCATTATCATCAAAATATCCATAGTTAGATTCATCATCATAAATCTAGCATCTTATTTCACATAGCAAGATTTCCTAATCATCTTTCCTTTAGTTTCTTTGTTCTTATTGTTTAGAGATCTCTTTGAACATCTAGAAGCATAATGACCTATACCACCATAGCTAAAAAATTTGAAAGGTAATTTACCTTGATACTTATCGGTGCCATTTCTCATCCTTCTCACAAATTTAGCTTCCAAATTATCAAGATATTCATCACCTAAATCTTCAACCTTCTCTAGTTTACCAACCTTGAAAGCACACTCTACTTTTGTACTTTTCTTTAGTTTTCTCATCTCAAATGCAATCAGAGTACCAATCAACTGATCTCTAGAATAATTATCAAAATCAACCATTTCCTCAATAGTAGATACCTTTTCATTGTAGCAATCTAGAAGATATTTAGTAAATTTCTTCACCACTTTAGATTCTTTAACTATTGCACCAAGACCTCTCATATTACTCATTAATTCATCAACTCTCTGAATGTAGCTTTTAATTGTTTCATCTTTATACATATGTATCATTTCAAAAAAAATTTTCAAGTTTTGCAACTTTAATTGCTTGAATTATAGGTCTCCTTCATAAATGATTTATAACTTATCCCAAACTTCTTCAGCAATATTCAAACTCATAACTTTAAATAATTCATTATTTGAAAGAATATTCACAATAATGTACCTTGATTTATGCACTTGTACTCAAACCATTTCATGGTGGAGTGTATGTAGTCTAATAAGCCTTCTCAATATCATATATCTAAGCACACAAATATCCTTCCATCTTTGTTTTCTAGAATTCATAATGTGAGCATCAGATCTAGGATATTAAAAAGGAATCTTGTTCGCCATCTTGGATCTACCTCAAGCAGTTAATATTTTCTTCAAGGAACCTTGCTCTGATACCAATTGTTGAAAAGAACAAGAAAACTGAGAGGGGGGGGGGGTGAATCAGTTGTAGCAAATTAAACCTTCAAAACCATCAATAGTAAATAGATCCACAAGAATTCATTAAATCCTTATTCTGTTAAGTTGATTAAACATGAAATGCAGATAACAAAAACTAAAATCACAACACCATACACATGAGAACAAAAGATTTACATGGAAAACCCAATGAGTGAAAAACCATAGTGAGGATTAGCTCACAATATAAGTAATAGAAAAATTGGTACAAAGGGGCTCACAACCAAGGTTCACTTGCACAAAAAGAAAATAAGAAGATAGAAGAAGAATGTTACATAGAAAAATAATTCTCAGTGCAACAAGGAGTCCACCACAATTGCTCGCACACTTTCATAGTCTCACATGAAAGATATTAGATTCCTTCATATCACTACCTTTAGGAACCCTAACTTCACACTGTTCTGCTTAATTTCACACCAATCACATCACTTGCAACAATCTCGCATCTATCTTGATTCTTAATATTTCCACTCACTCTCTTGCATTGACACTGTTCATATTTAATTCAAGATCTACATTAAAAACTTTTCTCCAATGTCAGAAACTAGCCATTATACATTCAAATTCAAAATAGGTCAGCACCTAAACATTGCCATGGTGGATAGGAATGAAAGGTGACCTACATAAATCCTTAATTAGGACACAAATAGATCCCAACACACTTCAATAGTCTTCCACAAGCCTTGCATGTAGTGTTAAACACAAGGTCAGCCAACACTTGTGCAAAACACCATAGACATTAAGTACACACTTCCTTAGATAAAGGAAAGAGTTTCAAACAACATAATTTACTTGAAATCAATCCAGAACAATCCATGAACTACTTACAATTCCTAAAATACTTCATCCAAGCTCACATCAACAAATACTTTAACTCATGACAACTGATAACCCTTAATTGCATATTGATAAATAAAATTTTCACTGTACTCCAGCAAATCAAGTAGAAAATTGAACATAAAAAAGATAAAACATTATAAGAAACTTCCCAAAATTGCACAACCTGAAGCCAAATAGTGGAGAAACAAGGAGAAAATACATTTCTCCAAACCACAAAAAAAATTACTAAACAACTAGTTCAGATATAGGTGAAAATATCTCGCACTATACAACAATCCAGAAACCCAAATTCTAATTATAGAAACCTTTTTCAACCTTGAATAACCTATAAGATCCACACAGGCATAACATCAATGTTGAAAGAACATGAAGCATAATATTGGAGCATATTAAGAACATTTTCACAACATAGTTTACTATTTATCAATTTTTTTCAAAAGAACTTGGAAACCAAGTACCAAATCCATCATATCAACTCATTACTTCACTCCAATTGATCTTTAGACTTTGCAACAAAATAATAGCTCCATGTACTCATAACACTTTCTCAAGGTCTCAACTACACATGCACAACCTATTTTTCCTCTTTTCCACAATTTTCTCAAAATCTTCAACATATTCATCCCATAGTTGACATCAATGAAAACAACAGTCAATAGACTTCTTGTTGACATTAGTGACAACACCATCATAATTTCAACACTAATTTGGAGCTATGCTTATGAAGTTTTATCAAATGTCATTTATCTATGTTACCTAGGCAATGCCACTACTTTTAAAAAAACTTATGTGCATGTGTAAAACACCTCACTTAAGTTGCTTCAACCTCACTTAGCTTTGACCATGTGGAAAAGTCTCATTGCATCACTTACCTCCTTTGCATGAATCTTTCTTCATTCCTTGCTAGTCCCTTTTATGCAATATGCAATGACATCATTGATCAATACCTCGAGGATAGGTGTCATGATATTATCTCATTGCTTAGCCTCTTCATGCTACATTTCCCATTGTTGAGTGTCTACTACTAAATGTGCTATGCATGGTTGTTCGTGATTGAAACATGTGGCTAAATCTTGTTTCATCACATGCTTCCTTTACATCATGTTTGTGAAATTAGTAGAATATATCCAAAATGTGATGCATGATGAGAACATAAAAGGAAGGAAAGGGTAAGGAATATATCTAGGGAATATTCTAGATAGGTGTCCACTCCTCATTGCATCGCAAGGTCCCTTCTCATCATAGTTTTTATTCCTTAAAGGATAAAGATAAGTATAATATGTGCTAAGCATCTCAAATTGTGACACATGTAAAAATCTTTCTTCATCGCACAACCATAGTTCATTGTAAATATGAATGAAGGGGAAGTATGAAGAAATGAGATGTGCAATGAAATAAGGAAGGAAAGGAATACATGAGAGGGAATATTTTATGCCAAGTGTCAACATTTCAGCTTGTCACATTGATCCTATGTATCAAAAATTCAACTCATTGAGCTTGAAAGAAAAATGTGATGTACAATGGTATAAGAGAGGGGGAACAACCACTATAAGGCCCCAAGTCATGAAAGGCCAAGAGAAATATGGCTACCCTAGCTTACCTCAGTTTTCAAGGGTGTTAGGATAGATGGGATGAGAATGATGAGGACTATAAGGTCCTTTGATCATTCTATAAAACCAAGAGCTAAAAGGAGACTAGACGAGTCAGTTTTCAAGGTCAACTCTATGTCTTGGGTAGCTCTTTGTTAGAGGACAAAAGCACAATTTTGGGATGACAGCATGACGCACTAGAATCTCTCAGGTGTGCTTGTGTTTGTATGGTGAAAAAACCATAGAGATAAGGTCTAACCTCTAAAAGACGGACTAACAACCTAGTTTAAGAGTTTCTAAAGGTGCAAGATAAGATGATAAAGTATGAAACTTAAAGACAAACATGATAAATGAAGTATATTACTACAAGGGTGACAAAGATTATCTCACACAACAATCCTTTTGCCAACTTGCTCCAAGATTCACCTACACACAAAAAAGAGGGAAAATGTTGGGGGGCTGTATAGGGGTCTGCCTCAGTCAAACCCCCACTTTGGTGTTTCCACCTCCATGGACAACCAAGTTTGCAATTATGTAGAAATAAAGTGATAAAGAGAGAATACAAGAAAAGTACACCAAAAACACTACAAAACAGTACATGCTTACTCAACCAAACAATAGAGAAGATGAGAGGAGCTTATTACCTCTGTCTAAAGCATTCAAGGCTAGTGGAGGAGAAAGATGAGAGGAACTCAAGCCTTTGCTACAATGGATTCATCCTGCGCTTTCTCTATCAAAGTGATGGAGTGATAGATTGCTGCTATGGAGCGTGAAATGTTGCTTCAAAGCTTTAAGATGAATGCACAGGGTGATCCCACAATAGTGGTTTACAATTTTTGGCCAAACTGGACACTGCAATTATTATTTTTAACTAAATCTTCATATTTGGGCACCTACAGCAGCTAAACCATGAGGAATTTGAAGATGATGAAAAATAGAGTCTCATCATATTTTTTTTGTAGATTCTAAAAATATTTTTTTCAAAATTTTTGGAATCAGATTGCACTTTTTTTTCCATCTCCCACAAAAACTAGTTTTTTTCAGAAAACAACATTTTTAAAAAGTGATGCTCACCGTATACAACATAAATTTTTTTGTATAAAGGATAAAATTCTAATTTTTTCAAATTTAGATTTGTAACTATGATATCTAGCACTTGAATTTGGTCTCATAGTTTTTTATTGAATATTTTTTCCTTAATCAAGTTTCAAAGTCAAACCAATTGCAATTCAGACAAAGGCGGACTATATACAACATAACTTTTTCTGTATGTATCAAAATTCAAATTTTTTTTTTTAATGGATCAAGGACATTAATACCCAGCCTCAATGTATCTTAAAATTTTTTATTTTGATAATCTGCTATTTTTCCACATGTGCAAAACAAAGAGCTTGACTTTCGGTTAAAAACCTATGTTTAATAAAACGAAAAAAAACACATACATAATAAAACCAAAACATATTAAAATTTAATTCGTTGGATAGCTCATTCTAAGGACTACCATATTCTAGTTGGGTTTGTGAAGTATCCTCCATTTTCATCCTCAACCTGAGCTTTGAAGGGTAGAATTTTGCTAAAATTTGGTGGAAGAGGGGGAGAAGGGCAAAAAACGGGGGTTCAAGTGAACCCCCCTTTGAACGAACCCCCTTCGCTCGAAAGGGTGAAGGGGGTTCACTTGAACCCCATTTTTTTTGAATTCCCCATAAGGGAACATGGCATCACAGGGTTCGAGTGAACCCACCATGCAAAACGGGGTTCGCTCGAACTAGGGGTTCGACCGAACGCCTCTTTTGGGTTCGTGCAAACCCCCTAGTTTGAACGAACCCTTTAAAACATTAAATTTTCAATGTGAGAATTTTCTCAAATTTCCTTCCTCATAAAAATTGTACACCACTATTATGGGTTTACCCCACAAAGTGTGAAGAGATTGTGTAGGCTTCAACTAAAGATGAAAATGGATGAATGAATGGAAGAAAACAACCATATTCGAGTTGGCCAGTTGAAGAAAGGCGTTACACTTCGACTTCCAATAGGAAGTGTAATATTTTTGCAAACTCCAATTATAGGAATCTACCAGGGACGTAAGCACGCTGCACAGATGCCTATGCAATGTGCGAGCATCCCCGATAGAAACACCTCCATTAACACTCAAAATGGGTGCCAAATGTGATGTGAACAATGAGCTTATGTGGAATTAAGCCTCCAAGTTTGGTTTTCTAAAGTGTAAAGGGGTAAAAGGGGAATTTACGTTAGGGGTGCAAATTCACTCCTATACATTTTTCCCCCACTTTAGCAAGCACAAATACTGGTGAGTGCTTCAATAAAGTAGATCGAAGGAGTAGTAGTAAGGTTAGAGATGTATACATGTATTGACAAGGAAGCATATCATGGTCTGGAAAACCTAAAAGTGCAGGAAAGGACTTCATAGTTTCACATAACTATAAAGATAAAGAACAAAAGAACCTTATAGGTTCACGAACCTACAAGGGAGGTATCCTTCAAGAACTCTCACATGAAGGAAGCTAGGAAAGTGCCTTACAGACCCGTAGACCTGTAAGGAAGGTATCCCCCAAGAACTTTCACATGAGGGAGACCGAGTAAAGGGGACTCTATAGAGTAAAAATTGTGACATGTTTACTTGCAGATAAAACACACTAGGAAGTGGCCTCATAGGCTAGCGAATGGATATTCATGCAAACCATAGCCAAGTTGGAAGAATTTCAAAGGGGTCCCTCGAGAACCCTTCAAAAGGAAGAGGGGTCCACTCAAGGGACACGTTGTTTGAAAGGTAAGGTCTAGTCGGGCTGTCCCTAATCTAGACACAAGGATGTGAGGTAGGTCTAGTTGAGCTGCCCCCAGGCTAGATGTAAAGATGTGAAACTAGTCTAGTTGATCTACCCATGAGCTAGATGCCATAGAACTTATTAAAGAAATTTTTTTTCGAAGGGATCCCTCGAGAACCTGGCGTGAAGAAAGGAGGTCCACTCAAGGGACACACTATTCAAAAGCCAATGCCTTCTTTCTCAAATTGATTCATCATCAAGGAATCCTTTTGAAAGATGTTCACTTCATCAAGGAATTCAAAAGGAAGGATATGCCCCCACATGAGGGGAATATTAAAGTTGTTCCCACTTCGGAGGAAGGTTCCCAAGTTCTTTCTTTACAAACCCATGATGAAGGAAACATGTTTTGTTAGGGTTTCAAGTTGAGAATGCAATTCTAACAAAGAAGTGTGTTGGGGGGCCTTTGAGAAAATATATGTTTGGTAGTGAATTCATTTTCTAAAGACCAAGTAATGTAGAAGTGGCGTTGTCGCACATGACAGGGACAACTCAAGCAAAGAAGAGAGAAAGATAAAGGGAAAGTAAAAGACAAAGAGAAACGAATACGAACAAAGGGCATAGGGGGATCTGGTTTCAAAGGGTTAGATCTGCCTTTATTTATATATAATATATAATAGTTGTGATAGGTGAAAGATCATCAATCCCCAAACAGATCAGGAAGAAATGCTGGAAGACAAAGTAAAAATAGAAAATTGGGTCAACATGGAAGGAAGCCTAAATGCCCCCAATGCTTTGCATTGTCCCATATTTTTTGAAAGTCAATCACAAGCATCGAAGAATGATGATACAAATAGAAGAATATTTACAACACAAACACCATGCCTTTATTCAAGCACCAACAGGGGTGACAAGGTTCATCTAGGCACATATAGCACGATCACAAGGGAACAACATCTAATCTAAAGATCAAGAAAAGGGTATCCCCCTAACACTAGTCAACCAAGAGGTCATCAGCTTCCCACTGTAGATCATCGTAGGGGGAAGGATTATGAGCCTACAATGGTGTAATGTTAAGGGGAGGAGGTTCTGATCCTCCTGCAACAAGGGCTAAGGGAAAGGGACTTGTGAGGTCTCTGTCACTCAACTTTTGTGGGTCTAAGTTCAACAAATTTGTGAAGATCACTGACAAGGTCAGAACTTCATCCATTGAATTAAACATGCACTTAACAGGAGTGCCATGTTTTATCTTGACATATGGAGGGGTTTGCACCTGAGGGTCCTCGCCAGGCTCATTAAGTGATTCGGGAGTGGTGAAAAACTCAGGGGAGGTTGGGACTAGTTCCATGACTAGGATAAAATAGGTCATTGTGGGACCACCTTTTGGTGAAGGTGGGCTCCTCTTACATCCTCAATTGTTGGAGGGACCATTCTCTACCTTTTTCTTCATTGGAGGAAGCAAACTCCCCACAGACAAAGCAGGATGGATAAAGGGAGAGGAGGAAAGACCCACAATAGATAGAACTAAAGTGTTAATCATATCTATGGGTTTTAGGAAAGGTGAGACATTTGGAATGGATGTCAACAAAGATGGCTCCACAGAAGAAGTGATGAACACCTACACCTTTCCAGACACATGTGTGCTTGCAACGAAAGCTGGAAGAGATAAATGGCTAGTTTGGATAGAAGCACAAGGGAGGAGAGAGGAGGACAAAATAGGACATCTTGATATAGGAGCAGTCATCTCCTCTTACCTCTTCTGTAAGGAGGCTTGCTCAGCAAGAAGAACCTTTCTTTGACTCTTGCACTCATGCGCAAGGAAGCTTCTGTGACTCTTCGAACCAAAAGCCAGACGTTGTGAAGGAATTAAGGGCTCTTGCTTAGCCATGAGAGTATCCTCTGATGAGCATAGTTTTTGGTCCAATTTTGGGTAGAATCTATAGTTTATTTGCTAAACTTGACATGGGCTTTGATATTAAATGTTGATATTTTTATAGAGTTTCCCTCAAACCATAGACATTGGGTTGAATTCTATTTTTTCCAGTTTTAATGACATTAGCCTATTATGTGGACAATCTATATTAATTTTGCATGTGATTAATGAATTTTCTTTAAGGTGGTTATAGATGTGCAATTATTATGCGTACTAACATTGTCATGCAGACATACTTGAGGATACCGAATTGAGAAATGCAGTCGCCAACAGGTCATGCAGAGGAATCATTTGAGGTTCAATTGAAGGATGATGATAAGAGATTCCCCATGTTAGCCACATGTAACCAAATTGTATTGGTCTTTCATGATGTTGAGAATATGAGGGCGTTACTAAAACGTTGAGTCTATGTTTGGACATGCATGTCTAATCGGGTTCCCTGCATGTGTAACTGCCCTTCTATTCTTTTCTTTGTTTTCCCTAAATTATGTTCTCTCAGTTAGTGGGAGTTGACTACCTTGTTTAGTTGATAGTATAAATAAGGTTTAAATCCTCCTTCTTTAGGGGTTGTTGAGTTATTGATGTTGTACGATCTGATAATATACTAGCATTTCTAGAAAAGCTACTCTTTTGTACTTGCATTTCCCAATGAATAAGATGAAATTTTGAGTTGAACATTTGAGTTTATATTAGTTTTAGAGGATACTCATCCAAGGGGGCCCACTTTGTGAGTAATCTATCCTTTAGTTTAGCTAGATTAGTTATTAGTTTTTGTTTAGTACTTAGTAAAGAATCTGACACTAACTGTTCCTGCAACCAAAGCAGATAGAGTAGTTTCTTGTTTGTTGCTTAGATTTTCATTCTTGTCATGCATGTTTAGCTTAGTTTAATTTTTGAGTGATGTTCAACATTTAATTTGTTCCCTTCCATACAATTTACTTTCAGTATTGAATCTTTCTTAGCTGTAGAGTGAAGATGACTACTTTGAATTCCTAGTGCACATACTATGCTGACCAATTTCTATTTCACGTCCCTGGGTTGACAATTTAAATGAACCTTCATGATGGTTAAAATGGCTATTTAGGTTAGATTTCCAATCTCTGAATCATGGTTATAAATACTTAATTATCAAATCATTGTAGCAGGTTGACATTTTTTGCACCATTATCGGGGATGGTGTCAAACTAGGGAGTTCTTTGGAGTCATTGATAGTTTTTCTTGCTATAGTATCTCTAGAGTTGTTCTTAGTATATCCCTCGTTAGAAGAGTTATGATCCACTATTCTTTCACCAATTCTTTGTGTGAGTTGGTTGATGCTGAGTTGATACCACATGCATAGAAGAAGAGATGCATATGGGAGATTCCTTCCTAATAATCCAAAACCATTTCAGCTAGTAGAGCTTCCAAATTTTCTCAGAATCGAAGAAGAAGAAGATCCACACCCCTTTTCTGATACATTTCTTGACTTAACCAGTTCTAAATTTTCCCTTGAAGATCAAAATCTAGTTGAAGAACCCTCTAGTCTAGAACTTCATCAAGTAGGCATGGGTGATGCAAATGGAAACATGCCTAACAGGTAGAACCAACAAATTTTTCCTTTCCCCATTGCTCATCAAAATGAAGTAGACAACCTCAAAATATCCCTGCTTCAGTCCTTCCTAAGTTCTATGGACCTGTCACAAAAGATCCTGATATATTCTTGTTTGAGTTTGATATACTCTGCAAAAGTTATGACTATACCACTAATGCCCATAGGCTTAAGCTATTTCCTACCACTTTGAAAGAAGCTACATTAAGATGGTTTATGAGCCTTGGCAGAGATACTATGGATACTTGGGAGAACATGAAGATAAATTTCCTTGAGAAATACAAAGAGTATTGTAGGGGCAGTGTTATGAGAGGAGATGACATTTTCAGAATGCAATAAAAGGAAGATGAGAACCTAGAGGATTTTATTTCAAGGTTTTTGTTTTGTCTGCAAAAAAATCCACCCCATACACTCAATGAAGACTCACATAAGCTATTTTTCTTGAGAGGAATTAATGAAATTTACACTGATGTCTTGGACCTGATGGTTGGAGTAGATATCACTCAAGTTCCTTGGGAGGATATCAAGAAGATATGCCAGAACTATTCTAGGACATCTTCAAAGAAAGGGAGAGCTTACCAATCCTCTATGGGTAAGTCATCCACTAGTGGAGTTTCAAGGATGGAGATTACTCATTTTTTGGCATATTTCAAGCAGGATATCATAAAAAATCTAGCTACTCAGTTGGATATACTTTAGGCCAAGAAAAACAAGAGGAGGCAAAGGGAATGCTGACATAATATTGTCCTCATTACAGACAAAAAAAGAGGGACTGAAGATGCAATATGGTAGCTAACATTGACAACAAGAAGATTCCACCTGAGTTCAAACCAATTCAAACTGAGGAAGATCAAGTCTACTTTGTTGCACAAAGAAGGCCATGGGCTCCAAGACAAGGTATGCCACCAGATCCGCTATCTTTTGCTGGGCCATATTTTAATTCTTATTTATCTGGTAACCAGTGTCATCCCCCATATCCATCCAACTATGGAGGATATCCACCATAGTCTTGGGGTAACCCTCCAAATACTTGGCCCAATTATCAAAATTCTTCACCTCAATGGTAGCAACCTTAGGGGAATTGGCAGCAGTTTCAAGGACCTTGGTAGCCACCTCTAGGAAACTGGAAACAATCATCTCAATGGAGAGTTGGACAACAATGGCCAAACTAGACAACCAATTACATGAAACCACCTTATCAGCCCCAACAACCTACTATAATCATCCTCCTACTAATCCTAGTTCAAATGCCCCTAAACCCACTCAGTTACTAGCTCAACCCATACCTAACCCAAATAATAAACCACAACAACCAGTATACTATGTTGATCTAAATCAATTTCTTGCATATGTTGTGAGTTTAAATGACATACATTTGCATTCAAGAACTACTTTACTAGCTCCTTCCACACCTATCATCACTGAGCTTCCTATGGAAGAGGAGGAACATCTAGATTTTCTCATTCAGTCTAGTGCACCTAAAAACCCTAAACCAATACCAATCAAGAAAACTAAACTTGAACCACCATTTCCTCAAAGATTGGAAGTTTCCAAACAAAAGGAAGACAAGGAGGACACCAATTTTGACATTCTAGACCACCTAAATAATATATGTGTCTAGATACCCCTATTCCAAGCCATAAAAAATATTCCTATATATGGCAAGGCAATCAAAGAAGCATGCCTCAAGATACAGGGCAATAAAAAGAAAGACCCAACTACAGTTCATGTAGTGGGACATCTGGCTAACATCATTCTTGGAAAAGTAACTATCCCCAAGTACAATGATCTAGGTAGTCTTGTGGTTGAAGTTATTATAAATGGGATACACATAAAGAATGTTTTGATTGACTTGGGTGCAACAATAAATGTGATGACTAAAGACATCCTGCAACAACTAAACATTGTAAGTATGAGATCCACTCATGCTGTCCAGAATCTTGTTGATAGTTCCACTATTAAGCTTGATGGCATAGTAGAGGACCTTGTGGTGATTCTAGACTCTGGGGAGTATCTAGCTGATTCCATGATTCTTTCTCCTAAAGCTACATTAGGTGGGTATCCTATTATCTTTGGAAGACCATGGTTAGCAAAAAAAAATAATTATATTGGATGTTGGTCAGGTGAAATGACCATTTCTGATGGCAGGAGCACTATTTGTTTTTTCTTTATCCTCCCACTCAGCCATCCCATGATGAGGATAATCCTGTATAACCACATGTAGATGAAGAGGCCGAGGAAGTTAACTCTTTGGTGCATCTTATGATGTTAGGTAGAAGTCCTCTCCTACAACTTCAAGATGAAGATGAAGTGCTATCTAATATAATTAAGAACCATTGTGAGGTAGAGGAGGTACCACCCTCTCATGTGTCTAGTTCTCTTGATTCCATGAAGACACTTCTTCCTACTCTGCCTGATCTTCCTGTAGCCACTCTTCCTACAACCTCTCTTCTAGTAGAAAAACTTCTTACAACAATAGGTATTTTCCACACAATGCTGCCATCTGAACTTAAGGCACCATGTATTAATGAAACAACTATGATAGAATTAACTACACAAGTACAAGTGTTCGAAGGAAAATATTTGAATATTAACAACAAACTGGGAGACGAATAACAACTGACATTGGAAAATTTGTTGAAGGCCCACCTAAATGTATTTTCATGGGATTATCATGATATGAAAGGACTAGACCCTAAGATTTGCACCCATATGATATATATCAAAGATGATTATCAATTGGTAAGAAAACCACATAGAAGAATCAACCCTGCATTGTGAGAAATTATCAAAACAAAGCTGAAAAAGTTGCTAGATGCAAGATTTATCTATCCCATTTCAGATAGATAGTGGGTGTCTCTATTGGTGATTATGCCCAAGAAGGGATGAAAATGGCGAGTTTGTGTTGACTAAAGGGAACTCAATGCTGCTACTAAGAAAGATCATTTTCCCTTGCCTTTTGTAGATCAAGTGTTGGACTCACTTGCAGGAAAGAAGTACTTCTCTTTTCTAGATGGATTTGGTGGATACAATTAGATCCAAATTGCACCTGAGGACCAGGAGTAGACAACCTTCACATGTCCATGGGGGAAGTATTCCTATTCATTAATTCCCTTTGGTTTATGCAACACACTTGCAACTTTTCAGAGAGCAATTATCAACAATTATTAGACATCTCCCTTGAATGCATGGAAATCTATATGGATGACTTTACCATTTATGGTGCTGATTTTGATGAAGCATTGAAAAATATCAGGAAATTCCTACAGAGATGTGAAGATCAAAATCTATCTTTAAATAGTGATAAGTTCTTCATGATGATGCAGGAAGGTGTAGTTCTTGGCCACTACATTTCCCACCAAGGAATTCAAGTAGATCCTACAAAAAAATGAGGTAATTACTAATCTTCCTACACCTACAAAACAAAAGGATGTTAGGATTTTCTTGGGACATGTAGGATGTTGTAGGCATTTGATCAAAGACTTCACTAAAATAGCAACACCATTATATAGTGTTCTGACTAAAGATGCTAAGTTCTAATGGATAGAAGGTCGTGACAAGGAATTTGTTGACTTGTAAGCATCTTTGACTCATGCTCCTATACTTAAGCAACCTAATTGGGAAATTTATTTTCATATGCATACTGATGCATCAAAATATGATATAGGATAAGTCTTAGGACATAAGGAATGAGCCATTGAAAATGCCATTTATTTTGTCAGAAAAAACTTACGAGGAGTTGGATTCAACTATACAGTAACAAAAAAAGAAATGTTTGTAGTGATCTATGCCCTGAACAAATTCAAACACTACATAACAGGCTACCATATCTTTGTGCACACTGATCATGCAACTATTAGATATCTCATGAATAAACCTCTGATCTCAAGAAGGTTAGCTAGATGGTTATTGTTGAAGTAGGAGTTTGATATAACCATTGTGGACAAACTAGGAAAGGCCAATGTTGCATATTTTCTTTCAAGACTGACCACATCATAATACAATCAAGCCATAGATGACTCCTTTCCTGATGAGCATCTATTTTTCATTACTGTGCACACACCCTAGTATGCTAACATAGCTAATTACCTAGAGACAGGGAGAGTTCCTCCTCACTTCTTTCCAAAAGAGAGAAGAGTAATCATTGAAAGATATTTTCCTTTTTCATGGATTGTTGGATGCTTGTTTTATATTCATGTTATGAGAAGATGTGTGAGGGAAGATGAGACATATGAAATTTTGCATGCATGTCATGATGAACCTTGTGGATGAAATTTTTCAGCCAAAAGGACAACAAGGAAGATTTTGAACATAGGATACTATTGGCCTGCACTCCACAAAGATGCAGGAAGATATACAAGGAAATGTGATAGGTGCCAAAGAATAGGCTGACCAACCAAATCAGATGAGATTCCACTCTATCCCCAAGTAGTAGTCACTCCCTTTTGACAAGTGGGGATTGGATTTTGTGGGACCTATTGATCCCATAAGTCTTCTATCTTCATATGCATTGATTATGTAACTAAGTAGGTAGAAGTCAAGGCCATGAAGCACACAAGTGATAACAAGGTTGTAGAATTTATTTATGAAGAAATTTTCACATGATATGGAGTCCCAAGTGAAATAGTAACTGATCAAGGAGCTTAGTTTACCTCAACACTTGTTACAACACTAGTCAATGAATATAACATAAGGCACACAAAGTCTACTCCTTATCACCCTTAGGCTAATAGACAAGTTGAGGTGACTAACAAAGAAATTGAAGCCATTCTAACCAAAAGAGTGGCTATTCACATAAAGGATTGGGAAAAATATTATCAAAAGTAGTTTGGGCCTATAGAATCACCTGAAAAACAACTACAGGCTTCACTCCATTTGAGCTACTATGTGGGAAGACAACTATGATGCCAATTGAATTCGAGCACAAGACTCTTAGAACTGCAGTAGACTTAGGGATGGATATTTTTGAGGCACAAAAAGAAAGAATCATGTAGCTGAATGCTTTAGATAGGATGAGGAAGAAAACCTTGCACCACACTGAGGTCGTGCAAAATCGAAGAATCAAATGAAATGAAAAATTTATCAAAGAGAAGAAATTTTAGCCAGGTGACTAGGCATTTCCTTATGACTCATGATATCAGGACAATGTAGGAAAATTGCAAAAAAGGTGGCTAGGACCATATGAAGTTGCTGAGGTCATTCCCAATGGAGTTGTTTAGCTCACCACCATTGACCCTGTCAGAATCAAGTTACTAGTCAATGGTCATCATCTCAGATTGTATCACAAGCCAACTTCCAAAGAAGAGTTCCTACAACAATTCATCCAACATGCAGCACCCGAGCTTCCTACAACTGAAGGAAGTGGACCTAATGTCCCTTGTTCTGGCTAATTAAGGTATGTACTTGTCATAATAAAGACTTCAACTTTTATAGAAGTCCATTTATTCACCCATCTGTCCATCTATCACCACCTTTATCTCTCTTCCATCACTTCATTCCACCTCACATCATTCCACTTCATCATCATTAATTGCTCAATTTATTTCCTAAAAAATAAAATGGTACTTTCTCCACGATCTTTGCAATGTATCCTCCACACATTCAGGTATGTGTGCATTAATTGCTCTCTTAATTATCTTTTTAGTGCATTCATTTAATTGTTGTATGTTAGTATGGACGTTCACATAATTTTCATACATCCCTAACAAATCACTACTCCCATCTCGCATGTGTGGATACATGTCCAAACTTAGGTTTGGGGGGGAAGGAAAGATGCAGGTATATTGCCCACATGTCAGTTTATGCTTGTCTATGTCAGAAAATCTAGCTAAGCTGATTTAAAATTTGAAGTGAAGGATGGCTCGCATATGTCATGTGATACTAAATTTCTGCTGCCAATTCTTTTCATCATAACTCCCTTTTATTACCCGTTCTTTTCCATTATTGACCCCATCATAATCTTGAACTACAAGTGGTAAAAGGTAAAAGAAAAAGGGAAATTCAATTGACATTGGTGCAAGACAATTCAGCTAGCAATGTTGTAGAAAGGAATTTGTTTTCAAACAATGAGATGTGGACTAATTCAAAATGAACCCTCGATTCATGATGCCTTATTGCAAGATGCATAGTGCCTAGCCAAATTTAGAAACTGTGGCTAGTTGGACTACTTCCTGAAGCTAGATAGTTTTGATGAAGGCATTGCACTAGAGTTCACCTAGACACTTTCTAAAGGAAAAACCACAGTAAAAGAGCTGGAGGTTGTGGCAACTAAGGAAAGAATTGCAAAAGTTACAGGGTTACCTACTGATGGCTAGCATTACCTTGTTTCTAGAGATGCCAGGTCAGCTAGGGTCATATTCACACTACATGGTGACCCTTCAATCAATATAGATAAACAGGGTGCCAAAAGAACCTCTATGCCTAAGCCATGGAAGAAGGAATCCATCCACATTATCATCACTTGTGAAGGTCTATTGTCAAACCTACATTCAATAATTTTGAGGCACGAGAGAAGGATGAATGTGCCCATGTCTTATACAACCTTCTCTCCATCATGGTGGTTGAAACTTAAAAAGGTAGGGACAATTCTATTTCCCACCATTGTCTGATTAAATTATTGGTTGAAAAATCTCTGCATCATGTAGCACCTGAAATGACCTGGGAGGAATTCATAAATGCTGATCAATTTAGACCTGAGCAACTACAATCTAAGGCTTTACCTCAACCTCATAGGTCTAGCAGGAGATTAAGCATGGTTGAAGCCACTCTTGGTGATTCAACCTCTAGTGTTGTCTCTAGTATGAAGCCTCCTATAGCAGAAGGGACCATAGAAATGAGTTCCTCTGAAACAAAGCACTCTGAAAAGAAAGTTTTTCATCAGATTCTGATGATGGTGATGTTTCACTTGAAACCCTAATGAGAACTAGGGCATAGAAGAAGGAGGCAGAGGCGGGAAAAAGAAAAGCCAAAACACAACCTGTGGAAAGAGAGGTGCCAAGTCCTAAGAAGAGAAAGGATGACACTATTCATCCTACAACGAAAAGAAAATGTGAGAGCCCTCTTAAGAAATTAAAACTAGATGTTGATATGCCTTCGCGAATAAACCCTAAGCATGGAGGGACATCACATAAGAGAAAAAAATCCCCAATGGGGTAGGAAAATTTCAAAGAAAATAATATATTCGAAGAGGCAAAAAAAGTGACCTTGGCAAATCTTTCTACCCTTGTAGAGGAAGTTGAAATTCGAGAGCATGAAGAAAACCAAGAGTTCCTACAACAAGAACAAGAATTAGAATGGGAGTTCCTGCAGCAACTATAAGAAAAAGAACAAGAGGCCCTACAACAAGAAGTGGGAGAATATGTTGTACCTCTGTAGCTTGAGCCAATTGGACAACCTAAATCTATGCAAATGGTACTATATGGGGAGAAACTATCGACAAAAACCCTGGTAGGAATTTATAACCCTCCTAATTTTTCAATACATACAACAATTTTGAATTTATGGGGAGAGATACAAAGGAGGGAGGAAAAATGGAAAAAGGAAAAACAAAGATTAAAAAAGGAAATTCAAAAGAGGGATGAAATTATTGAAGAAAAGAATGAGGATATTGTCTCTTTAAAAGAGAGGGTGGACAGCATTGCAACCCTAGTATCATAGGTTTTAGAATGAAGAACCCCTCCAAGGGTTTATGCTCTGCACCTGAAAGAAAAATATCTCTCTTTTAAGCTGTTAAGAAATATCTTAGGTTTGAATCCATCTATTGAGACTCCCACTGAATTTTTCAATGCTTATAGGATTGCCTCCCCTGAAATGAAGAATTTGTTATGTGAATTTTATTTACATAATTTTTCTATAACTCAAGACCAAGACTGGAACCCGCTGCTATATGTTGGAGATATCCAATTGAGACATTCATGTCTTGGGTGCAAAATTAGATTAGCTGGGGAGAGCAGTATAATTATTTTAGGAAGAGGGAATCCAACATCCCCTTGGCCATTAGAGCAGAATCAAGAAACCCCAAGGATATTTATAGAGAATGGCACATAATTATTTTTTTGCCTAGTTATGGTAACATAAGTATGCCTTGGATTGAGGCAATTTAAAGTGAATATGAGGTAAAGATGGCAGCAAAAGAGGACACCATGAAAGCATATCTATCACAAAGATGGAACACTTTAACTAATAAGCTGGAACAGGTTGAACCTCATTCCATCTAGAACTATGCTGCAACAATAAAAAGGATTAAAAGGTACATTCAGCTTGGGAGAACAAAGGGATGGAAGTGGATTCCCTTGACTTTTCAACCACCTATCCTCATGTGGCCTGTGTCAAACTTCAGATTCTACTGCTATGACATTGATGAAGAAAATCAAAGATGGAGAAGACTTGATAGATTGGGAGGATTCTATTGGGACTCTGACTCGCGCTCAGTAGACACTGATATTGGACAATTATCAGTTATAAATTTAAGAGCTTTGACCAAACAAAAAAACAACTCTTCCCCTGCTGGAGGACTAGCAAAATGCTAGGTTGGGGGGAGTGATGAGCCTAGTTTTTGGTCCAATTTTGGGTAGAATCTATAGTTTATTTACTAAAGTTGACATGGGATTTGATATTAAATGTTGATATTTTTATAGAGTTTCCCTCAAACCATGGACATTGGGTTTAATTCTATTTCTGCCAATTTTAATTGTTGGGGATATGGGATTGGTCTGTAATCATAGAACACATCTAAGACAATAGTGCCTTAGTGATTTTCATTTCTTCAAATCACAACAAAGACACAAACTATTCCATAAAGCGGAAGTAGGAACAGTGGATCCCCCATTGATCTTTCTAAGAAAAGTAAATGCTTAACAAGATAGAAGATTCAACACAAGCATAGATTTAAGAACATGAATTAGACAACATCAAAGACAAACATATGGACATAGAGATTTACATGGGGAAATTTCTTTTAGGTAAAAACCCCACCCTCCAAAACAATCAACTCACTTGTATTATTCAGTAAAGAAAACTAGTTACAATACAAACACAGAGCTATGCTCTTCAGGAGATTACATCCTATCAATCTGGAGAAAGTAGGAAACACAAAATACAAAACCTTCACACAGTTACAATGTCTTCAAAAGACATACCATGTAGATTCCCTTCAGCTCCTCAGTTGACTATCACAGCCAGCCTCATGGCCAACCCAGGCACATGACCTCCATAGGTTCACATCTTCGTAGAACTGAGAGACAAAGTGTTCACGGTCAAGTCGGCTTGAACACTCTCTCTGCCTCTCTTTCTAAATGTTAATCATCATATCTGACTGCACACGAGATTACATTCAATCTCTTACAATGCGCCAACCCGTCCTACCTATCCAAAACAATCAACTATCATCAAGATATCCATTGAAAGATCTTCTTGCATCAGGCCGCCCAGGCATTCAATTCCTTGCCTCAATCGGGTCCTGTCTTTAGTTGAAAACTCAACCTGTAATAACTGTCATTCACTATTTTGGCTTCTAGCCAATCAACATCTAGATGCTGAGCCACGTGTCACCTTTCTGTTTGTTCATTGCACTGACCTCTGGTCAAACTCGGTCAAGCTGAGTCAGCCGAGCTCTGAGCTCACCACTGCCATCCACTATGCTACCGCTCTGAGTCGAAACACCCACCGAAGTATGGTGGTGAGCCCATGTCAACCCTTCGACCTCCAACCATGCTACTGTCGAGCTCAGTCTACCCGATTACCATATTACGGTGAGCTCACCTGAGCTCACCCAAACACTACTCATGCTACCTTCGAGCCCACTAAGCCACCCTGTGGTGTGGCAGTAAGCCCATGTCCACTCGACCTCGGCCTCCAGCTGTGCTACTGCTGACCCTTTCAAGCCTTCCTATGGTGTGGTAGTAACCGCCAACCAGACTGTCAGCGGTCTCACCGTGCTACTATAGAGACCGCTAGGCCACCCCATGGTAGAGCAATGACCACTTTGGCAGACTGCGAGCGGTCTCACCGCAACCACCATGGTGAATATTCTCACCACCTATGGTGGGGTGATAACGGTCACCTCCAACAGCTAGCCGCTTACTGCGGCCACCACGGTGAGACTTCTCACTACCCGTAGTAAGGCGGTAGACCATCACCCACCAGCTTGCCACTTCTACGCTACCTCCACTGCCAGATAGTGACCCCACAATAAGGAGGTAGGCCTTCGCTCCACCAACCTGCCGCTCACCGCACTACCACGCCACCAAAAGGAGCACCCTACGGTAAGGCGGTAACTGCCTTCCAACTGTCGCCGCTCACAGCGCCACCACCAGTCTAGAAGAAGGCCAACGCGGTAAGGTGGTAACACCACCCATTCACCAGACCAAGCAGGGTGCCCTACGGTAAAGTGGTAAACCACACAACCGCGCCACCAAGGAAATCTTGCAGCAGTATGGTGGTAAATGCTAGAAACAGAGCTCCAAGGAAAAATGGAAGTCCAAGCCAGGAAGATGAGGCATAAATATCCAACAATCTCCCACTTGAAAAATTATTACTGGCTTCTTCCAAAAACACGAACAAGGACTATCACCATGCTTCCATGCTCCAACCAAGACACCTACAATGACATTCAAAAAATGTCCACCATCTTAGGCTACAGCTCCAAATATCCAACACAGGAAAAGGAACAAGCCAAGGTGTATATGCACCAGTCTTTGGAACACAAGAATCAGATCCTTCACGTTGAAAAGGCACCACAATAGCAACAACAAAGAACAACGCGAGCACAGAAACAAGAACCAAGCTCCAAAACAAGATAAAACCATCAGCTAGAAATGCAACCAGACAGCTGACTAGCCCCATCCAACTGATCAAACCCACGTGACTAAAAAATAGCACACAAAACTCATGCTAATCCATCCAATCACCCATACCTAAAAGGTATGACCATCAGTAAACTCACGCCATCACATAACCACCCATCAATAGCAAAAACAAGCACCATGTGTCAACCAGTCAAAAGACCAAACACGTCCAGGTACTCCCACTGCAAGGGTACTATCCAAATG
The DNA here is from genome assembly GCA_007115665.2 of Sequoiadendron giganteum. Lineage (NCBI taxonomy): Eukaryota > Viridiplantae > Streptophyta > Pinopsida > Cupressales > Cupressaceae > Sequoiadendron > Sequoiadendron giganteum. Next base: position 870,086,183 of record CM021100.1, on the reverse strand, counting down.
AATGCAAAAAAAGCATCATCACAAGTGATCCAGGCATACTAAGTCCACCAATCACTTGCACAAATAAATGAGGAACCATGTAGTTCCAAGGAACATCCACACTGATATGCAAGACCTACAACCACCTGCTACAAGAAACATTTCTCTCAACAGTCTTCCACATTCTTCCAAGGTACCATATCTGAATGAAGAAGGAAATGCACGGCTCCACATACATCTAAAGTCAAATGAATATTCAGGAAGAAAAAGACCAGAATAGAGAGAAAATATCAAATCATAAGATGTAGCATCCTCTTACATACACTTTAAAAGCTAGCTGAGTCAAGAATGATCTTCTTCACATCCCAAGGGAAAGGCCTTAACAACATCCAATAGATTCCATGAATGTAAGCATCTCAAAAGAAGATTAGACTAACCCATATAAACATCTCCTATCAGTCCTCAAAAGAACAAGGAGATCCACTATGCTGTCCACCTTTCATTATGAATCCTCCAGAATCTTAAAACAACTCAAGATTCATATAAATGAAAGATAAAGCATATCACATATATGAAAGCTATAATGGGCAAATACCTTTCAAATAACTTCACTACCAAGCACACCAAGAGGAAAAAGATGCTCCTCCAAGATATACAAGCCACCATGACTTACCCAAGAGCATTCTACTCACTAATCTCTGTTGAAATCACATTCAACCAAGGTGTAGGCTACTCATACTTTCAACTATAAATAGCAACATTATCAAAAGAATTCCAGCCTCACCTTATTCTCCATGCATCCATGAGCACCAAAAACCTATCATTTCATGCTAACTCCAAACTGTATTATTGCACTTAACATGAAGTCCACCAGCATATGACCAAAGTACTCAAAAAATAAAGAAACACCAGACCACTATCAAAGCTCCAAACCAGCAGAACAGGAACTTATCATGACACCATGATCTTACACATCCCCCTTAGGAGATAACGTGCTTCAAGTGAACTATCCGTGGTCTCAAGAGCAAATCAACATGCGAAAAACTCTAATACACAAGCAAGAGTACACATGACATCAAGCAAACAAACTCTAAACCAACATCACCTGTCAAGCACCACCAGCATCTCAGCCAAAGAATACCAAGGTCCTTCATGGCTCCAAGATGTTGCACATCTTCAAATAGTGACCATGCAGATGTGAAAGAACTCTTCTACATCGATAGGATCTAAGAGTTCCACTAGAAGAATTTGCAACACCAAAGAAGATTATTCACTAGCAAGTGATGAATCCACAGTCACTGCTAAAGCTCCCACAAAAATGTGACACCGAGCTCTCCAAGCATCATGACCGACCACACCATCATTGTCAAAAGCTTACACTAGTCAGTGTAAAAAGCTTTCCATGACATCGTGATTCACATGCTTCAAGTCCCCATCACTGAATATTCAGGTACTCAAACGTTGTCCATCCTCTCATCTCAAAACAACCATGCCAATGCACAAGTGAGCACATATAAGGTCAGCTAACAGATCTACACCACCAGAGAAGCAACCTCATGGATAATGACAGTCCACTTCCGAGATGACTCACGAAAAACATGTAGGTAAAGACAACCCACAAAAGTGCACAACTCATAGATCCACTTCAATGAAAACCTTGCAAAGCTATCATCACACTGGAAAATGCAAAATTGAGATAATCAAAGGGAACAACCCACATAGACAACTTGACTCAAACACTAGATCAACAATAGATCCGATTTGCCAATCACGTCCACAACTCAAGCACCATAGTCTAGGAAACCAACACGTAACACCACAAGAATGCTGAATGAAAAAAACATACCAACACTCTCATGCAGAGAAGACATCACACCTCCTCAAACCATGTCAAACTGCAACTATCTCATCCAGTCACACCCGAGAAGCCAAGGTCTAGAAAATAGCTGAACAAAAGCTCCACACACCACAAGTTTTTCTTGACCATGTAAAACCTGCAAAACCATGGTTTTTATAAAACATCCACACATCTCCATATTCACGGCTCATCTGGACGACCCAAGAGTCTGCACATAACCAGCATGGTTTACTAGAGCAATGAAAATAAAATATGAAAATGTGTCATAGACTTTTTCTTTTTTTTATCAAGGAAATTCAACAGAAAAACCTCCAGAGCCAAAGACATGAAACTGAACCATGCGAGTGCTAGAAATAGGTAAGAAGGAACAGTAGGTCCATTTTAGACCAGTTTTAAAACCTCAGTCATGTACAAGAATACGAGAGAGCCAGGCTATATAGAAGCTGGCTATACAGAAGTTGCAGACCACCAGGATCATCTTCATAGCCTCCATGCAAACAAAGCAATAGAAAAACTGCCTTCAGTGCTAAATCAGAACACCCAACACAAGCACAATACTCCATGGCTGAACAACAACACAAGCAACTCCATACTACTAGGGAGCCTCTCACAAAGACACCCAGTATGAAACCACGCTTTGCTGCAACACAACCACACACACATCTCACACCCTTTGCATCAGGAACATTTGCTACCAAATAGGAGCATCAGACCATATCACCACAATATGATCAACTCTAGTATTCTCCAGCATCTTTCAAGTTGCGTGTTGAATCAAAGAAGCAGGAGCTTCCACTCATCGAAGGATCAAACAACAACAAATTTTTCCAGATTTTCTCAAGCTTTCTAGGCTAAGAAATGTTCACAGGAGAAATACCCAGAACTCCAGTAACAAAGAGAAGGCTTTGACACCACTTGTTGGTATCATCAAGCCTTGACCTCCCTTAACCAGCTCTAATACCACTTGTTGGAGATGCATAATGGGTCTATCATCATAGAACACATCTAAGACAATAGTGCCTTAGTGATTTTCATTTCTTCAAATCACAACAAAGACACAAACTATGCCATAAAGCGGAAGCAGGCATAGTGGATCCCCCATTGATCTTTCTGAGAAATTTAAATGCTTAACAAGATAGCAGATTCAACACAAGCATAGATTTAAGAACATGAATTAGAAATAATGAAAGACAAACATATGGACACACAGATTTATGTGGGGAAAAAATTTTCAGGTAAAAAACTCCACCCTCTAAAACACTCATCTCACTTGTATTATTCAGTAACAAAAACTAGTTACAATATAGACACAGAGCTATGCTCTTCAGGAGATTACATCTTGTCCATCTAAAGAAAGTAGGCAACACAAAATAAAAAACCTTCACATAGTTACAATGTCTTCAAAAGACATACCATGTAGATTCCCTTCAGCTCCTTAGTTGATTGTCACAACTAGCCTATGGCCAGCCCAGCCACACGGCCTCCACAGGTTCACATCTTTGTAGAAATGAGAGACAAAGTGTTCACAGTCAGGTCAGATCGAACACTCTCTCTACCTCTCTTTCTAAACACTCATCATCATATTTGACTGCACATGAGATTACATATAATCTCTTACCGTGCGCCAACCTATCCTGCCTATCCAAAACAATCAACTGTCATCAAGAATCCACTGATAGATCTTCTTGCATCGGGTTGCCCATGCATTCAATTCCTTGCCTCAATCAGGTTCTATCTTCAGCTGAAAACTCGGTCTGCAATAACTGTCATACACTATTTTGGCTTCTCGCCAATCGACATCTTGACACTGAGCCACATGTCACCTTTCTATTTGTTCGCTGCACTGACCTCTAGTCAAACTCAGTCAAGCTCAGTCAGTTGAACTTTGAGCTCACCACTTCCATCCACCACACTACCTCTATGAGTCCAAACACCCACCATGATATGGCGGCGAACCCATGTCGACCCTTCGGCCTCCAACTGTGTTACCGCCGAGCTTAGTCTACCCGACCGTGGTATTGCGGTGAGCTCACTTGAGCTCACCCAGACACTACTTGCACTACTGTCGAGCCCACTAAGCCACCTCACAGTGTGGCGGTAAGCCCGTGTCGACTCGACCTCGACCTCCAACCATGCTACCATTGACCCTTTCAAGCCTTCCTGCGGTGTGGCGGTAACCGCCAGCTAGACCGTTAGCGATCTCACCACGCTATTGCGGAGCCCGCTAGGCTACCCCGTGGTAGGGCGGTGACCACTCTGGCAGACTGCCAGCGGTCTCACCATAGCCACCACGGTGGGGAGGTAACGGTCACCACCAAATGCTAGCCACTTACCGTGGCCACCGTGGTGAGACTTCTCACCGCCCGCAGTAAGGCGGTAGACCATCACCCACCAACTCACCACTTCTACACTACTCACTGTGTTAACTCCACTACTAGACACTAACCCTACGGTAAGGAGGTAGGCCTTTGCTCCACCAACCTGCCACTCACCATACTACCGTGCCACTAGAAGGAGCACCCTGTAGTAAGGCGGTAACCACCTTCCAACTGTCGTCGTTTACCGTGCCACTACAAATCTAGAAGAAGACCATCGCGGTAAGGTGGTAACACCGCCCTACCGCTAGACCAAGCAAGGTGGCCCACGGTAAAGCGGTAAACGTCACAACCACTCCACCAAGGAAAGCTTGCAGCAGTATGGTGGTAAAGGCCAGAAACAGGGCTCCAAGGAAAAATGGAAGTCCAAGCCAAGAAGATGAGGCATAAATATCCAACATTAATGACATTAGCCTATTATGTGGACTATCTATATTAATTTTTCATGTGGTTAGTAAATTTTATTTAAGGTGGTTATAGATGTGCAGTTATTATGCATACTAACATTACCATGTAGACATACTTGAGTATACTAAATTGAGAAATGCAGCTATCCGTTGGTCATGCAGAGGAATCGTTTGAGGGTCAACTGAAGGATGGAAACAAGAGATTCCCCATGTCAGCCACATGTAACTACCTTGTATTGGTCTTTCATGATGTTGAGTAGATGCAAACATTACTATAGTGTTGATTCTGCATTTGGACATGCATGTCTAGCCAGATTCCCTACATGTGTAACCACCCTTCTATTATTTTCTCTATTTTCTCTAAATGGCATCCTCTCAGTTAGTGGGAGTTAATTGCCTTGTTTAGTTGATAGTATAAATAAGGTTTAGATCATCCTTCTTTGGGGGTTGCTGAGTTATTGATGTTGTACGATATGATAATATGCTAGCATTTCCAGACAAGCTACTCTTTTGTACTTGCGTTTCCCAATGAATAAGATGAAATTTTGAGCTGAGCATTTGAGTTTATATTAGTTTTAGAGGATACTCATCCAAAGGGGCCCACTTGGTGAGTAATCAGTCTTTTAGTTTAGCTAGATTAGTTATTAGTTTTTTTTTAGTACTTAGTTAAGAATCTAACACTGACTGTTCCTACGACCACTAGAATTTCATTCTGTAATTGTTCCTATAGCCAAAGAGGACAGAGTAGTTTCTTGTTTATTGGCCAAATTTTCATTCTTGTCATGTATGTTCATCTTAGTTTAATTGTTGAGTGATGTTCAACATTTAATTTATTCCTTTCCATGTAATTTACTTTTAGTATTGAATCCTTCTTAGTTGTAGAATGAAGATGACTACTTTGAGTTCCTAGTGCACATACTGTGCTGCCCCATTTCAAGTTCACATCCCTCGGTTGACAATTTAAATGCACCTTCATGATGGTTAAAATGGCTATTCAGGTTAGATGTCCAATCCTTGAATCACAATTATAAAGGCTTAGTTATTAAATCATTGTAGGAGGTCGACATCCTCCACAACTATGGGATAGACTTTTGGATGGGAGAAAGAGGAGTAGGTTGAGAGACAGCAGGAGGAATCGACTCTAGCACCTCGGTAGCGGGCCTCTTCCCATTTGCAGGAACGGTAAGAGGTCATAGGGAAAATTCTCTTCACGAACCTTTCTTTTTGCAATATAGATAGTACCAAGGTCTAGGGAACCTGTTAGGGAGATCCAATATCCTGATCTTGGGTCTACGAAAGGCAAGCACCATTGAAATCAGTGGGTAGAAACTAGGCTTATTCATCCAATACTCCTCTCAAGAAAGGGGAGTAGGCAAAACAGCCCGAGAAGGAGAAATCTTCTCCTTTCCCTTTTGGGAGGATGAGGCAACTGGCTGCTCTGGTATAGGAAGAGTCAACTTTGGTTGTTCCTTGCCTCCAATCTTATATTTCACATAGTTCTTATAAAGTAGATCCATTCTGGGTGGAAATAGACCGACTGGAGTAGACCAAAAGTGATCAAAAAAATATCCCCCATGGGGCACCATAGGCTAGTATCCAATAACATGCACCATGTGCACGACACATTCATGGGAAAATTTGAGGCACTTATGAATTATAGAGGTGATCCCATTCATGGAAGTCAGCTAAGGTTTTCCCAGATTCACTTTGAATAGGTCCGACTTGGGAATGACATCGAAAGTCATGTCTATGTTCCTAGGTCTAACTAGGATGGACAACATTATTGATCCATAAGGTTTGAGGGCAAGGCCATCATGCGTACGGATGATGGATTTTGGTTTTTCATATTCCTCCCTTTGCAAGGAGTTTAAGAATAGAGTCTCCTTCATGATGACATTCACTCTACTTGCAAGATCAACCAAGACCCCTATCACAATGTTGCCATTGAGGTGAGTGGGAATGTAGAGTAGAGAAGGTTTTTCATTTGTTGGTAGATCTTGGGAAGTGAATGTTATATTCAGAAAACTTGTCGCAAGACAAGGAGAAGGATTAATTGTAACCATGTTAAAGTACGCTTTAGGCTAGGAAACAAAATTAGAGGGATCGATAATCATGTTAGTAGAATGTAATGAAAATGGGTCCGTGTATTTCTGCAATTCAATATTATCTTTTGCCACTGATTTGTTTGTGTTTTGTTTACTTCGATTAAGATGGATAGTACCATCCTTGATGCAATCCTGTATCTCATGATGCAGGCACATGCAACATTCGGTATCATGTCCGTTAACTCGATGGTATTGGCAGTAGGTATTTGCTTCATACCATTTAGGATATGGTTCCCTAACTGGTTTTGGGGTTGAAAAGTTAGCGATCTTATCCTTCAGCAACTTTTGTAGGATGGAAGAATAAGATTCTCATAACTTCATGGACTTTCGATCATGTCTGAGGCTGTTGTTATCCATAGTGGCTACTACATTCACAAAAGCCTTTCCTTTTCAGGAGATTGATATAATAGACTTTCCCTCCGAACAGGAGTGGGAGGTAGATCCCCCAAACTGAACTACCATTTGTTGGTTCTCATGTAGGGCTGCACATAGATGTGTAAAAGAAGGTTATTTCATAAGGGAGAAATTCTCTTTCCAAGGCCTTTGTAAGTTCCCTATGAACACTTTCTATGAATTAGAGTCTGGTAATAGGTATGATATTTGTGAAAAGAGTGCTTGATATCACGCTATAAAATCAGTAATCTTCTCATTATCCCGTTGTTTACATCGAACAAGGTCAAAGAAGGTCATCTTAGGCTTGATGTTGGCTTAGAATTGTCATGGGAAATAGTTCACAAGCTGATCGAATGAAAAGATGGAGTTGTCGAGAAAGGAATAGTACCACTCAAGCATTGTATCCTTGAGGGATCGAGGGAACAATTTTTCCATCAACACATCATGATGGAAGAAGTTTGTACATAAGGCATTAAAGGCAGGCACATGTGTTTGTGGGTCCCCTTTACCTTCGTATTTCTCAAATTTAGGAATCTCCATCCCTTATGGGAAAGGATTATTCAAAATTGCTACTGAAAATGGGCTATGTCAGAAGAAGGGCTAAAAAATAGTCCGAGAAAAAGCCTAGGAAAGGCTCGCCAACTTGTTCTGCATCTTCCCCATATTCTGAAGAAGGGTATTCAAAATTGGATCATTAGAAGGCATAGGACCAATGGAACCACTACCGGAGCCACTGCCAGGACCACCAGTGTGACCTCCGCTAGAGCCACCACCACTTCCAAAGCCACTACCTTGACCTTTGCTGATACCACCTCCGCCATTGAATTTTACACCACCAAATCCTCCACCAATCATCCCACCAAATCCTCCGCCACCAGAGGCGATGGGAGAGGTGAAGTGAAAACCCAAAGGGTTCTTATTTACCTTGATGGTTTCAAAACTTTTAGAAGTAGCAGGGATCGTGTCGGCCATGTACATAGACATGGGAGGCATTGATACCTCTAGTTGTCTCTCTTGTTCTTCAAAGGGGATACCGTGTACCATGCTACCATGGTTCTAAGGAGTACATTCTTCAGCTAGACCAATGAGACTAGCCAAGAGTTCTACGCCTATTTGGTATTTTCCCACCAATAACTTTAGTAGCCCTAGCCAGCTTTAGGTTTTTTTCCAGGTGATTCTCTAATGCACCCAACCCCTTGCTTAGACTGGCAACGCCTTCAGAGGGGATGTGGAAAGCTTCATTCTCATCTATAGATGATGAGGTTGATGACATAGGAGGGGTAGGGATGTGATCAGTTTCATCAAGGAATCTAGACTTGCCCTGTGACACATCCTCCTATGCGGATAGGCCAATCCCGGAACTATAGAAAAGATCGGTAGTGAAACTAGAAGAGACCTTCATCTTCTCCATTGGAAGGTGTCACAAAATTCTCCTAAAATATTCCCAGAGGTCATGGATTGGGTTGTGACACTCATACACCTTCACAACACACAGGAGTGCAATGACCAAAGGGTATACGAGAAAAATCCTAGAACACCGTTCAACGAAAAGATGTTGGTTCACGTCAAATTCACCAAAAATGTAAGAGAGGGGGACCAACCACTACAAGGCCCCAAGTCACAAAAGGCCAAGAGTAGTATGGATGCCCTAACTTACCTCAGTTTGCAAGGGTGTTAGGATAGATGGGATGAGAATGATGAGGACTATAAGGGCATTCGTTCATTCTACAAACCCAAGAGTTGAAAGGAGACTAGGCAAGTCAATATTTAGGGTAACACTATGTCTCAAGTAGCTCTTTGTCAAAGGAAAAAAAAATGGTTCTAGGATGATAGCGTGACAAGCTAGCGTCTCACAGGTGCAATGGTGTCCCTATAGCCAAAAAACCACAGAGACAAGGTCTAACCTCTAAAAGACAGACTAACAACCTAGTTTAAGAGTTTCTAAAGGTACAAGATATGACGATAAAGTATGAAACATAAAGATGAATGTGATAAAGGAAGTATATTACTGCAAGGGTGACAAAGATGATCTCACAAAACAATCATTTTGCCAGCTTGCTCCAAGATCCACTTACACACAGAAAAGAGGGAAAATATTGGGGGGTTGTATAGGGGTCTGCCTCAGTCAAACCCCCGTTTTGGTGTTTCCACCTCCATGGACAACCAAGTTTTCAATGATGTAGAGATAAAGTGATAAAGAGAGAGAATACAAGCAAAGTACACCAAAAACACTACAAAACAGTACGTTCTTCCTCAACCAAACAATAGAGAAGATGAGAGGACTTACTAGCTCTATCCAAAGCACTAAAGGCTAGTAGAGGAGAAAGATGAGAGGAACTCAAGCCTCTTCTGCAATGGATTCATCCTGTGCTTGCTCTATCGAAGTGATGGAATGATAGATTGCTGCTATGGAGTGTGAAATGTTGCTTCAAAGCTTGTAGATGAATGCTCAAAGTGTGAAGAGATTGTGTAGGTTCAACTAAAGATGAAAATTGATGAATGAATGGAGAATATGAAGGAGGAATGGAAGAAAATGGCCATATTCTGTGCGACCATCTAAAGAAAGGCGTTAAACTTTGACTTCCAATAGGAAGTGTAACATTTCTGTAGACTCCACCCGCATGAATCTACTAAGGACATATGCACACCACGCGAACGTCTACGCCCTGTGTGGGTATCCTTGATAGAAACTCCTCCACCGACACTCAAAATGGGTGCCAAGTGTGATGTGAACATCAGGCTTATGTGCATATAAGCCTTCGAGTTTGGTTTTCTAAAGTGTAAATGGGTAAAGGGGGAATTTACGTTAGGGGTGAAAATTCACTGCTATAGAAATGTTTATGAAAGGAAGTTGGTGGAAAAGTGTTAAAAGGAAACAAAGGACATGTAGAATTTCCTTAGCTCATCGTGAGACTCTTTTACATTGCATTTTATGGAGGTAGATTTTAAAGAAGAAAGAAATATGATTTGAATGTATGATGATTGTCGATCTTGTTTTAAAAAAAATGATTGAGGGTAAGAATTCAAATAAGAATGGCTAACTGATATATTAGTTTTTTCACTTGTGCGAGATGTCTCTCTATAATTAATGGTGTATTTGTCAAATCTAAAATCCATAAAGTTGAGAATTACTTCATTTTTTCCCCATCTTTGCAAGATTCTTCAAGCATTCAGATGAAAGGAGTTTCAAGTACAATTTCAGGTGTAGAATGGCTAGGGTTTTATAGGATAAGTGATAATTTTCATCCTTCTATGTAGAATTTCAATTAAGTTTAAGAGAAAAGGAGGTTATAGCCATATATACTAAATTGGGAATGCTAGCATTTTTTGTCTGGGTTTTTGAAAGGAATTCATTAAAGACCTAATTTTTTTAAGGAAACATCTATAGGTTTTTGTATAATTTGAGCTACAACTCTGTATAATCTTGGTAGGGTATTAAGTTATCGTTAAACCATAGAATTTGAATTGAATTATAAAACCCTAGTTTATCAAATTCTGCAAAAATGAGTAAAGCCAGTGGTTCATCAAAGGCCAAGTCTAAAAGCAAAGATAAAAAGCCTAAAAGAAGTGGCTTAAGAGAGAATTTTCCAGATTCATGGATGATAACCTCATGGAATTATTCTTGGGGGCTAAATTGCTTGGAAAAAGTGTTATAGTGAGGGTATTTTATCTGATCATTTGTAGGATTAGGAAAACTAGATTGGAGATATAACAATGCCACATAGTGGATGGGAATTATTTCAATATACATACAAAATGTTAGATTACCTGCATCCATCCAACAATTTATAGACATTTGATCTTGGAAAACTTGTTGTGACAATTTTTTTTGTGGAGGTTGATTTAATTAAAGCAAATTCAGAAAGTTATGACCCTAATGTGAGAATTATCAGGAGAAAAAAGGGGACTCCATTGATGGATATCAACAAAAGTCAAATTGTGAGAACATTCAAATTAAACCCCTCTACCACAGTGTACATTCACATTAATGCATTGTACAAGGAGTATGCAAGAGACAAATATGGATATAGAATTTATGTATTTACAAGGCATAGAAGAAAGGATATGGATGAGAAAGGGGTAAGGTTAACCCCAAAGGAACTTGAACCTTTTAATTGTGATGATTTTGAAGATTACCTCAAGAATGCATACTTTGCATTGAGCCAAGTACTGGGGAGAGATTATTATCTAATAATTCTTGTTGCTTTAATGATGATGGCAATGGATATCTAGGATAAATATTCTAACAGAGGTTTTTATTATGCTTCTTATTTGGCTAAACAAATCCACAAGTAATTAAAGGATTTGAAGGAGCCCAATATTCCATTAAAGTTCACACACTATTAAATGTTGATGCACATGTTTTTGTGGAGAGGTGAGAAGGCATGGTCCTAGTTTATGGACCTAAGGAAAAAATATGAGCAAGGAAATAATCTACCTGTGCAATTATGGACACACATCTAGGATCAAAATTTCCTTGATTCAAATTATACTTCTTTTTGTAATGGATTAGGATAATTTGGGATGCAAAAAATTGTACATGATTTCAAGAGGTATTAAGGATATTTTGACCCCTGGATTTTAAGGCCAACACCAAGTTGAATCATAATTGGGGAGATTGGTACTTGCATGGTTTTTAGGGTTTATGGTGCTTTGGTGTAGCCACACTGCTTTCCCATTTATGTCTTAGATAGGCTTATATTTATATAGATTATATTGTAAATAGATACAGTGGATAAGGGGCACTTTAGGGGTGCTAAGAAAGTATCTTTAATCCCAATCCAATTTTATTTTTCTCATTTTAGAGTTACATCCAAGGAGGGTTTAGATAATTTTTTTGATATGTTGAGGGCCTATAAAATGAAAGTTCAAAAGGTTAGGAATTGTGACCTAGAAGGATTCGTTGAGAGAGAAAGGAGTAGAAGAAAATTTGGATTCCAACATCAGTTCTTATACACTAAGCATGTAATTAGAAACATAGCATCTAATGCGCAGGTTAATGAGATAAAACAAGCATAGTTTCATATCAAAAAGGTTGAGGAGGCTAGATTTAAGGTGAATCTACTATATGTGATCCCATATGATCAAATTTGAGACCCCTTTCAAAAGGTTGAAGGAATACAAAAGTGACACATTCATGAATATGATAAGATTGGAAGAAGAGACAAAAAAAAGAAGGATTATGTGGAAAGAATTCAAAAGTAGGCCTACTCAATCTATTGCTCAGGGTCCTTCTATTCATCCTGTGAAAATTGAAGAAATACCAATGGATCAACCTCTCGTTGAGTATTCTATTGAGATAGGGGGAGATGATACTATGCATGAATAGTTTGTTGAGCATGTTTTTGGTGAAGAAGAACTATATTAGAGATTTCCTTCTCCCCAAATACATGATTTGATGGATTCTTTTTTCCTTCCAATGAAATTATGATAACTTTATATGATGCAAACAATCCTGTTGATGAAGATACCAAGCTAAAATTATATGAATAATTTATGGATGATGAATCCTTTGCTTAAACAAAGGAGTTTAAAGAATATGTGATTCAAGTAAAAGGTAAAGAGTTCAAGGACGAGATTGAAAAAAAAAAGGAAGGATTTGATGCTTGATTAAATGAAGAGATTGAGAGGAAAGAAGAAGAGAAGATAGAGAAGGATACTGCAGAAATTTCCCCTATTAATGATAGGTTATTAGACAAGAAAAGTGGAATTCTTCTATTGCTTGGTTGGGACTTGTCTTCTGCAATTTCTTTGGACATAATTAGAACGTTGAAGAATTCATATTAGAAGAATAATATGATAATAAAGTCTTTGGTTCCGACTTTAGCGCAAGGTTGCACACATTAACAATTTGGTCCATGGGACCAAATACAACCAAACCAAGGGTAATTAGGTTAGTTGGGGAAATAATCAGTGAAGTTTTTGTGAAAAGAGCATCTGATATCACCCCAACATAAGCATCAAAGTTTACTGTACATGCTATTATTCTCAATGCAGATACTATAAAAATTTCTCAAGAAAGGTATGATCAGCTACTAATCAAGTTCAATAGACTAAAGGAAGAACACAATGAGATGAAGGTCTGTTCTCCTTAGAAGAAACTTGTAGTACCAAAGATGAAATCCCTTCCACCCCCACCCTCCACACAAGAACTCTCCACACAATATAGAGAGACAATATCTCTCAAAATTAAGATATTAAAGGAAGATTTGAATATGGTAAGAGAGAATGAAAAGAAAGCCAAGAAGGAAACTAAAAAGGTGGTGAATGACATCATTGATGATGTCATGGGGTATAGAATTCCTTGCATACTTCATAAGCTTGAGAATGTGTGGAATGTATACAAAATGTTCATGAAGCTTATAAGAAACATTCTGGAATCCAAGAAAGTTTTCAAAATGTGTGGAGAAAATGGAGCACAAGGTTAGATGCCTTGAAAGAAATGATGAAGAATATGGGGAATAATCTAAAGGCACCAACTAATTTTCCCAAACTACTCCAAGTAGTTAGATTGTTGGAAGAGATTTTAGCCTTCCAAAGAAAGGTGGATATGCAACTCAAGTGTAAGTTCAAAATGTTTAGGAATATGGAGACAAAAGGAGTGACTCAAATTGTAGATGAGGTAGGTGAGCTCAAGGATTTCATGAACTAGAAAGAGGATTTTGGGAGCATTGTACCTTCTTTATCTTATTTTATTAACTTCTAAGGAAAGGATGACTATGTAGTGTTAAATACTTCCATTGATTATTTGTTTAAAATGGAAGTTAATTTGGAAACATTTGCAAAAGAGGCCAAAGCCATGATAGGTGTAAGGTATAACATTCACAATTCAAAGGTGCAAATGATACTTGCAATTCAGTGGCCAAAAAAGGAGAAGTACAATATATGGTTTGAAAAAATTACAGATTAAACCTTCAATACAATAAAGTTTAAATTTATCTCCTCCTAGGTTTGGAAGTTGTTTGTCCATACGTGTTGATGTGGGAGTGTCTCTTTGTCTTTTTCTATTTTATTCTTAAGTCTTGAAATTTTGGAAGGCATAGGAAGATGAAGATAAAGGAATGTTCAGTTCAAAGTACAAAAATCTTCTTCAATGTGTCCTTTTTGGAAGGCATGGGAATATTCTTCAACAACTTGAAAGGTGACTTTTTTCCTACATGAGATATTTCCCCACAAATAGTTAAGGTCCTCTTTGTATTGTAATAAGATGTCAAATGAAAACATGATGTGTGTACTTGGTCTGAAGCTTGTTGCTCCCTTGTCTTATAAAAGGGAATTTAGTGCCATTTACATGGATCTTTTTGAGAATATTGTAATGCAAAGTGCAAAGATTAGAGATTAATTTTTATTCTAGGTCGTTGAGTCCAAGTTTTTTAATTAACAAGATTTTTATAACAATACTAGCATTCTTTGAATATAATGGCATAATTCTGAAGCCTATTGTCTCCTATTGTATGTCTTAGATTATAAGAGAAATTGATCAAAGATGATTCAATTTTTCTCCATTTTATTTCCCTTGGATGTATGTTTCTGTTAATGCTCTTGCTCAAAGGAATTAAATTATTTAATGGAGATGTAGGTTTGTGTGAGTGTATGCAAGGATTTTAAAAGTAAATTTGCACATCTTAATTTCTTCAAAGTTTCACATCATCTATCAATCTAAAGTTTTTTATTCAAATTTTTTGCTCATATTTACATATTTGTGTGAATTTATTTATAATTTTTCATTGGCTTAGTCCATTTTTCTCTACATTTGAAAAATTTATCAAATGAATTATCAAATATTTTCAAGTTCCCATTAATTCGGTGGCAACTTTGAGTCTCCTGTGCCAATGCACCAAGAATTTAAAAGAAAGTAAAAAGGAAAGGAGAGGTGAGAAGTTGCATAATCCATGAGAGGAACTTGAAATCATCTCAAGAATCATCCTAAGTAGATGTTGGAAGGAGGATTTCCTTAGAACACCAATCAATACTATAAATAAAAGAGTATAGATACAAGTAAGTTTGTTACTCCTATTTTAGGATCTAGACATTTTCATGAAAATATTAGTGATAATCTGCAAGGGATGTGTGACTTTGGAATTCCTCATGTAAATGAGGAAAAATCAATTATAAGAGAATGTACCAATGGAGAGAATTCCCACTTAGACCCTTTGGATTCAAAGCAAGAAAAACTAGGGAAATTGTGGGAACCTAATTTTTAAGCTAAATTAGCATTCAGGAGGTCGAATCCTAAAGCTTCTCCTACTCCTAATTCTCCAAGGCATGATCTATTTGGAGATCCTCATAGTAGAGAACCTACTCCTATTTTTCGTGTGGATGCTTCAAGTCTTGTGGATAATACTCTTCAACACTCAGCTTCTAATATCACTTTGCCAAATGAGGATGATTTGTTGCAAGATATCAAGGGACTTCAAGAGGAGGCTTAGAGACAAATATTTGAGGATAAAGAAGGAAAAGGAAAGGGAGCAGAAACCAAGAAATGTCATATATGAGAGGGACTAATTTAAGATGAGGGTGGAACAAATGAAGTTGATGATCCAAGAAGGACTTTCTTCTACCCCTACTACATCTCGTGGTCCTATCCTTACTCCCACATTTAGAAAGAATTCTTTAAAATTCCCCATAGCCAAAAATCATACAAAAACTTGAACTAGCTCTACTATCAATAATGTTGTACCAGTGGCTTCCACCATTAATAAACCATCTCAACTTGTAGATAAAGGGAAAATGCATGTAGGTCATTCTAAAGGAGTAATCATAAATGCAAATATGTCATCTCATAATGTTTCCACATTTACAAAACCTGACCCATTAGATCTCAAGCTATGGAATGAGAATGAACAATTGTAGAAAGAATTAGACCGAATAGAGATTCAACTACTAATGTTGAGTTGCAAAGGAAGATTGCATTTATGAAATATTCTATTGGAGATCTTGCACCCTCTAGTTCTCAAAACCCGCCTCCTTCTAATCCCAACCTACCCCAACTACTGGCATGAATGTCTCATCCACCATAAGTCGATCTATTTTCCATTCCTAGCCACAAAATTTGAGTGAAATTGGACAATCTTCCCAGTACCAAGGGAATGTCAACACTCAATTTGGTGCAAGTAATGTCAGTTAGCAAGGAAACTAGAATATTGGAGGGAAAATTGTAAATCAAGGAAATTAGAACACTAGGGGGGCAAGGTAGTGTTGGACCACAACAAAATAAACTAGATTTGTTTGCTAGGAGACCTATGCAATTGGAAAGGTACAAATAGCTATGCTTTGATGGAATCCTTGGTCACCCTGGCCTCATTCTAGGAGATATCAGAAATGTCCTTGTTAGATTTTTTGAAACAATGCTATATCAGGGGATGATCATTTAAGATCTTTCAACAACATGATGGATGACTTGGAGAGTAAAAATGAAGATGTAATGATGAGGTTGTTCATGCATTCATTAATTGAAGATGTCAAATATTGGTATAGAGGTTTTCATGTTAAAATTATAGGTTCTTGGAAGGAGTTGAAGAGAGTCTTTAGAGAGAAGCACGAGAATAAAATTAACCCAATATTTATGTTAAATAAACTAAATACTATCTCTAAGGGACATAATGAAATGATTGTTGAGTTCAACAATAGATTTAAAAAGGTTATGTTCATAATTCCTAGTTACTGAATACCTAATGAAAAAGTATGTATGGTCTTATTCTACAATGCATTTTATTCAAAAATGGGATATCTTCTCAGAGACAAGTATCCTCAAACCTTAAGGGAGGCTTATAAATTTCCATTGCATATTGAAAGAAACATAAGGGTTGCTAGTAAGGTGGGTAAGAGAGATGATGTGAACGTTCTAAAAACCCCTAAGGGTCAACAAGAGCAAGCATCATGCTCTGATGGTAAAATAGACAAGATGATGAGTTCTCTAAAATACTTGAGCTACAAATTAGCCATGAATGAAAAGGGATTGAGGAATGAGAAGCCTAATTTTTAGAAAAATGAAAGACCACCTAGATTGCATGATCAACGTTATAATAAAATTGGCATAATGGTAAGATATTCTTCAATAATTAGAAGAATATGCAGAACAAAGAGACTCTTGATCTACTTAAGAAAAATTATACTAAACTTGTTGATGAAATTCTATGTTGTATACCATGCTATGCTAGTTGCCACATTATCGATAACAATGTGTAGTGGCACAATCCTTGGAAGAGAAACACAATGGATTTGGTAGTTTTAACTTGTCTCAAGAAAATGATGGGGAGATAAAAATATTAACAAATAGGTTCGATTTTGTGGGTGAATATTTTTCTTCAGATGAAGAATCCAGTGAAACTATTGTGGATAATCAAAGGCATAAACAACTTCTTATCATCAACAATTTTTTTATGAAGATGATATTGAGGATCATATTGTGAACACCCTTGAGATAAACCAACCTGATGTGACTCTGAGAAGACTATTAGATGAAGAGATTAAGGAAATAGTTTTAGATGCTATTAGCAATCACCATTTGAGGAATAGAGTTGTGAATGGTGATTATGGTAAAGCTAGCAGCCTCTTCATCAAAGAGAAGAACAAGGAAAAGAAAGAGTCTCAAGCAAAAAATAAGGGGGATGATTCTAAAGATAAAGATAATAAGGATGCAAAGGTGTAGGCTAAGAGAACTAAAGCTATGAATATTGATGAGCATATAGTTTCTCCAACCATAAAAAATGTGTCAAAAGAAAAAAGTTGAGAAAGAAAGGAGGAATGATGAAAAAATGAATGAAGAGAAATATGAGAAAAAAAAGGATAAAATTATTGAACAAGGTATGACGATACATTATATGCCCAAGTACAATTCTGTAGATATGTTTAAATTACTATCATAAGTTAAAGTTATTGTTCCTTTCCTTGGGATGATGAGGATAGAAGAACATAAACAAAAGGTATTTTTCCTTATCAATGGTGCAACTATAGCTTGTGAAGAGAGAAAAGTTCTTGCTCCACCTAAAGTGGGTAGAATTGATTCAAAAGATGAGGAAGTTGGAGGGGTAATAAATGATATACCTCAATTTTTCTTGGGTACCACTATCACTACTTATCCAAATCAAGTGGACCCATTTTATGTAACTCTGATAATTGATTATAGGATTTTGAAGAATCGCTTGATAGATTCTAAATCATCATCAAACATCTTTCTTGTTGATATTATAAAAGAGATGGGGTTGAAAATCAATAGGGCATATGGGAAATTCTATGCCATGGACTTTAGGATCCCAGTTATTGGAATTATCAAAGATGTAGCTTTTATACTTGTTGTGTATAATGAAAAGGACTTCACTTTGAGTGTCATAGTATTGGATATTTCCCCTACATATGGAATGTTACTATTAATAAAATGGAGTGCAACAATGGGGTAGCATGCAATGTGATGTGTTTTTCCACCCTTCCTATTTATGGAAAGGATGTGAAATTTTTAAGAGAGCCAAGGGCTCCCCATATGATTGGGGAAATCTTCCCTAGAGAGAGAATCCATTTTGTGGATACATGCATAGATAACTTCATAATTGAAGAGTTACTTGAAGAGGAAGTAAAGAGATACACACTATTGGAAAAGGAAGCAATGAAACAAGATGATGCAAATGAGTTATGGATAATGTATTTTGATGGTTCCTATTCCAAAGAGGGGTCTGGTGTAGGATTTATTTTTGTTTCACTTAGTGGTAAGACATATGTAAGTTTTCATTTTCATTATTGTTTATTTGTACACACAATTTTGTAGAATATGAGGCTTTATTGTTGGGGTTGAAATTAGAAAAAAAACATGGTATTAAAAAGTTAAGAGTCTTAAGAGACTCTAAATTTATTATGTCCCAAGTCAAATCAAGATTTTTATCTAAGAATAAAAGAATAAAATAGTACAGGAATGTTGTTTGGGATTCAATGGAGATGTTTGATGCTTTTTGGATAGATTTTGTAGAGAGAAACAAGAATGATATGGATGATTTGTTGGCCAACATAGCATTAAGGCTAGATGACATAACATTTGTAGGTATCTCAAAAGTTGAGGTACAAAAAAGGCCTTCTATCCCTAACAATGTACATGGCAAGTGTTTAATAATGATGAGGACATACTGAAGTTCTTGTAGTGTGTCGACCAATATGAGAGTCAAGAAAAAAAATTTGGAGCTTTTGTAGAGACAATTGATGGGAAGGACATTGTATTTGGGAACAAAGTGATTCATCTTAAGACCAATAAGATTCCCAAGGGTCTAGTTTCTCTAAAAATAGTATTTTATGGTACTTATAAAAGCATTGTCAGGAAAAATTCAACCCATCAAGATGGCTTAGAAGAGGTGAATCTAGGAATTGGAAATATACTAAATAAGGTGTATGTGGGGAAAAAGATGAAACAAAAAATCAAAGAAATGCTTAATGCTTTGCTAAGGAAATACAAAAATGTATTTGTTAGTCTTATGATGATCTAAAGGCCTACAAAGAAGAGCTATTTGAGCATGAGATACCACTCAAGCTAGATGCAAAGCCTTTCAAACAAAAATAGAGGCCTATTAACCCAAATTTGGAACCCACAATACAAGAAGAATTGATGAAATTAAGAGATGGTAGGATTATCAAGCCCAACAAAAATTCTACTTGGGTGTCTAATCTTGTACTATTCAGGAAGAAGAATGGTGATATTAGATTGTGTGTGGACCTTAGAATTCTCAACATATCATCATTAAAGGATAACTACCCATTTCCAAACATGGAGGAAATGCTACAAAAGGTCACCTTTTTTGAACTACTTTCAATGATGGATTGATTTTATAGTTACAACCAAGTGAAGGTCAAGGAGTCAGATTAATACAAGACAACACTTACAACTCCTTGGGGGACATATGCATATGTCAGGATGTCTTTTGGCTTGGCTAATGTGGGTGCTACCTTCCAAAGGGCTATAGATCTAGCCTTTTCTGATTTCATTGATATTTTCATGGTAGTGTACCAAGATGATGCCACTTCTTACTCCAAAAATGAAGGAGACAATTGTATGCATTTGGAGAAGATATTCATCAAAGTATTGGAATATGGGATTTAACTTAATCCTAAGAAGTGTTCCTTTGGAGTTACAAAAGGGAAATTGTTGGGGCATATAGTGTTTGAAGGAGTAAGGATAGACCCTAAAAGAGTAGCTACAATCGAAAAAATACCATAGCTAAAAAGGGTGAAAGGAATCCACTCATTCTTTGGGTAGGTTAATTTTTTAAGAAGGTTTGTAACTAATTTTTTAGAGATCACAAGACCAATCTCAAAGGTGTTGAAGAAAGGAGATAAAATAGCATGGAATGAGGATCCAACTAAGGCTTTTACAAGCATAACATAGGCTATTAAGGAGGCACCAGTCTTGAAGTCTTCTAATTTTTCAAATCCTTTCCAATTGTTCTCATTTGACTCCTTTCACACTATTGTTGCAATACTGTAATTAAAGAATCAAGAAATGTATGATCATCCCATTTCCATTTTCAATAAATCCTTACAAGTTTTTGAGTTAAAATATGATATGATTGAGAAGTAGGCCTATGCTTTGGTAAAAGTATTGAAGAATTTTAGATCATATTTTTCTAGTGCAATAATTGTTACATATGTACCTACTACTATAGTCAAAGATATATTCACACAATAGGAAGTCACAGGCAGAAGATGCAGATGGATAAATAGAGAGTAGGAGTTCACCATTGACATATAGATCACCAAGTTGGTCAGAGGACAAGGACTAACCAAACTGATGATATAGACCAATTCAAAATCAAATCAGATCAATCATGTTGAAGAGGCAGATGTGTCTCCCATTTGTGACATGCAAAATTCAAAGTGGTATAAAGATTTTCTCTTTAATTTGTAGATCAAGTCATTCCCAAAGTGTATGATTGGTAACTAGAAGAGAAAACTTAAGCTACAAGCTATAAAATATGTTATCATTGAAAATGAGTTATGGTGGAGCAATATGGACAGAATACTACTAAAATGTGTTAATGGTGAACAAGCCTTATAAATTTTCATTGAAATACATGATGGTGTTTGTGGTGGCCACTACATGGCCAAAACTACTACACACAAGGTTGTAAGGTTAGGGTTTTGGTGGCGAACACTATTTAAAGATACACAAAATTTGGTAAGGGCATATGATGCATGTTAGACATTCTCAAGGAATTTGAAGTTTTTAGGAAACTTTCCCCTTAGACCAATAACAGTGCAAGAACCATTACAACAATGCGGAATAGACTCTATAGGATAAATTGTTGAAAATTCTAGTGGTGGACACTCATAGATTTTGGTAACCACAAAATACTTCACAAAATGGGTTGAAGCTATTCCTAAAAGGAAGGCTACTAGAAAAGTGGTGGAAGATGTTTTGATGAACAACATTTTGACCAAATTTGGTGTACCTAAGAAAATAATACTTGATAATGCAATGTGCTTCAGGTTAGAAGAGTTTACATGCTTTGACAATAAATATGGAATTTTAATTTCTTATTCATCCTCGTATCACCCACAAGGTAATGGACAAGTAAAATATAGCAACAAGATCCTAATGAAGATCATCAAAAGGGTTATTGAAAAAAGGCTTGGGATTCAAAATTGAGAAATGACCTTTCGGCTAATAGAGTGACCATTAAAAAGGAAATAGAGTAGTCTCCATTCAATCTGGTTTATGGTATTGAGGCTAGGATTCCAACCAACAAATTAATGCAAGTGTATAGATTTATTCAAGAATATGAATATGAAATTTTAGATGATATGCAACATAGAATTAATTCTTTGGTAGATTTAGATGAAATAATAAGGGAAGAACAATAGAAAAACATGAAAGTGCAACTGCAAGTCAAAAACTTATATGACAAAATATATCCTAGAAAATTTGAGATTGGAAGCATGGTGTTAATTTGGAATGCCAAGGCTCGGGATAAGGGAAAATATGGAAAATTTTATGCCTTGTGGTTGGGTCCTTACTTAATCAACAACACTCATGCAGAAGATTACAATTTCCTACAAAATTTGATTGGTGAAATTCTAGAATTTTTCGTACATGGACAATTCCTAAAGCCATACTTCATATGAGTTATGGTTACTTCCATGCACATGGTATTTTTGTGTACATTTATGTATATAGGGTTTGGTTTGTCTAGTTTTCTTGGTATTTTTCCTTGACCAAGAATCTATTTTGTTTTGTTTCTTTGTGTTTTCTAGTCTTCTCCACTAAAAGATTCATGGGATCTCACTTTGTTCCTATTGAACAACTGTCCCCAGAATGAGCCACTGCTAGGACCTATAAAACATTTTGTGGTTCTTAGTCTAGCTTCCCTTAATTTGAGCTTTTGAACAAAGTGTATGGGTTAGGGTTTGTTGAAATAGTGTGTATGGTTTACCTTGGATTGTAACATCCTATAAAAAACTTAACTTTTAAATTTCCTTTTCCCTTTGTTCTATTTCCAAATTGACCTTTCATTGCCAATTTCCAATTAGTTAAGTTATAACTTAAGTGTTTATATTGATGCATTGACCGCCCCCTTTTACCTTGTGATACCAATTAATCCTTTTTCATGAAAATCCTATAAAAAATTTATTGTCTGAGATTTTGAATTATGTTTCACCAAGTCCCTTTCAAAATTTTCCATTTCCATGAAGTATTTGGTTGATGTCCTAAGTTGGAGCTATGCATAAATGCTTTTATCAAATTTCATTTATCTATGTTACCTAGGTAATGTCCTCACTTTTAAAACAACTTATGCACATGTGAAAAATACCCCACTAAAGTTGCTTCATCCCTCCTTAGCTTTGACCACATGGCAGAGTCTCATTGTATCACTTGCCTCCTTCATATTGCTCTTTCTTCATTCATTGATAGTCCCTTTTATGTGATATGTGATGAAACTATTGATAAATACCCTAATAATATGTGTTATAATCTATCTCATCACTTAGCCTCTTTGAATTGGATTTTCCATTATTGAGTGCCTATTGCTAAATGCACTAGGCATGGTCGATTGTGATTGAAACACATGGCTAAATCTTGTTTCATCACATGATTCCTTTACATAATGTTTGTTAAAAAAAAATATCATATAACCAAAACGTGATGTGCGATGAGAACATAGAAGGAAGGGATAAGGAATATACATAGGGAATATTCCAGACAAGTTCCCAATCCTCATTGCATCACAAGGTCCCTTATCATCATAGTTTGTATTCCCTGAAGGATAAAGAAAAGTGTGATATGCACTAAGAATCTTAGATTGTGACACATTTCATCATCTTGCTTCATCACACAACCACAATGCAGCACAAATATGAATGAAGGGGAAGTATGAAGAAATGTGATGTGCGATGAAAGAAGGAAGGAAAAGGAATATACTAGAGGGAATATTCGATGTCAATTTTTGACATATCAACTCATCACATTGATCCTTTGTATCAAAAATTCAACTCATTGATCCTAAAACCAAAATACGATGTGAAAACATCATGAAAGGAATTTAGCAAAAAAATTAAAAGGAAATGAAGGACATGTGGTAGTTCCTTAGCTCATCGCGAGACTCTTTCACATCACATTTTATGGAAGTAGATTTTAAAGAAAAAAGTGATATTATTTGATGCATGATGATCATCTATCTTGTTTTAAAACAATTCGATCAATGATCAAAATTTAAATAAGAATGGCTAACTAACAGATTAGTTTTTCACTCACATGAGTCATTTCTCTACAATTAATGGTGTATCTATTGAATCTAGAGGTCATAAAGTTGGGAATTACTTTATTTCTCACTATATTTTCATGAGTTCAAGTATTCATATGAAAGGAGCTCCAACAAACAATATCAGGTAAAGAATAGACAGGTTTTTCTTGGGTAAGTGAGAATTTTCATCCTTCCATGTACAATTCAATTGAAGTTCCAGAGAAAAGGAGGTTATAGCCATATATAGTCTGAATTCGGGTTGCTAGGCTTTTATGTGTGGGGTATCATAAAGAAATCATTAAATAAATAGTTTGTTTTAAGGAAATATCTATAGGGTTTTATATAATTTGAGCTACAAGTCTACACAATCTTGGTAGGGTATAAATTTTTTGTTAAACCCTATAATTTAAATTGAGTTATAAAACCCTAGTTTATCGAATTTTGCAAAAAAAAGTAAATCGAGTGGTTCGTCAAAGTCCAAGCATAAAACCAAGGATGGCAAGCCTAGAAAAAAGGGGGTTAAGAGGGATTTTTCCAGATTCATGGAAGAAGACCTCATGGAATTCCCTAGAGTTAAAGTGTTTGGAAAAAGGGCTACCAGTGAGGGTATTTTATTTGATCATTTATAGGATTGGGAAAAGTAGATTGGAGATATAATAGTGCCACAGAGTGGATGGAAATTATTTCAATATGCATACAAATGTCAGATTACCTTGGTTCATCCAACAATTTATGGACATGTGATCTAGTAAAACTCATTGTGCCAAATATTTTTATTCATGTTGATTTAATTAAAGTAGTTATAGAATGTTATGGCCTTGATGTGATAATTATTGAGAGAAGAAAGGGGACTCCATTGATGGATATCAATCAAAGTCAGATTGTGAGGACATTCAAATTAAACCCCTCTACCACAGTTTCAATTCACTTCAATGCATTGTGCCAATATTATGAAAGAGACAAATATAGATACAAAAATTACGTATTTTCAAGGCATAGAAGAAAGGATATGGGCAAGAAATGGGTGAGGTTTACCCCAAAGGAATTTGAGCCTTTTAATTGTGTTGAGTTTGAAGATTACTTTAAGAATACATACTTTGGCCTGAGCCAAGTACTAGGGAGAACTTATGATCTAACAATGCTTTTTTCTTTGATGACGATTGAAACAGATATCTAGGATCAATATTCTAACAAGGGTTTTGATTATACTTCTTATCTGGTTGAACAAATCTACAAGCAGTTAAAGGATTTGAAGGCTCCCAGTGCTCCATTATATTTCACACACTATTCTATGTTGATGTACATTTTTTTGTGGAGAGTTGAGAAGGCATTGTCCTAGTTTATGGACCTAAGGAAAAATGATGAGCGAGGTAATGATCTACCTGTGCAATTATGGACACACATCTAGGATCATAATTGCTCTAGTTCGAATTATAGTTTTTGTAATGGATTAGTATATGGAATTTTAGATAATTTGGGATGAAAACCAATGTATAATATATCAAGAGGTATCAAGGAGATCTTGAGAACCTTTGAGTTTGAGGCCAACACCAAGTTGGATCATAATTGGGGAGATTGGAACTTGCACAATACCTACATTTTTTTTAGGGTTTATTGTGCTTTGGTGCAGCCACACCACTTTCCCATTTATGTCTCAAAAAATATTGCATTTATGGATATTATGTGGAAAATAGATGTAATGGATCAGGGTCACTTTAGGGGTGCTAAGAAAGGACCATTCATTCCTAGCCAATTTTATTTTTCTCATTTTAGAGTTACATCCAAGGAGGGTCTAGACATTTTTTTTAATATGTTGAGGGCATATAAAATGAAAGTTTAGAAGGTTGGGAATTGTGACCCAGAAGGATTCATTGAGAGAGAAAAAGAGTAGAAGTATATCTAGATTCCAACATTAGTTCTTATACACTAAGCATGTAATTAGAAACATAGCATCTGATATAGAGGTTAATAAAATAAAACAAGCATGGATTCTTATCATTAAGGTTGAGGAGGCTATATTTAAGTTGAATCCACTATATGTGAGCTCATAAGATCAAATTTGGGATCCTTTTCAAAAGTCCATGAAGATTCTAGAGGAATACAAAAGTAGCACATTCATGAATATGATAAGATTGGCAGAAGAGACGAAAATAAAGGAGCATGTGGCTAGAATTCAAATTAGGCTTGCTCAATCTATTGCTTAGGGTACTTATATTGATCCCTTGGAAATTGAATAAATATCAGTGGATCAACCTCTCGTTGAATTTTTTGTTGCGATAGGGGGAGAGGATACTATGGAGGAATAGTCTATAGAGCATGTTCCTAGTGGAGAAGAAGTGCATTAGAGATTTCCTTCTCCCCAAACAAATGATGTGATGAATTATTTTATTCCTACAAATATAATTGTGACAAATTTATATGATGTAGATATTGATGAAGATATCAAGCTAAAAGCATGTGGAGAATTTATGGATGATGAATCCTTTGTTCAGAAAAAGAGTTTCGAGAATATGTGATTTAGGTAAAAGGTAAATAGTTCAAGGACATGATTGTAAAAGAAAAGTAAGGAGTTGATCCTTCATTACATTAAGAGATTGAGAGGAAATAATTAGAGAAGATAGAGAAGAAGATTGCATAAATTTTCCTATTGATGGAAATTTATTGGTCAAGAAAAGTGGAATTCTTTTGTTGCTTGGTTCAAACTTTTCTTCTACAATTGCTTTGGAGACAATTAGAAATGATGCTGAGGCATTCATATCAGAAGAAAAATATCATAATAAAGTCTTTGGTTCTAGCTTTAGCCCAAAGTTGCACACATTAGAAATTTGTTCCATGGGACCAAATATGGCAAAACCAAGGGTAATCAAGTCAGTTTGGGAAATAATCAGTGAAGTTGTTGTGAAAAGAGTATTTGATATCACCCCAACACAAGAAATAAAGATTATTGTACATGTTGCTATGCTTAGTACATATACTATAGAAATTTCTCAAGAAAGGTATGATTAGTTGTTAATATAGTTTAATAAACTGCAAGAAGAATACAACCATTTGAAGATTGGTGCTCCTTAGGAGAAACATTTTAGCACCAAAGATAGAATCCCTTCCACTCCCCACCTCCATAAGATTAAAGGAAGAGTTGGACATGGTAAGATATAATGAGAAGAAAGCCAAGGAGGGAACTGAAAAGGTGGTCACTAACATCATTGATGATGTCCTATGGCATAGAATCACTTGCATACTTCATAAGCTTGACAATGTGTGGAATGTATAAAAAATGTTCATGAAGCTTAAAAGAAAAAATTTAAAATTAAAGAAAGTTTTAGAATGTGTGGAGAAATGGGATCACAAGGGTAGATGTCTTGAAATAAATGATGAATAATACGGAGAATTATCCAGAGGCACCAAATAAATTTCCCCAACTACTCCAAGAAATTGGATTGTAGGGAGATATTTCAACCTTCCAAAGCAAGCTAGATATGCAATTCAAGGGAAAGTTGAAAATTTTTAGGGATATGGAGGCAAAAGAAGTGCCTCAAATTCTAGATGAGGTAGGTGAGCTCAAGGATTTCATAAATTGGAAAGCATATTTTAGGATCATCATACCTTCTCTATTTTCTTTTATTTACTTCTCAGGAAAGGCTAACTATGTAGTGTTAGACACTTCTATTGATGATTTCTTTTAAATGGGAGTTAATTTGGACACATTTTCAAGATAGGCCAAAGCCATAATAGATGCAAGCTACATCATGCAAAATTCAAAGGTGCAAAAGCTACTTGCAATTGAGTGGCCAACAGAGGAGTACAACACATGGCTTGAAAATTTTACTGATTAAGCGTTTGATATAGTAAAGATTAAAGTTATCTCCTCCTAGGTTTGAAATTTATTTCTCCATGTGTGATGATGTGGAAGTATCACTTTGTCTTTTTCTATTTTATCCTTTAAGTCTTAAAGTTTTGGAAGTGTTACCCACCAATTTTTCATTCAAAATTTAAACTTATTTTTCCTCTAATAGATAAGTTTTGATGAATTCACGGCTTGGTCAAATCCCCTAACTCAGTCATGGGATTCATAAGTTTTAAAAATTCTTGACCACCCGACTTATATGTAGCTTTGCAGTTCCAAGTCTTGTTTACTGAATATCCTATGCAGTTGGCTTATCAGAAGTTCTAAAAACCTTAGTATTTTTGACATATGGTTATAAGTTTTTGTTTCTCAATGACTGAGAGACCTACCTAGATGCACAATTTTCAATATGTCAGCTCATTTAATGAATTGTATGACATTTTTAAGGAATGTCCTCTCAAATGCTTCAAACTGCTAACTCGAGATTTAACGTAATCTTTTAAATCTTCTAAAAAGACTGCTCTTAAATAAGGAGTTGGTAAAACATATATGGTAATAAATGATCTTTTCATGCCACCATCTTTAAGTAAGCCAACATACGAATGAAGGTAGTAGTGTTTCTAATTGCAAAATTTTCCCAAGATGGTACTTCCTGGTGATATTAGAGAATTTAAAGATGAACTCGTACCTTTCATACAACTAGATTTAATTTGGTGCGAGGAGGAACAACTTGACATCATTTCTGAGCTTCATTCACTGGCATGGAAGGAGAAAACTAGCTACGTCAAATACCACAAGGTAACTTCTATCTTGGATAAAGAAGAAGAATGAGCCAAATTTAATAATTTGGTTATGGAAATGCAATTGGAGATGTTTAGAGTTCTGGTCCCTCTAGTGGCTTAGTGATATGACCTCCTTATGCGACTGGTGGTGGAAACGGTTTTCTCCATTAGGGGAAGTTCAATCTCCTATTTTCCATGCATGGAATCTTTTATAATTATTAGTGGTAACCAAAGTTTTGGGTTGTAACAAAATAGTTCCCGTTTCTTGGTGGCTATTTTGATATCGATCGCTTTCAATGACTGTTATGAATAGTTAATTTCTAGTATAAGAAGGCCTATAAGAAAAATAACAATGGGGGGAGAGGAAGAGAGTTTTGGTTGGGGGGAATTCAGTCTAGTTGTATAGGGGTATTGAGTCTGTTAACTCATATTTTTGGCATTGAATAGATAAAGGAATATTTTTGAATCTTTGAGTTTATAAATGTTTCACTTCTATTACATGGACTATGATTCATGATAATTTATTTTCAATGTTTTTCCTATTATATTGGACTGTGTGTGTATTTAATTCTGAAACTTTGATTTCAGCTTAAATCATTCCTGAAAAAGATTTGATGTTCTTTCTTTCTCTGGGTATTATCTGTGTTTATGGGATAAGTAACCTTAGGTTATTGTTCTATAATATTTCCTATTAAATATTTTTCCCACATCTACTTTCATGGTTATGGGTAGGTGGTGGTTTCCTTTCCTACTTTCTAGTTAAAATCATACCATGTGTTTTGTTCATTGCATATCTTTCGAAGGTAGTTGCACCTTGTAAAATAAGCAGAGAGCACTCACGAATATCGTTGCTAGTGACTCAAACTATTGGCCAGGTTGTCATTTGTGTGGGCTGGAGATTATTAATTGAAGTGACAAATCTATCAACCAATAGGAAGGAAAAGGAAGATGAATATATAGGAATGTTTGATTCAAAGTACAACCATCTCCTTCAACATGCACTTTTTGGAAGGTGGTGGAGCTTTTATTTTCTTCCCCTTTGTGGTGGGTTGTATTTTGGTTGCCTTTGACTGGTCTGGGTATTGGGGTATTTCTTTTTGAGTGTTGACTTATTATCAGTAGTGATCGGTCCCTTAAGTCATGTTTTATCCCTCTTTGGCAGTAACTTTACCAGCCCCTTTTACCTATCCTTTCGGTTTTTGCATCATGACCTTTGCGTCCCTATGATTTTCAGCCGATTAATTTTACAACTTAACCATTGAATTATTTTCAACCCCATGGGTTTTTTCCCTGTCTGCCTAGTCAGTCCTATTCTTTAAAGTAACTATTTTGCATGTGCAAATTATATTGACCGACGAATGTAGTGACTTTGATCTTGACCATTCATCATACACCTCGCAAGGTTTGTGCTTACATCACGGGAAATGTTGTGAGGCTTGCGAGATGCTGCCACCTGTTGTGTAATGTGGTGGGGCCAGGTTTTGTGTGCTGACTGATGGACGGATGCTGATGTTGATAGCTGTGTACTTTTTGATGCATCTCGGTCGTACCTCGCTGACCTCGCACAATTAAAACTTTAGTTTCAATAATGCTATGAGGTATGCGATGTGTTGACGCATGGACACTGGTGTTATCAATCAACGAACATGGTGGGACCCGTTCCATGCTAATGTGGTACCTAATGGGTAGTTTTCTTGCTTGTTTGCTGACTGGAAGGATGATGTGTCATTTTCAAACCATTTTTGACCAAATCTGGGCCATCCGCCTAGCCAACTATGTTTTTGATCAATGAATTGTTTTCAAATGAACTGGTGTTGTACTATAGCCGTTCTATCTCGCGCGAGCGAATAGTAATGGTCGAGTTCGACTCAGCCTGCGTAATTAAATGCCAAATAACCAGTAAATTGTTGTGTCAGTATTGCATTTCGGTTTGTATGAATTATTCGGTGCTTAAGCAAGCAACTATTATTTCGGTTCTCCATTATCGTGACATTTGACACTTTGCAAAATAAATTGTAAGTGATACATATGCCTTCTCTTGTGTTTTTGGAATATGTTAGCATTGCCTATTGAATAATTGGTGATTATTTTCTTTTCGATTCCTGGTGAATTGTTAAGCAAATTGGCTGTTAGAGCTTATTGCTAGTGATTTTGTGAATATAAAATAACTTTCTATAACGGCAGTAGAAAGCAAGGTATGATTGTTTGTCATTTAAAGAAAAACCCTAGTTCAAACTACCCTCTGTTTGATATAAATGGCACCCAATGCACGAACTGCTGGTCCCGAGGCTACGCCTAGGGGTTATTCACAAGATATTATTGATTTGTTGAAACCTTCTACGAGCAAGAAGTAGGATGGAAGGGTATTGTTCTATGGACCCATGATTCAGGAAGGTATAATGGATAAACAGTGTACAATTTGCGATGCTGAATTTCTGTACACTGGTTGGCAATTGTTTTCCAATTGGTTTGGAAATAGAAATTTGTCAGTTCCTCTGTGTAATCCATGGAGATTGGACCTAGGTAAGCTGGTGGTACCCAATTTCTATGAAGATGTAGAATTATTGAAGCATATTGCTGCAAGGTACGACCCTGTGACTTGAATTGTCAAAACACGTCTTGGCAAGCCAATGATTAAAGTAACCAAGGAGGAAATTATAGAGGTTTTTGATTTGCATGAATGGAGCCAAGATATGATTCCCATCAAATTGGAGGTCTTTAGGGAGGAACACAGAAACACCAGGGGCTTAATCAGGACATCCCTTTTGATACCCCATTTGGCTATGTCGGGAAGAGGAAAAAATCAGAAATTTTTTTTTATTGGCAGGAATGAGCCTGAACCTTTCCCAGTGGACTATTTCGCCCCCCATTTTAAGAAGACCGCATGTGCATTATGTCAACTTCTAGGGATTGATTTGAAGAAGACTTTGCCTATAGAGGTAATGTATATGGTTGTAAACCTCCAACACCTTAGTTATAATGTCGTATATGATTTTTCCACTCACCTTGCAGAGAACATGCATTCTGGCTTAGCAGCTTTGAAGCTAGGAAAGAATTGGGTAAAATTCAAATGATATTCACTGCTAATTCATATGTTTTTATATAGGGGCCAAAAGGTATTTGAGAAAGATATGGAATTGAGGAATATGGAAGGAGATATTGAAATTCCTGTCCAATATTGGACTAGAGTCCTGCACATGCATGATCATAAGTTTGATTATGTCACCTTTCATAATGATTTCGGATCCAAGTTAAGAAAGGCCTTAGTTATTGATCTCCCCAGGATTTCGAAGGAAATTCATGAATTCCTAAGACCTATGGAGAGGAGGCCTAAGTTGAATTTGACACATAATTGGGGTGATATTATCCCCAATCATGGCACTACAGTCTTCAGGGCTTTCGGCACAAATGCCATCCCGTTTGTTCTACCCAGGGAGGTCCCCCTTAGACTTGGTTTTGTAGAAATCATGAGGCAGTTGGGAGCATCTCAAGATTTCCATTTTCCTGTTGAACACAAGAAGGGATCTTTTTTCCCTGAATATACAGCTTTTGCCGATTTTGTCATGATAAAGGGAGGGTGGAGAAATTTGCATTTATTGCTCAAGCCGTATAGGCTAAGAACTATACGCCCTAGGAATTATGATCCTGAGGGTTTTATCTCCCAAATGAAGGCTAAGCACTGGATTGGGACCTTTGTCCACAACTTCTATTTTCCTAAAGATATCATCAAGAATATTTTTGATAAGGACTTACAGGACGAGAGAAAGGCAATGTACATTTCCTATTCAAAAATGGTAAGGAGTAAACAAGAGAAGATACTTGGTTTTGATCCTATACCTAATGTCAAAGATGAGCTCAGCAAGGCAATCTATGCTCTTGACAATTTTGAGAGCGTAGTAGGGGTCTTAAAGGAGGAAAGGATTGTAGAAGGAAGGGGAAAGTCACAAGTTACTAAGGAGCACCCTAAGATAAGATTTGAAGAAAGGCCTACTTACCAGCCTCAGGGGAAGATAAAGGTATTTTATAGGAGGAAGAGAAGTAGGACAGAGGAGGTTACAATGAGTGGTGCAACATCTATCCCAAGGAAATTAGTGCCCGGTATTGTTGATCTAGATTCACCTTCGAAGAATTCAGAACAGATTCATCCATCATCCCCAAAGAGGCATAAAACTGACAATGTGAGGGATGTTGGCCAAAAGGGTAATGATGAGGAGGATATCATTGTAACTCCGAATGAAATAAATCCAGAGATGCCACTAGAGCCAGCTGATATTGCAACGAGCTCAGGAGCCATCACCCTAAGATTGGGGAAGGATGAGATTAAAGGAATTACAAATAGTGATGATTTGAGGATGGAGGCTTGAAAAGAGTTCATGATGGATGACTCTTTTATTCATACTCGTTCTTTTGAAGATTTTGTATGGAGAGATCATCTCTCATCATATATTGAGAAGGTAGCACATGAGAGAAGTCTACATCCAGAGCTTCCAAAGTAGGTAATTCAGTCAAGGGTCAGAGTGCAAATGAAGGAGAAGTTTAAGGAAATCACACCAGAATAGGGCATGGCATTGGCTCAAAAGTGTGGGATATTACTGATGCTATGGTATTTGACACAGTAAGAAGAGCCAATAAGCCACTTTTTGCAATAGAGGAGGAGGTTGCATTGGCACTTAAAGGATAAGCTTTTTAGTGAGGAGTGGGATTCTCTAGCAATATGGTCATTATCCACAGGGTCTCAAAAACCTATTGTTGCTGAAACACCCAACTTTAGTGGTCATTTGATTGTGAAAAGAGTTGCTGATACCCCTGCATTGGAGGCTATTGACATGGTTGTGAATGTTGCCAAATTCACTAGGGAAACTATGGAGGACTTAACCAAAGACCGAGATACTCTGAGAAGCCAGTATAATGACATTATTATTGAGTATAACAAAATTCAATAAAGGGTGGCAGAACTGGAAACTGAAACGTCTTTACTGAGACAACAAATGGAAACCTTGAGCTCTCAAAGGTAGGCTAGCTCTAGCCACATTATTTCTGACCCTCTAGTAGATCAACCCCAACCTTCTGCATAGGTTCAATCTTGGGCTATGGTCCCATATAATATGCGACAAGTGCCCATTGCAGTTGAAAAGGCCAGTAGCTCGAGCGGAGATCCTTCTAGGGAAAAGTTGATCCAGCAAGTTGAAGAATATAAGGAGATGGTGAACCAAATTCGGGATGCAGTAGGAAGAAATAATTCAGAAATTGTTGATAATGTGTTAAGGCATTTACATAAACGGGTCCAGAGTAAGTTGAATGGTGTTCATGCAAATTATGCCTTGATGTTGCAACCACTCGAATTGTTTCCAAAGGATAGAGAATTGGCTATCCCTTTGCTAAATAGATGGGGCCCTAGAATGGAGAAGTTAAAATTTAGTGGAGTTGGGGAAAAACAACATGGGAACAAATATCCTATAGTCATAACAACTTATCAATTTGTTAAGAGTATTGTCGAGCAAAAGTTCCAGGGGTCTGCTGCTCCTATGGAGTCCAAAATCAAAGAATTGAAGGACATTTATGATGGAAAGGATTTGAATCCACTACCTCATATTCTGCATAGTCAAGATAGTGTCAAGTCTTTGCAGGCATGGAAGGAGCAAATGAATAATATAATGATTGCCCAAAATTAGGAGATATGCAAAAATGCTGATATTCGCATGTTGGAAAACACTTTCGAAAAGATCATTTGTCATTAGTTTCCTGGAAAAATTTGATAAAACAGCCATGTCATTGATGATAAAGTATGTACCTTATCGAAAAATGGTGGACCAGGTGGTGGCTTTCAATTGGCCGTCTGAGGAGGATTTCGAGTCATGGAAAAGAGTGTTCATTGATGAACTTGAATTATGAATAATTGGGACGAGAATTGCAATTTGGTCATGTAAAATGTAGGTCTGGCCTTGGGTATTATATTTTAAAATGCATTCTCTTTACGGATTCAAGTACAAATTGTTCAAATAAAATCAGTGCAAAAAAATAGTTAAAAGATACTTTGGTGTTAGGGGAGTGACACTTGGAACAACGCCTTTCTTTCCTCCACAACAAACTAATGATCACTTTTGTTTTTGGCTTTTCTTCTCTTACCAAGAAATGATGTAAAGTTAACTGATTAGGGATTAGCAGTCCAGTAAAAAGTGGACATGTGTATTCTCCGGCCTGATGCTTGTTGGCTCCCTTGTTTTTATAAAAGGGAATTCTGGGCCGAGAGAAGGGTCTGTTGAAATTATTCAAGATACATAAGATAAGAGTAAAGTAAGATAGAGAAAACAATATGTTCAAGTTTTAAAGTTTTGAGTCCGATTTGAGAACTTAGTAAATCATGGGGTTCTTAAGCATACTTATGTTAACCTTGTGATTGTTTTGAGTCTATTTTCTCTCCTATTATGTTGGTTCGCATGAATTATTAATGAAGTATTGATCCAAGATGATTTTCATTAATTTTCGTTTGTCATTTACTATGGATTATGTTTGACTATGGCTCTGGTTCAAAGAATTGGTTAAATTCTTCAGTTATCCAATAAGTTTATGCGAATTTTCACATAGGATTTATCCAGGAGTAATAAACTTAGGTATCGATGTACGGACTGTAATGCTATTCAAACAGATCATAGATGCTTTAGATGAAAGTTACCCTATAGTTCAGTTCCTGGTTTGACTCTGTGCTTTAGGATATGCACTAGAACTCTGACTACTTCTCATCCTTGTATTTTGTGTTGTTGCTTTAGGAGATTTTAATCAAATAACTCATACTAGCACACTAGGTGTAATTTCAATTCCTTGTTAAATAGATTCAAACTCTTCTAAGAAATAGCCATTTTCTTGAAGGTTTATCTCTTTTAACATTGACAAGAATTTATTTGTTTTCTATCCACGCACGAGCAAATCATTTCTACAATGAATGAGAGTATATTTTAGGAAAACCCTCCTGGATTTTACAGAGTCCGAAGTGTAGGAGAGATAGTAACTTTACTGTTATCCTCTCGTTAAGTTGGCACAGTGCCTTCAGGACTTTAATAATTGAGCATGGCAAGCTCATAGAAGCTCTTGTGGGTTCTGCTTGGGTTGTTATAAAAAATTCCAATAGAAGGTGTGGGAATATTCTTTAACAACTTGAAAGTTGAATTTTTTCCTACATGAGATATTCCCCCATGATAACTAAAGGTCCTTTTCGTATTGTAATAGGATGTCAAAATGAAAAAATGACATGTGTACTTGGACAAAAGCTTGTTGCTCCCTTGTCTTATAAAAGGGAATTCAAGGCCATTTACATGAACATTTTGGAGAATTTTGTAATGCAAAGCTCAGATAATGGAGCTTAAGTTTTATTCTAGGTCATTGAGTCTGAGTTTTGTAATTAGCAAGATTTGTATAATAGTAGTAGTGTTTTTTGAATATAATGCATAATTCTAAAGCCTATTGTCTCCTATTGTATGCCTTATATATATTATAAATGAAATTGATCGAATATCATTCAATTTGTTTCTATTATCTTTCCCCTTGTTGTACGTTTATGTTAATGCTCTTATTCAAAGAATGAGTTAAATGCTTTGATGGAGATGTAGGTTTGTGTGAATGTATGCAAGGATTTAATAAGTAGATTTGGTTAAGAATTTTAAGTACAATAATGTAATTCTTTATTGTAAAGCGTTGTGATGTTTAGGTGAAATATTGTTATGAAACTTTAATTACATTGGTTTTGACTCCATTTCCCTAGGTTGAAGCACTAATATTTTATGTTTGTGTCTAAATTACAACTCTATGGTCATTTAAATCAAAGAACACTCATAATATTTTAAATTCCTTTTTGAGTTATTGTATTTTGTTGTTCTCTAGATATGAGTTATGCAAATGCTCGAGGGATTTTCCAGATCCTTAACTTTTCATAATCATCAAGCAAATTTGTAGAGAACAGATTTGCTAATTACAATGTTTAGGATAAATTGGCACAAGATATCTTGAGAAAATTGTAAGGGATCACCCTCCCAGGTTCTACAGAGCCCAAAGTGTAGAGGGAAAGATATTTCATAACTTTCACCTGTTCATTGGCCAATCCCTCCAAATAACTAACCAATGGAAATGAAAAATCCATAGGTTATTTGTGAGATCTGGTTGGGAAATAAAAAGCACCAACACTACCTTTGGTGCTCAAGTTTGGTGGTTATGCATTGAAATTTGCTAATACTTATCTAATTTATCTAAATATTTTATTCGTTGTACCAAGGATTGCATATCTTCCAACCACAAGGTAAATACGGTACATAGGTTGGGGATTATAAATTTCATAATGACTATAGTGTCAGTACCATAGACTAATTGGAATGGAGTGAACCTTTTGGTCCTTTTATATGATGTGTGGTATTCCTAGATTACCACAAGTAATTTTTTATAGCCCAATTCATACTATTTCCATCATACATTTTGGTAAGGGATTTCCTAATTATCTTGTTCAATTCTTCACTCACCCCATTAGCCTATGGGTAATAGGGAGAGCTTATGTTGTGTGTTATCATGAAGTTTTGTAGTAATTCTTTTATAATTTTGTTCACAAAATATTTCCCTTGGTCACTCACTATACTAATCAAACATTTATATTTTGTAATTATGTTCTCATACAAAACTATTGCAAAATTTTGTTGTTGCCAGAATGAAAGTGTTGTGGAAAGTTTGTAGGTGTTGTCATTAATGTCAATTGGTCAACTAGTTATCTACTAGTTGTTGTTGGTTGTATATGTCGAGGATATTGAGAATGTTGTAATAAGGATATGTTGCATGTGTTCAATGGTTGCTCCAATTTTTGGTCTGGATTTGGTCCTGTGGTTGTGCGATTTAGATATTTTGTTCATGGTTGTTAATAGATGTTATATCCATATTTTTGGTTGCTAATTCATTGTTCAATGCAAGTTGTGTTCACCAGTTGTGAACTATGGTTTTCTGTGTTTCTGGTTGAGGTCTGGGAGAAATGTTGTTGGTCCGTATTTCTCTTTTATGAAGTATTATGACTTACGGTTCTAGAGTTGTGTTGCCTTGGTTCTATTTAACATATTTTTGATGGTTGAAAGATTCATGCTTAATGGTTCTATGTGTTTTACACTGGTTTAGATAACCTTGTGTGAAATACTACTTTTGAGGATGATGAAGCATGTTGGATCTTT
Organism: Sequoiadendron giganteum; assembly: GCA_007115665.2. Classification (NCBI taxonomy): domain Eukaryota; kingdom Viridiplantae; phylum Streptophyta; class Pinopsida; order Cupressales; family Cupressaceae; genus Sequoiadendron; species Sequoiadendron giganteum. The sequence continues at coordinate 870,048,531 of CM021100.1, read as the reverse complement.
TTGGATCCCTTGAAATGTTTTTTTGGGTTGCCCTCATTCTAATTCCACCCTAGGATGTTTTGGCACCTACCTAATTTGAATTTCAATTTGGATGGTCGAATTTGGATATGTTTCAAAGTTGGAGATGGTATAAATGCAAGATGATTTAAGGATGAAATGAAGATGTGAGAGAGAAGAAGAGCGATAAGAGAAAAGAGAAAGTGCAATTTGATGTGACATTGATTTTATTCAATAAGTGTGTGTATGTTGTGAGTGTGGGAGATTAGTGCAAAGGTTAATGTTGAGTTTCTAGATGTTGTGATTAGAAGGTGAACTCTATCATTCATGTAATTTGATCGAGTGATTGTAGTGGAATCCTTTGTTGCATTGGGGTTTTAGTCTCTTTGTATCTTTGTGGTAGTGAGCCCTCTGGGTTGTAGCCCTATTGGACAATGAGTCCTTGTTTCAGACAGTGAGTCCTTATTTCAGGTAGTGAGCCTTGTTTAAGGTAGTGATCCTTTTTGTAATCGGTTTTGATATTCTCTATAGTGTGAGTTAATCCTCACCATGATTTTATTTTCCTTTTCGTTGCACCAAAGACTGGCCCTTCAATGCTTGATTCAAGCATTAGTTAAGATCCACGAGAGATGGTTAAACCATGTCATGAACCTGAAGGGAGATGCTAGCGGTTAGTCCAACAATCCCCCCCTCAACATCACTCGAGGGGTTCGAACCCATGACCGACTCTGAAACCAATGTTGGGCTTGTCATTGCACCAAAATATTGACCCTTCAATGCTCGATACAAGCGTCAGTTAAGATCCACAGGAGGTGGTTAAATCATGTCGTGAACCTGAAGGGAGATGCTAGTGGTTAGTCCAATAGGTTTTTCCCTCATTGGGTTTTCCACGTAAATCTGGTGTTATTGTGTTTATGTGTTTTATTTGAGTTTCTGCATTAGCATTTCATGATTAATCATTTAAGCAGTTTCATGTATCAATTTCAGTAACTGGATTAAAGGTTTAATTTTGTGATAATTGATTCACCCCCACCTCTTAGTTGTCCTATTCAACAATTGGTATCAGAGCTTAATCGCTTGAGGAAGGTCTGGGATGGCTAGCAAGATGGTCTTTGATTATCTAAGGTTTGATGGAATTAATTATGGTATTTGGAAGGTATTGATGGAAGAATATCTAGAGTATTGCAAATATGATGTGGAGAAATCTTACAAAAATCCTTACACTCCTACTAATGGTCCGAGTACACTTGAAGAGATGAAATCACATGAAGTGAAAAATAAAGTGAAGTTCATCTTGAAGAATAGTCTAGTACATTCTAAGTTTATTAAGGTTCAAAATTTGAAGAAAGCTAAGGAAGTCTGAGATGCTCTAGAAAGAGCACATGATGGTGATGAAAGAGTTAAAGAGGCAAAACTATAGAATTTGGAGACACAATTTGATCTTTTACATATGTCCAAAGAAGAAAATATTAAAGCTTATATACAAAGATTAGATGAGATAGTGTTTACAATGTGAGGACTTGGTTCTACTATTGATGAAACAAGGATTGTAAAGAAGATTCTTAGAACTCTTCATGATGCTTACAATGAGAAGGTTAGTGCTATTGAGTAGACTATAGATTATAAGACTTGTACTAAAGATATTCTATTAGGATTTTTGACATCTTATGAGATGAGGAAGCTGAATCTAAGAAGTGGAGGAAAATCATAGACTTCCTTTAAAGCTACAAAAATAGAAGATCCAAATGAAGAGAAATTTGATGAAATAGAAGCTAACTTTGTGAGAAGAATGAGAAAAGGATCCAATAAGTATGAAAGTAATTTTCCCTTTAAATGCTTTAGTTGTGGAGAAATAGGTCATTATGCTACAAAGTGTCTGGAAAGAGCTAAAAGGAATAAACATAGATATGAGAAATGAAAGAAAGGAAAGAAGATTAATAAAGCTTACTATGTGAATGAGAATGCCAGTATTTATGATGAGGATTCAAAATATAAACATCTAGATGAAAATGAATGCTTGTTCTTAGCGATTAAGGATGAACCTACTTCTACTAATTCTAAACAATAGGTAAAGGAAAGCCCTCTGAAGAAGGAAAAGGAGAAAAATGAAGGTACAATTATCTCTGACTTGCATGCTAAAAAAGAAAAGAATTTTTGGGTAGTTGATAGTGGTTGTTCACATCGCATGACTGGTGATAAAAGTAAGTTTTTCAAGCTTGAGAAATATGATGGAGGCTTGGTTATGTTTGGAGATTATATTGGTGCTAAAATTTGTGGGATAGGTTTTATAAGTTCTGATGGAAAGCATCATACTGACGGTATTTACTATGTTAAGGGTTTAAGCCATAATTTTTTTGAGCATTGGTCATATGTGTAGAAAAGGATATGATCTTGTGTTTAAGGATGAGAAATGTGAGATCTAAAAAGGATCTGAAACATTGATTGCTATAGGAAATAAATCGAAAGGGAATATCTATCAACTTAAGGGTTCTAATGGATGATTCTTTATGACTTAGATAAATGACAGTTGGTTATGGCATAGGACAATGTGTCACATGAATTTTGATAACTTGGAAAGGATTAGTGTTTTTCAGGTTGTGAGAGATTTACCAAGAATTACAAAACTTGTTAATGCTATTTATAGAAATTGTCAGTTTGGAAAGAAAGAAAGAAATCATTACAAATCAAAGGAACAGTCTACTACCACACTACTAGATTTAGTTCATATAGATCTCTATGGTCCTATGAGAGTGATAAGTCTACTTGGTGAAAGGTACTTTATGCTTTTAATTGATGATTATTCTAGGTATGCATGGGTTACATTTTTAGAGAGAAATCAGATGCATTAGATAGATTCAAGGCATTCAAAGCAATGGTTGAAAATGAAATGAATTTGAAGATAAAATGCTTAAGATCTAACTGAGGTGGAGAATTCACCTCCCATGAGTTTAATATGTTTTGTGAAGTGCATGGAATAAAGAGACAATTATCTACTCTGATAACTCCTCAGTAGAATCGAGTTATTGAAACAAAAAATAGAATAGTTCAAGAGGTTGCTAGATCAATGATTACTAAGGCCAATTTACCATAATTTACTAGAAAGAAGCTATTCATATTTTTGTTTATGTATACAATTGAGTTAAAGCAAGATAAAATAGTACAAAGACTCCCTATGAGCTATGGCACAAAAGAATTCCTATAGTAAAATATTTCAAGGTATTCGGAAGAAAATGCTATATCAAAAGAGATGAGGAAACTTTGGGTAAGTTTGATGAAAGAAGTGATGAAGGAATTTTTCTGGGATATTGCACTAAAATCAAGGCATACAGATGATTCAATAAAAGAATGAAAAAAATTGTAGAGAGATCAAATGTGAAGGTTGATGAGACAATGAAGAATTATATTGACATAGATGGATATGTATCTGATGAACATGATTGTGTAATAATGAAAGAAACTGTGGAAGAATGGGATAAAGATGAGCAAGAGAAGTGAGATAAACAAGATGAAAGAGAAGAAGATGCTTTCGTGATGTCCCCTAGAACACCAAAATATGTACAGAGGAATCATTCAAAAAATTAGATTATTAGAGATAAGACAAAAGGTGTGTTAACTAGAAGCAAAGCTACTACTGAAGTAAATTTATGTTTATTCTCTAAGATTGAACCAAATATAGTAAGTGAGGCTTGTAAAGATGAGCATTGGAAGGAAGAAATGAAAGAACTTTTGCAGATTGAAAAGATCAGACTTGGGAATTGGTCCTAAGCCTAGAAGATAAAAACATCATTGGATCAAAATGGGTATTCAAAAATAAGTTGAATGAGAATGGAGAATTTGTTAGAAATTAAGCAAGGGTTGTGTGTAAAGGCTACTCATGAGTAGAAGGTATAGATTTTTAGGAAAAATTTGCCCCGGTAGCAAGAATGGAATCTATAAGGACGTTCTTGGCACTTGCTTCTTATAAAGACTTTAAGGTCTATCAGATGGATGCAAAGTCAACATTTTTTAATGGTGAACTCAAAGAAGAAGTTTATATGGAACAACTAGAAAGGATTTCAATTAATAGATCAATCAGATACGGTGTACAGATTGAAGAAAGCTCCTAGAGTTTGGTATGCAAGGTTAGATAGGTACTTGATTCAGCAAGGATTTAACAAAGGTACGAAAGACAATAATTTGTACTTTAAGATTGAAAATGACAAAATCTTGATGACATTATCTTTGGAGGAAATGAAAAGATGTGCAAGATGTTTGTGGATGAGATACAAAAAAATTTGAAATGTCTATGTTTGGGGAGATGAATTTCTTTCTTGGGCTGCAGATTAATCAAACAGAGAAAGGAATTTTCATTTCATAGTCTAAGTATGTGAGAGAGATGTTGAAGAAGTTTGGGATGGATGGTTCCAAACCGGTAAGTACTCCTATGGTGACTAGTTGCAAATTGGGTAAAGAAGGAAATTCACCTAAGGCTGATTAGAGCAAGTATAGAGCTATGATTGGTGAACTATTATATTTGACTACTACTAGACCGAATAACATGCATGTAATATGTCTTGTGTCTAGATTTCAAGAAGATCCAAAGGAAACACATGTTTCTATAGTTAAAAGAATATTTAGATATTTTGAATGGCACTTGGGATTATGGATTGTGGTATTCTAAAGATATTGAATTTACACTTAGTGCTTATATAGATGTAGATTGGGCTAGATGTGTAGATGGCAAAAAGAGTACAAGTGGTTGTGCATTCTTTCTTCGATGCAGATTGGTGGCATGGTTGAGCAAGAAGAAAGATTCAATCTCTTTGTTTACTTTTGAAGCTAAGTATATTACTGTTGCATATTGTTGTACACAAGTTCTATGGATGAAACAGACATTGAAAGATATCACACTGTTATATGATGATCCCATTTCTATTTTATGTGATAATACAAGTGCAATTAAAATTTCTAAGAATCCTATGATGCACTCGAGGATGAATCATATATCTATTAGATATCATTTCTTGAGAGAGGTCATCGAGAATGAAGTAAAACTTGAGTATGTTGCGACAAAGGATTATATTGTTGATATTTTCATAAAGGCTCTTCCTAAAGATACTTTTAAGTATCTCTAAGAGAAGTTAGGGGTTATCTCCCCTCCTTTCTTGAACTCTATACATATGGAGATGCATCAGTACTATGGATCTATGGGTCTATCTTTATTTTGGACTAGTGTTTTGGAGGCTACCTCTCAAGGGGAGCAAGTAGTATTAGGTCTTGTCATTATATGTATTCAGCTTGTCATTTCAAAGGAGAGATCAATGGAAAATATTCTTTTTCCTTTGCCATTGATTCCAAAGGGGAAGAGAAGAATCATGTGAAAAGAAGATGAGAAGAAGCATATAAGAGATCATCATCTAAGGGGGAGAAAACAAAAAAATGTATTTAGAGCTAGTATGTTGTCTTTGATGGTTTTTCACATCATGTGTTGCCATCAATGACAAAGGGGGAGATTGTTGCAAGAATGAAAGTGTTACAGAAAGTTTGTAGGTGTTGTCATTGATTTCAACTGGTCAACTAGTTATCTACTAGTTGTTGTTGGCTGTATATGTCGAGGATATTAAGAGAATTGTAATAAGGATATGTCACATGTGTTCAGTGGTTGCTCTGGTTTTTGGTCCAGATTTTCTCCTATGGTCATGCGGTTCAGATATGCTGTCCATGGTTGGTAATAGATGTTATATCCAAATTTTTGGGTGTTGATTTATTATTCAATGTGAGTTGTGTTCACCAGTTGTGAACTATGGTTTTCTATGTTTCTAGTTGAGGTCTGGGAGAAATGTTGTTGGTCTAGATTTCTCTTTGATGAAGTCTTATGAATTGTGGTTCTAGAGTTGTGTTTCCTTGGTTCTATTGAAGATAGTTCTGGTGGTTGAAAGATTTGTGCTTAATGGTTCTATGCATTTTACATTGGTTTGGTTGACCTTGTGTGAAATACTACTTTCGAGGATAATGAAGTGTCTTGGATCTTTTTGGATCCCTTGAAGTGTGTGTTTGGGTCACCCTCATTCTAATTCCACTCGAGGATGTTTTGGCATTGACCTAATTTGAATTTGGATTTGGATGGCCAACTTTGGATATGTTTCAAAGTTGAAGATGGTATAAATGCAAGATGAGTTAATGATGAAGTGAGGATGCAAGAGTGAAGAAGAAGAGAGATAAGAGAAAAGAGAAAGTGCATTTTGATGCGACATTGATTCTATTTAGTAAGTGTGTGTGTTGCGAGTGTGGGAGATTAGTGTGAAGGTTAATGCTAAGTTTTTAGATGTAGTGAACAAAAGGCGAACTCTATCATTCATGCAAGTTGATCGAGTGACTATGGTGGAATCCTTTGTTGCATTGGAAGTATTCTTTGTCTTCTTGTATCTTTATGGTGGTGAGCCCTCCAGGTTGTAGCTTTGTTGGATAGTGAGTCCTTGTTCCAGATAGTGAGTCCTTATTTCAAGTAGTGAGCCTTGTTTCAGATAGCAAGTCATTTTGTTATTTGTTTTGATATTCCCTATAGTGTGAGTTAATCCTCACCGTGGTTTTTCCCTCATTTGGTTTTCCATGTAAATATGGTGTTATTGTGTTTATGTGTTGGATTTGAGTTTCTACATTGGCATTTCATGATTAATCATTGAAGTAGTTTCATGTATTAGTTATGGTAACTGGATTAAAGGTTTAATTTTGAGACAACTGATTCACCCCCCTCTCAGTTACCATTTTGTGACATATTCTACTCCAATTATAATGAAGCTTTCTTTAGAATGTTTTGTCAATGGATCAATAGGTTTAATAAAGTTTATGACCCATTTTTCAAAGGGGTTTTGTACTAGTACTGATCTTAGTGGCATTTCATATCTTACGACAGGCTTCCCCACCCTTTGAAAAATATATCACCCTTTTGTATATTCCCTATTACCTTTATGAATATTTGGCCACCATAGTCCTACAAGTCACACCCTCCTGGCTGTAGTTTCACTGTAGTTATGTCCCCCTGCTATTCCATTATGTACTTCCTTGAGGATTAGCTTTATTTCATGTTTATGCACCTATTCTTAAGACATCATCCCCACCTAAATGGTGTAACTCTCCTTCAATAAAATTTTATCAAGAAACCCTCCACATGAGTGATTTATTTTCCTACGGTGAGATATCTTTGGGAAATTCTATTGTGGAAAGTAAGATGGAAATATCCTATAACTCCTCCAATATCACGTTAATGTGAAACATGTTGGTTTGTTTTTTCATTGATGTTAATTGATGTCAAAGGTGCATTCAATATCAAAGTGATTGATGGTATTTTTTGGTGAAATTTCTCAATGATTCTTGATGCATGTTCATTTTCATTTGCATGTTCATACATCTCATGGTGTTGATGCATTCCATTATTCATGTAAATTATATGACATGATTGCTTCATGTTTCATAGAGTTATTTTAGTGTTTCCTCAAGACAAAGCACAAAGTGCTTGACATTGATTTAAAAATGGTATTCATGGTTCATTGTTGTTCTTTGTTCATGAAAAATTTAGGGTTTTCATTGTTTACTTCACAAAGTTGGCATTGGAAGATGGCATTGAGAATTAAAGAGAGCATATGAAATTAGTGGTAATCTCAAGTTCATAGAGGTTTTGAATTTGATGATTAGGGTTTCCTTCATTGTTTAAATTTTTCTTCTAAAACCCTAAATGAGGTTTATTTTACAAAGTTAATGAAGAACTTACTTTATGTTATGTTTGGTCGGTGACTTGATACCACCGGTCAATGTTGACTTAATTCATGACTTAAGGGGGTTGTTCTCATGGTTTAACCAGTCCTTCCTTTTAGTCTAAATGGCCAAACAGTTGATAAACTTACATTACACCGCTCCAAAGAAGATCAAAGGTTGTAATTTAATTATTCATTTGATGGGTATTGAAGATCAATGATTCTCATTTAAAGTTGCATAATAGTTACTTTGCTAGCCTCTACTTTGATAGGCATTTAGTAGTCATAGTCTCATTTTTAGTTGCATATAGTTTTTGTAACTGTATTGAGACATAGTTGGAATAAAGTTCATTTCACGAGCATTGAGAGTTTTTGAATAGTAATTTGAGAAATGTGAGAGGTTTTTGAATGCACTGACACTATGTTTGTGTGAAAATAATGCATAGTGAGGAAGATTTAAATGACAGTGTTATATGTTGCTTGTAGATATGTTCTCAATGAAAGTTTATTTACGGTGATGATACCATGATTCTTGTCAATATTAAACACTGACAAGGATTATTAAATGACAATATTAATTGATACCTTAGTATGTATGTATTCATGAAGTATGATTTCTTTACTCAGTTTAGTATGATTTGCATATTATTACTGATGATTTCCAATGCATTGAAGAATATATCAACTGTGGTCTAGGCTTGGTGATAGGTCTTTGAAGATTATGATTTCATGTTTTTATTTATATTATGCAAAGTGAAGGAGTTTGTAAAATAGTACCATTGTATTGTTGTGATCATGGAATATGTTTTTATTTGGATAGAAGTATGATCTGATTAAGATCATTGATACTTGGATTTTGATTGGATAGGTTGTAATAGTGCCTTGGATGAGAAAATATCCTTGTGACTATAATCTAAAACTATCTAAAGTTTATTATAATTACAAAAGATTTACTTGTGTAAAAGTTATTCTTGTGTCATTAAAAGATTATGGTCAAGGTGTGTGTAGGGGTTGAAGATTCTTTGTCAATGTATACATCAGGTTAAACCTTGTTGGTATTTTATGAGATGAGAGGATTCTTGTAAATAAAATATTATCTATGTATGCAAGGAGAGTAAAGTATTGAATACTTGTATGTGAAACAAAATTTGGAATGTATTGTAAATAGAGTAGTACTATATATTTATATCTTTTGTTTCTTATCAGAGTTGGTGCTCTTGTTTGTATTGGAGTTGGTGCTCCTATTTGTATTGGAGTTGCTACTCCTATTTTTTCTAGAGTTGGTACTCTATTGTACTTAGTGAGAGTTTGGTCAATGAGACCTAGAATTGGTGCTCTATTGTACTCAGTGAGAGTTTGGTCAGTGAGACCTAATAGTGAACAAATTGTGAGGTTTGGATTGGTCCAACGCACACTCTGGTTTTTCCCTTTCTAGGATTTTCTACTTATAAATTTGGTGTTATGGTGATCTTTATGTGTTTTCATTGAAATTTGTGCTTACCACATGTTTAAAGTTGTTTAATTTTTTTTGTTTTTGTATATCACTGTTCTACCCCACCCCCCGCACTCAGTGATTGTGAGTATTCCTATAAAACATGTGTTGCTACAAAGATCTTCTCATTGAGTGTTTGGTTCTTCTCTAGTCTTAATTTGAGATAAGTAGTCTGGTCGTTGGTTGTTTTTACTTGGTTTCACCATAATTTTGGAATCAAATTCTTGAAACAATAGAAACCATTTTTATATTCATCCATGTGTGATAAGTTTATTGAGTAAATACTTAAGAGGTTCATGGTCAGTAAAGAAAGTGAATGGGGTGGATAGTAGGTAGTGTCCATATTTTTATAGTGCATATACCATAGCCAATGCCTCACTCTCAATAGTATTACAGTTATTCTTCATAACAAATAGTTTCGTAATGGCAAAGGAAATGGGGTGGTCTATGTTCTCTTTGGGTTGGGCAAGCACTACTCGTATGGCAATATCTGAAGTGTCGACATGGACATGTAAAAGGGTTGTTCCAATATGGGAATATGAGGAAATTGGTGCTTCTATAATATTTTATTTTAAAGTGTCAAATTCTTTTTGAGACTCCTCAGTCCATTCACTGTTCCTATAAGTATATGAATTATATTGATCAAATAACATGAAATAAAACCAATCAAACAAGATATAGATCAATTAAAAGTAATACTCCAATGAAATTTCGTTAACATGGATAAAATGATTCAAGTAACATCAAAGAAATCTAAATTCTTAGACAATTGAAACAAATAACTAGAAAACCTCAAATCCCATTGTGGATTGAGTACAAATTTGGAGTGATATGGATGTGGATTGCTAAAAATTTCCTAACCCATGTTGTTGCAAAATCTTGATGATTATTGATGAAGGTTGATTCATATAAAAATCTCTAAAATACTCAAAGGTGAGTTATGAATTTAAGAGAGTAACCTTACATAAGGTTGTGAATTGATTTGATATGGAAATTGGCTTGGTATTTATATATTTTTGAGATATTGATCAATGGTCAATGGTCATGATTTAAAATTCTAATTAATAGATGAAATTAAATTGTGCATGAAGACATGGATCAAGGATTAGATAAAGGGTCAGTAATCCATGAGAGAGTCAACACTATCCCTTTATTTTAGGAAGCGTGTTGGAGATATTTTAAGTTGGAGGGAAGAATTTAAATTTGAAAATGAATATTCCATGTGGAATAATCTTTGTGCAAGTTGCAAGGTTGGAGGAAAATTAGTGAGTTAAACAATTCATGAAAATCATTTAATTGTGCAAGTTGGAAGAATTAGGGTATTTTATTAAATAATTAAGAATTATTTAATCAAAAGGGGAGAAAATGATGAATTATGATGAATTAATCAAATAACCTTTATTATTTGATTAATAGGAGAATAAAGTGAATCTAACTAAATAATGTTACAGAAGCACAAGCTTTACTTCATGGCTTGCAACTAGTATATGTCTTGAAACTAGAAAACTTGGAAATTGAAGGTGATTCATTAATTATTGTAAATGCCTGTAATGAAAAAAAGATCTTTTGTTGGAAAATCAGATATGTGATGCAATAGGTATGGAAGTTTTCGGAAAATTTCAGGTCTATGCAAATAAAACATACGTATATGGAAGGTAACCTAGTGGTATATAAATTTGCAAATTTTGGGTGTGAACAAATTCAGAATGAGTAGATTTATGGTAGTAATATGCAAGATATAACACAAGAATTAAAAAATACTATTGAAACAAAAATAATTAGTTGCTAGCAAGATGGTTTGGAGGTAATATAAAACCTTGGCAAAAGGAATACTTTTAAGGTGATGCAATTCTTTTTATCTCAAAGGCTCGTAGTTATAGCAGATTTTAAATGGTAAAAGGTTTTAACAACATGCTAAAGCTGGAAAGATAAGAGGAGTTTTAAAAAAATAAACAAGGGAAGCACCAATGGATATTATTTAAGCAAATGTTTATTTCTACAAAAGGTCATCAATTTAATTGTATGGCAATAACCAGGTTATTGTTTTTTTTGGCTAAACATTATCCTTCCTCATGCATCAAATCTATGTGAAATCTTGTTTTGTATCTATTAAGTACAAAACAAGTATATCTTACTAAACAAAAACCTGGAATGGCATGTGTAAAATCTGAGACAATAGCTTGCCATTATAATTGGCACATGGAGAATGTATACTTCACATGATTAGTTGTGATGTGGATCAATTTTCTCAAAGTAAATCAAAAATATGATCTCATCGGTCGTAGAAAAGGTATGTTTTTAACTAATAAGTGTCGACTATATGCATGATTTCATACATGGGACATGACCTTGGTGTTTACATCATGGTATCAAGCAATTTCAAGCATGAATTAGGACATTTTCACATGTGGCGGATTTCAATATGTTTCTGATTTTTTACAAAAAAAATTGAGCTCCATATCTATTAAAATACATGGAACTTGTAAGTTATTCACTTTCTACAAAGATGGTTGTAAAATGGAAAGCTCGTAAGGAATTAAAATCAAGCTGACTATGGATTTTTGGTTTCCTTTTGATCGTAGGCAATGCATGGATAATTAAAACAAAGAATTGGGTGTCTTTTGCATTCAAGGTGTCATTTTGGAGGGTATGCTTTCTGCTCAAAAGGAGTTTATATGGTTTTTTCCCCTATTCATAGTGTGGTTAGTGTTGCACTCTATTAAGGAACTCTTGATATAGGTTTCAGTTTTGAGGTTTAGTATTTCCACAAACTTGTATTTTCTTTCCATCAAGGGATCCAGTGTTATAAATTTCAGTTCATGGGTTTAGTGTTTGTTCTTGTATTTGCATTATATCAAGGGACCTAGTGTTATAGTTTCAATTTGATGGGTATGTGTGCAAAGGTTGCTTCTAGGTAGTGTTGATATACTATTCAAATCTGGCTAGTGCATTCATAGGGTGGCATCTTGTTTTCTTGAGATTTGTTGCAATCATTGCCACTTTTTTGCATTTACTTCCATTTTCTTTGTATAAAAAAATCATCAAGGAATTTATTCCAAGAAATCACAAAGCCCCATTTCCTGTGCAAGAATGGGAGTTTCCTTTTTCCAAAGGATTGGATAGAGAACATCTATCACATATCTTCAAAAATGATTGCTTATATGTGTTTAAGTGCTTGAAAACTTTGATAGGAGTTGACACTTTATATCCTGCAACTCAGAGATTGATATTTCCTTTAGACCTAGTGTCAATATTTGTCAAAAATATGTTGGATTTAAATCCAAATTATCAAGATATGCAAAAAATTACAAATATATTCATCCACAAAGTATTCTTGTAGGATAATGCTCTACTTAAGAGCATAAAAAATTATAATTTCTAGAAAGGTGAAGCATACATGGGTGGGATATTTCCCAGACACTACTTACATCACAAGGTGTGCTATAGAAATATATACATTGCAATGAAAACATCACTGGAGTATGATTCTTCAAGCCACCTGTACAAAGCACTAGCTCACCATCATTTTAAAGTGGGGGATGATATGGATAGAAGCTTCAAAGAAAAATATCATGCTCTATCATTTCTCCTAACACATCACTGTCATCAAGTAGATAGTGCCAAGAAACAAATTGCAAACTAGAAGGAAGTGGTGGAAAATGCAGAATCACAAGTTCTTCAAAGTGACTTGAATGCACATCAGATCAAGCCATGTCCACAAATTCTAGACATGAAAATTACACCTAATTCTCAATCAATTCTTCCAACACATCAGATAATGCAAAAAGGAGAAAAGGTGGAAAGTTTGTTTGTAGGAAATACCAAATTACAATAGAAATCTTCATATATGTTACTAAATAGAAGCATATACTTAGACATTTTTTGTATCAAACAAGTTGACATTTTGTATTCACTACATATCTAGGTTTTCTCTATCACAATAGTGAATTTTGTCAAATTTGAACTTTGTAACTATTGCATTGTTAGGTAATTTCGATTACAAACATGTGAAGTAGATATGATGGACTTGAAAGTATATTTTCAATCAGCAATAATCTTATTGATGAGGGTGCTAACCCGAGACACTGAAAGTCACACACACAACCTGAGAATAATATTATTATTCTAAATATGAAAATCTTACAGAGGATCTCAAATCCTCGAGTTCTGCAATACATGCAAATTACAGAAACTACAGAAATTCCCCTTTTCTCACTATGCGCTCTTTTCCCCAAAAGCTACCCAAAAATCAGAGACTAGCGCATAAATAGCCCCCCTTCAGTTTGGAGCCAAAAACAACATTACAATCATGAGTTTCAGCAGTTTGGCGCCGAAAATTACAATTTGAAATTCAAAAATTGAGTCGTAATTTGAAAATTGGTAATTTTCCAAAAATTGACCAACTTCTAGAAGCCATAACTTTTGATCTAGGACTCCATTTTTCAAACCGTTTGAACCATTGGAAAGGTCTCAGAGTGAAGAACATGTTAAAAACCTGATTTTCTAATTCTAATGATTTTTGGGCCTGTATGGGACTGTTTAGTGCCTCAAACAAGGCTTGGAAGGTTTTTCAGGGCAAAAAGCAGAAACTAAAACTTGAATAACTTTCAAACTGGGAATGATCTTGACCTGATTCTTTCACCAAAGTGCTTATTTTTCTGTCTTGAAGCTTCCCTAAAATCTATGCCTCCTCACACCTTCAAATTCACACTTGCTAAAAATAGCAATTGAGCAGAAAAAGCAAAAAAGCAGTTCTGAAAGTTGGGAATTCTTCTTCAACGAAAAGGGTATCCAGAAATGCAAAAACATTTACAAAAAGATAAATGAAAGTAAAGATATTTTTGGGTGATGTAGAATTGCCCTTACACCACTAGATGCTCCTGCATCAGTTATTGTACCCTTTTTATATTATTATATAAATATAATTAGTTAGCATATAGCCTTTTATTTAAAAAAAATCTTAAATAATTGGAAATTATTTAATTAAATAGAAGAATTAGGTGAATTATGCAAGAAATGGTGTTGATACGATAAATCAAGATGTGTGATGCTTAGGAAATTTTTAGGTTTCTAAATTTTTCCCCTCTTTGAAGTGAGATACATGTTACATTGCTTCAAAGAACTAATATTGTTTAAATCAAATTTAAATATTTTATGATTTTTCTTGATGCCCAACTGTACCCTAGTGGTTGAAGGAATTTTGGTGTGCTACCTGCTTAAGAGATCAAGCAATAAAATCTAATTTTTGGGTTGAGCTCACGATATGATGACAAGAGTGGTTATACTGAACAAAGGATGAAAAAATAAGTCCTCAGAAGCTTAGATATTTAATGTAGATAGATTTTATGATGTATAAACATTCATCAGCTATGGGTAGCCTCATGCATATTTTGATATATATCACATAGATTTGATACTTGGATGGAAATGCTAGTAAACATAGAAGAATAAGATGGATTGATTAACATTGTATTAAGATTGATCATGATACCAAAAAACTTATGATTATTCCAAGATTTTGTTGGATATGTGATGTGATAGAATAGATGAGTTGATTTTTCTTTTAGATAATACTTTTTATCATATAAATCCTTATTTAATGTAGAAAGTAGGCATGATACACCAAGATGACTTTGTATCTAATGTGTAACTTTGACTCTACAAATAGATAGGAGTATCCTTGTTTGATCATGTGACAATGAAGCCATTGAAGTAAGGAGAATAAATACACAAAAGGTATCAAGAACTTGATATGTCCTAGCCATTATTTTACTTGAGATGATCCCACACATGCAAGGCAAGTATTCACCTAGGTTGTATTACAAGAACATCCAACAAGAAAAACACATGAAAATAATGATCAATGCCCCATTCCTTTCTAACTAAATCAGTTTTAGATATCCTTGAGAGACCATCAAAATAGAACAAGATAAATCAAAAGAAAAGATCAAAATAAAAAAATGTCATTTTTTTCATTTCTTTAAATCTAGGGAGTGTTGTTTTAGATGATATCTCTAAAATGATGTTTATTATAAGAAAGATCTATCCATAAGACATACACTGGATGAGGATTGGTTGATAGTTGTTTTGAAAGGTTATTGATATGATAGTTAACTGACATGCTTGATAATGATCAAGATTTTTTATTTTGCATTTAAAGTTTTTGATTTTTTCTATTTGTTTTTTTTTGTTTCTATTTGTGTTATCAAATATGGAGATGACGATGAGTTTTATTATGGATTAAATTTTATTGTGCTTGAATGTGAGATGGGATGGGCGATTTTTCTTTTGAATATTTCAATGTTTTTGATTTGCTTGAAATGTTTTGGGGCTATTTTGGGATTTTTTATGAATGTTTCAAGTTTTTACAATGTTATGAGGTTGTTTTGGGTTTTATGTGATGTATTCAACTATTTTGGTTTTCAAATTTTCTATTTTTTTTGAGTTTTTAGAGGTTTTACCAAGAGAACAAGACCTAAGGAAGGAAAGACCTATGTCTCATGGGATCATTAGAGATGGTCTTTCCTACATAACAAATAAGGATATGGATTTAGTTGATCAAATAATGTGAAATAAAACTGATCAAACAAGATATAAATCAATTAAAATAAATACTTCAATAAAATTTAGTTAACGTGGCTAAAATGATTCAAGTAACATCAAAGCAATCTAATTTTTTAGATAATTGGAACAAATAACCAGAAAACCTCCAAACCCATTCATGATTGAGCACAAATTTGGTGTGATATGGATGTGGATTACTCAAATTTTCCTAATTCAGGCTCTTGCAAAAGCTTGATGATGATTGATAAAGGTTGATTGACACAAAAGGTTCTCAAATTTCTCAAAGGTGAGTTATGAATTTAAGAGTAACTTTGCATAAGGTTGTGAATTGATTTGATATATAAATTGGCTTGGTATTTATAGATTTTTGAGATATTGATCAATGTTCATGATTCAAAATTCTAATAAATATGTGAAATTGAATTGAGGATGAAGACATGGATAAAGAAATGATCAATTGGTTGAATATACATGAGGCATGGATCAAGGATTGGATCAAGGGTCAATAATCCATGAGAGACTCAAAAATATCCTTTGATTTTAGGAATCATGTTAGAGATATTTTGAGTTGGAGGTAAGAATTCAAATTCAAAAAGGGAATAATTCCACGTGGAATATTCTTTTTGCAAGTTGCAAGGTTGGAGGAAAATTAGTCAATTAAACAATTCATGAAAATCATTTAATTGTGCAAGTTGCAAGAATTAGGGTATTTAATTAAACAATTAAGAATTATCTAATCAAAATTTGACATTATTTAATCAAAAGGGGGAAAAATGATGAATTATGATGAATTAATCAAATGATCCTAATTATTTGATTAATAGGAGAATAAAGTTAACTTAACTAAATAATTGGGCATTATTTAATTAAATAGAGGAAATCATTGATTTATACGAGAAACTGTATTAATAAGCAAAATCAAGATTTGCAATACTTAGGATATTTTTAGGTGTTTATAGTTCCTACTAGTTTCCTTATTCAATATATCTTCTAATGGTGTAAAAATATCAACATATCCCTTTATAAACTTGCTATGGTACCTTGGATATCCCAAATATGTCTTAACTTCTTGCACATTCTTTCGTGGTGGTAAATTTACTATTAGGGAAAGTTTCATAGGATCCACCATTAATCCCTCTTTACATACAATATGTCCTAATAGGGTCCCAAATGGTACCAAAAAGGTAATCTTCTTCAAATTTAATGAAATATACACACTCCTACATTTATTTAGTATCATGTAGAGTACCAGTATATGATCTTTCACTAATCCATTAATAGTTCGTTCATGCAAGTAGACTTCTATAGAGTCATGTATGAAGTATTTAAATGTATTAATAATTATTCTATTAAATAGTGCAAGGGAATTTTTCAACCCAAAAAGAATCACTATGTACATATATGACCCTCATTCTATGACAAAAGAGGTGTTGGGTTAGTCTTCCTCCCTTATTTTGACTTGATGGTATCCAAAAAAATTGTCATTAAATGAGTATATATCTCTCCTTGTAATTGATTCTAAGATTTCTTTGGTGAATGGAGTGGGAAAGGGATCATGTAGGAAAGCTTTATTCATTTATGTAAAATCTACACAAATCCTTATTTCTCTAGTTTTCTTAGTTTGGACAACAATGGGGCTTATCCAATCGACATATTCTACCAGTTTAATAATTATAGTAGCTAGCATCTTGTCTAATTATATTTTGACATTTTTCTTCATGTTTAGATTCAGTCTATAAGGTCTCTTTTGGACCGGCTTAACTCCTTCCTTTATTTTAATTTTCATCACCCCTACCTCTTCCTTAATCCCTTTCATCTCTATAAAGTTATAGGGAATAAATCTTGAAATTATGAGAGGGTCTCTATTGTTTGAGCTACTAATTTTTCATCCCTGTAGTCCCCTATTCTTTCCATCTTGGGGTCTCCTTCTACCACAATATTATCCTCTCTTAGTTTGATGGGTTCATTATAGCATTTCTTCTTGGGTTCTATAGATTCTTCTATTTATCTTTCTCCTTGGTTGATTTATATTTTTGGATCATATACTACATCATTTTAAGTCACATAATAATGTTTCTCTAGTCTAGTTGATTCCTAATCCAACAATTTTTAAATTTACTCTAATATGGCTTCTTATTTAGGTGGTAGAGAGGAATTATGTGGTACTTCTATCTCTTGATCTTCCTTTGGTTTGAATATGAGCTTTTTTATTTTGAATAATGTGATATGCATATGAGGATTTTTACTATAAAAATAAAAGGAACATGGAGGAAATATGTTGTTATTGCATCCCATGTTTGGTTTCTCCCTAACTCTCTTGGTCAATGTACCAAGTTTTTGGTCACTAGGTTTAATGTCGAATAAAATATCTAGATGTATAGTCTTTCATTATACTCATATCCTTCTTCCTAGTAGTGTGCACATATCTAAATGATTTTCTTTTAGGATATCACCCTTATATATGTGTATATCATAATATTCTTCTAATTTTGGTAGATATCTTTATTTTATCAAAGTCTTGAAAGTTTCCCATTTAATAATAGTATGCTTATGTGTGTTATACTATCATGCAACAATGCAGGTGAGGGTATGTGGTATGATTTCAAGTTTATGGGATTAAGTTGGAAATATTTTCTCTATTTTTGAGAGGTATGATAGTAAGTCCCTCACTCTAAAATATTTAGGAAATTTGATGTGTGATATTCCTTGTGAAATGTGATAGACATGATGATCTATTTTGATGTTTTCCTTCTTATTGTTGTGCTTTGCACTCACATGCCATTGTGTTTTCTAAAAAATTGGGGGGGCCCTCTCTTCTTTTTGGAGTGTTCTTCTTTTTCCCTCCTTTCCTTTATTTTCCTTTGTTTTAATTTTTCTTCCTTCCCCTCTTTCCCCTCTCCTTATTTATTTCCTCCTCTTCATTTTCTCTTCCTTTTGAGAACCTTTCAAGGTTTTGGGATGTCGAGATTTTCCATATTGGAATTTCATATGGGCTGGGCCTGACCCTTAATGTTTGTCAAGTGCTTTGTGTCGTTTCTTACAAGTTTGGGCTCTCGAGCATCAAGTATTCATGAAGGAGAACATCTCATCCCAAACACTTGATGGCAACAACATCTTGTCACCTTGAGCATCACGTTAGTCACATCAATTAGGCAAATTCATTTTATTGACAAAGAGCATTTATGGCAATTAATGCAAGTTTTTAGAGGTTTCCAAATAGGTTTATTAGTTCATGATACCTCATTTTGACATTTACCTTATGCAATTCATGTTTCTTGAGCTTTGAAATTACTTTTAACTCACGAAGAAACCCTTCCCTTATGCACATGTTATATTTCATTGTTGTTGCTTGCAACTAGTTCTTGGTTTGTTCATCGATGTTCAACTGTGTCTATTTTTTTGTTTCATTTAGTGATCTCCTTGTTTGTTCTTTTCCCTTGTTTCCACACATTTAAACTAGGTTATATCTTTTCCTTTCTTGAGCTTTTTATTATTTTAATAGTTATTTTCCTAGTCTGTGGATGCACATTTCATTGTGTTGTGTTTAGAATTAGCTTGGTATTTTTCTCTTGTTTTCTTGTTTCATTTGGTTCATATTTTCCTTAATTTTTCTATTTTCTATTTGTTCTACTTCAATTTCTTTCACATTTTCCTTTTTGTGTAACCAAATCAATTTTTGGCTTGCATGAAGGGTATGTGCAGGATCATCATGGTAAAAACAAGCCCTTAAGTGGCAATAAAATTTAGAAAAATCAGAGTTAGACAAATTGATGTAAAAATTTGAATAATTTATCTATATTATTTCAAAAATATGTAAGAATAGAATCTGTAGAAAATTGAGTGTAGTTTCTAAACTACTAGGTTTATTTAAAAATTAAAAAATCTATTTGGTGAAAATTTGAAATTTCAATGCAGTAGTACTAAAATTTCAGGGAAAAAATAAGAAGATGGTGTCTATGTGACCACCCTAACCACAATAAAATGATAATATTTTTTATAATATTTTAGATATAAGTAGAGGACTCATTTCCCAATGTGATGCATATTTTTAAAAAAAAAAATTCCAAGTAAATAATTAATTATGAATTTTTATTACAAATTTAAAAAATATAAAAAATCATGTGTCTAACAACCTTAACTTGGTCAAAACTTCATGGAATTCAATTTTTTTTTTTTGATCCTATAGTATTTAAAGCATAGAATGTGACACATGTTTTGGATCCAAAAAATGTGATACCATTTGAAAGCTATAGATGTTTTTGAATCATCCTATCAATCAGGACATTAGTCGTAATTCAAATAGAAAATGAATAATAATTATTTATTAAATTCAAAATATAACATAATTTATATTGTTGGAAATCTGAGAATCTCCTTAAAAAACCCTTTTTGTTTCATCAATTTTGGGTAAAAAAAAGGTCATCAGCCACATGGGCCATCATATCACTTACATATCACCACTTTTTGGCCCATCATGATCCTACACATACCCTGAACTAATAAAGGATGTTTGTTGCATCATCAATTGAGTGTCAAGCCATGACTCTATTGAGTATTTCTTTGCCTGAGCATTTTTTTGAAGATATTTTTAGGTGTCAATTATTAGAGGGTTAGCATATTCCTTAATTTTCATATGTAGTAAGGGGTAGATTAAACCTCCAAAACTTGACTACTAATATTTCTTTGCCTTAGGAGTTTTGAAATTCAAAGTATCAGATTTCAGATTTCAATTGTAATGGCTATGTTTTACTTATGATGCAATGAATAATAAGTTGAAGTCCCAACCCCCAAAGCCTGATTTAAAGCCTTAGTAAATATCCTATGTTTTTGATAGCTTTTCAAATATTGTTGATCAAACATATCTTTAATTTCTTAAATTCTTATTGAGGTAGAATTTAGTTGATACTCTTCATCCTTGACCCCTGAAGCCATAAAGGGGAAAATACCTTTAGCTAAATGAGATGAATAATTTTCGAGCATGTGTTCGAGAAGCCATAAAGAAAAGTTCAAAGGTTCGATCCAAAATAAAGGTTAGAATGATCAGACATCAAGACAAGGGAATATCGTTTACCAAATAACTGACCTCCCATAAAAAAAATTAAATAACAAGATAGATCCCCAACTTGTAACCCCTGATAGCCTTGAAAAGGTGTTCTGGGTATCAATGATGAGGACTTACCTCTAAAACCCATAGAACTATTGCAAATAAGAGGTAGATTGTATACTAGTTTCTCAACTATAGAAAATATTTCAAAACATGTTTTTGAAAGTCACTAGTCAGTAATTTATTTTAAATGATTATGTTGTTATAAACAAGAGATATATGGTATTCTCTATCCCCGACTCCCAATGGACCATAAAAAGGATAAAAATTTCCTTAAAAGGTATATTTTAGCCCTTTGGTATTTTGTAAAGGGTATGTCTGATGCCTAACCCCCAAACAAATGTCTTTCTTAAGCAATCATTGAACAAGTTATTGGTTTATATTGTGAGGTATGAAATAATTAGTATAACTTGGTTCAAAGAGATGTGTTTTCCTTTTAAGATGGATGAATTGTAACACATGGTGTTTTTTATATGCAGGAGATATGCCACCTAAGGATCCTATAAAAATGAAGTAGCAATATGGGATATCATCCACCATTAAAGATGTTCTCTCCCTACATAGAGATTGATGACACATATCTCAATCATTTGGAAATTGAGGAGTTTAAGAGAAAGATCTATGATGAGGAAACTAGGACATATGTTGCCACAACATTGGAAAACTTCAAATTGGTGGAGGCAATTGCTTTCCTAGTGATTATTCAATCCCTAGAGCTGGTGCTAAAATGTGCCCATTAATATAACCACTAAAACAAGAGGATAATGGGATAAAATATGGAAGTTGTGTTAGATGTGAGTTTAGATATGATTAAAAAGGTGTTTAAAATCCTTGCCTCTCCCCAATATAAGGCTATAGACATAAAGAAAGCAATGAAATACTTGGAGGACAAGGAGGCAAATGCTCTCAACCTTATTAACAAAAAAATGTCTCTTAGCCCTAGAAAGATGGCCCTCAAAATGGCCAAGGTGCAATACAGAAGTAAATTTAAGGAGGACATCAAGGATATGATTGTATTATTGAGCAGAGTGTTTTGGTATGAAAATGCAAGGGATTTCTACCCTTGGATAGTGAAATTTTACCTAGCCATAAATGATAGAAAAACGGATAAGATAGATTGAGCCACTCTCATCAATGAGATAATTCATGAGAAATTGAATATGGTACTTCAAACATCCAATTTCTAAATGACCTCCTACTTGGTATACTTGCTAGCTAAACTTCAAATTTTTGTAGAAGGATTCTCTCTCACACTTCTAGGGTTTTTCACCTAACAGGAGAAAGGTATTCCAAAAAAAAGGTTCACTCAAAACTAATGCAAATGTGATTGGAATATGTTAAAGGGGAATGTCCTAAATGCTGAAAATTGATAAAAGGGGTTCACCACCAAGTGTAAACTTGGAAAACATAGAATATTTGAAAACATAATGTGATATGCAAACATAACTAAATGACCTAAAAAATGCAAACCAAACTTATACAAAAAGTTGTGAAATTGAATGTGTGCACCTGGAAATGTGTTGCAGACTAGAATGAAGAGTGAAAATGTTGTTGATTCTGGAATTTTAGCCTATTGGGACATGCCATTCTGGGTGACCTAGTCCCAAATCTAGAAAATTGCACCAGAGCCTGTTTTAGCCAAATGGGTATCCAAATCTATAGAAAAATCTTAAAAACATGTGTAGTGGGACTAAGTTTCCATTGATGGTGACTTAGTCCACTTTGGCTTTTCTTTAAATCTGAAAGTGGAAACAGAAGCTCTCGATCTGCACTTTTTGTTCCTCCAGGTATCCGGATTTGAAACTGTGATTTTCGGCACTATAAGTGAGTTTTTGTGGATGCTTTGGCCTAGCCCATAAGGATATGTCTTCAACAAGTTTACAACCTAGTCTTCAATTATTTCCAAGCCTTCAAGGTACCTAAATCTGCAAACACACAAAGAAAGAGAGAGAAATGTTGAATGTTAGGGCATGGGGGTTTGCCTTGGTCAAAGCCCTTTTAGGTAATTAAACCAAATGAAGAAATAAGATGAAGCATGAACATAAAATGAAGGAATTATAAACTTCCCATGATGATAGTTCTTGAATTTTTTTAGCAATGGATGAAGAATCTTCCCTTGAATGCTTCTTGATGACTTTATAGTGCTAACACCCTAGCTTGCTTGAGAAGAATGATGAATGATGAATGAATCAAGAGAGAAGATAAGGTCCCCAAAATGAGTGGAAAACCTTGTATTTATACACAGTTATTCCCTAATTCTCAAAAAATACCACATCACAAGCTGACCTTAGGTCTTAGAAATTAAAAACCCACTAAAATTTTGAAATAATTTTGATTTTTGAGCCAAATGCGACTAAGTCACCCCAAGTGGTGACTTTTTCCCACTTAGGAATTTTAAGTGGGTGTTGAAAATTAAAATATATTTAATGATTTTTATTGGGTATATTCTCAAAAAGACACTTAAATAAGTCTTTTAAGTGCATAATGGGGTCATTTAAGGCATAAGAGAGGTGTAATTATTGATGAAAATCCTAGAAAACTATGAGAGTTTGTTATAACTCCTAAAAAAAAATTGAAATAAGGCTTGGTAGGTGAAAAAAGGAGGTTATTTAAGTGAAATATATTAGAAATATCCTATAAAAGTGTGAAAGTGTGTTACAACACTTCACAACACCTTTATAAGACATCATAAAGTTTTTATTAATTTACAAGAGTTAAAGACCTAATGTGAATGTGTTGTCAAAATTACAACATTAAATATGGGAAAAAATAGGCCAACATCCATAAGAAAGATGTAAAAGTTGTCAAAACCAAATTCAGAGTCCAAAAACACTTGCATGCAAAGGGATACCTATCACAAGGAAGAGAATGGGGAAAAAAGAAAGAGAGGGTTTGAAGCTCTATAATATGAGAGATATTATCAGAACAATAGAATGAATAAAATATACAATGGATCAATCCTTAAGAAAGGAGATCATGCAAACCTAAAAGTAACCCTAATAGGTAGACATTTAATAATTAATATAATTATTGAATGTCACAATATGCAAACTAAGGTGAAATCTTAAGAGAGGAATAAAGGTAACTTAATTAACATAATTAAGTTAAAACCTTTACTCTAACACCCCCCCTTAAGATGAGGAAGAGTGCAGCTACAAACATGTGCAAGAAAGAAAAATTAACTACAATGCATGAAAGCAATCAAGGGTCCCAGTAGCTAGGCTTGATCAGGTACCCGAATACAACCAAATCTCTATAAAGCGGAGTAAAAGAGAAAACCACGTAGGAAAAACTCTTCTCCAAAAAGAGATGGAAAAAGCATTCTGAAAAAAACATGAAGGAATGAAAGCCTCACTGAGACCCCCCAAGGACAACTTCCTTCACCCTAATCATGGAGTGCAACTGAAGATAGTGCAGAGATGCCAAAGGTTTAGTGAAGATGTTTGCAACCTACTCCTCTGTAGGAATGTACTCCAAGATGAGAGAACCATCTTGAATCATCTATCTGATGAAGTGCATGTGGATCTTAATGTGCTTAGTTTGTTGATGCTCCAATGGGTTGTAGGAAATGTTAATAGCACTCTAATTGTCACACCAAAGAGTAGTGGGACGATCAGGAGGAAAACCAAACTCAGTCATCAACTACTGAAGCCATAAAATCTCCTTACTAGCTAGTACAGCTACTCGGTACTCAGCCTCTATAGATGATAATGCAATGGTAGACTGCTTCTTGCAAGACCATGTGATAGGACCAAAACTAAGACAAAAAATAGAGCCAAAAGTAGACTTCTAATCATTGAAATCACCAGCCCATTATGAGTTAGTGAAGCCAATAATGTGAGGAGCTCATGATGTATAGTGAATGCCATAAAAAGTGGTGCCCTGAATGTACCTCAAGATATGTTTGGCAACTTTCCAATGACTCTCATGATGATCATGTGAGAATCGAGAGACAAGTCCAACCACAAAGGAAAGATCAAGACGAGAGAGTGTCAGGTACAGCAAACTACCAACCAACTATATGTATAAAGTGGGATCTACAGGAGTAGTGCAAGTGGTAGATAAAGCAACACCTGATTGAGAAGGTGTGGGGGTAGACTTGCAATCAAGCATGAAAAATCACTGGAGCATATCAAGAGCATACTTCTTCTGAAGTATGGAAATCCCATCTGAAGACTGAATAACCTATAGGCCCAAAAAATAGTGCAGAAGACCAAGATCTATCATCTCAAACTGCTCCATCAAAGCTCACTGAACACTCTAAATAATGGAGGATGATTTACTTGTAATAATGAGATCATCAACATATAGCACAAGTATCAAAAGATCACCCTCATGACATTGAATGTACATTGTGTGATCAGAATGATAGTGTGTGAAGTGAGAAGCAAGTAGAAAGGAGTCCATCTTCTCATATCAAGCCCTAAGGGCTTGTTTGAGACCATACAATGAATGTTGTAGTGTGCAAACCAAAGAAGAGTCATGCAAAAAACCCTGAGGCTTCTCCATATAGATATCCTCATGTAGGTCCCCATGCAAAAAAGCACTCTTCACATCCATCTGAAACACTTTCCATCCCTGAGAAGCTGCAAGGGAGAGTACAAGGTGAATAGAGTTCATCTTGGTGACATGAGAAAAGGTCTTAGAGTAATCAATATCCTCCACCTGATAAAACCCCTTCACAATAAGATGTGCCTTCTACTTATCAATCGAACCATCTACAACATACTTGGTATGGTACACCCACTTGCACCGAACCATCTTTCTCCCTTTTGGAAGAGGACAAAGATCCCAAGTGTGATTCTTCATCAAAGAAGAATACTCCTCATCCATTTCCCTATCCCACTCAAGGTGACCTGTCACCTCTGAAAACTTTTGAGGATCATCCGAAACGGCATGACTCAAAAGACTAGTACCAGTTGTCTGAGCATGAGTATGAGTATCTAAACGATTGCCTACCAAAGGTTCAACTGCCTCAATAGTAACACAGAACCACTTGGGAAAATGTTGAGTATCTACTGGTGGTGGAGATGGTGGGTCATCATCTATGTCATCCTCAGAAGATATCTAATCCTCAAGAGGTGAAGAGGAAGTAGTAGGCAATGAGGGAGAATCTGGTGCTGGAGGTTCCATCTGAGGGTAGCACTCATCAAACTGGACATCTAGCTGAAACAAGACCTCTCTGGAATCAAGATCAAATAACCTATACACCTTAACATCCTCACAGTAGCCAATAAATATGAGTGGTCGGCTCTTCATCTCCATGGCTTTCCTCTGAGTATTCAGAATAAATGCCCAAGCCTCACTTTCAAAAACTCAGAATGTAGAAACATCAAGCTTGACATGAGTCCAAGCCTCCTCAAGATTCATGTGTTGCAATGCCTTATGAGGCATCCAATTCTAAATGTAATTGGCACAATTCACTACCTCAGCCCAAAAGGAAGCATCCATAGCTCGAGACTATATCATACAATTGGTCATCTCCCATAAAGTTATGTTCTTTCTCTTAGCAACACCGTTCTACTGAGGGGTGTATGGAACTATAAATTGATGTTGCAAACCATGCTTAGTGCAAAAATATCTAAAATCCTAATTAAAATATTCCCCCCATTATTAGTGCATATCCTCCTGATAGAAATTCCAGACTACTTCTCCACAAATATCTTAAATATCCGAAATGAATCAAAGACATCAGACTTGTACTTCAAAAACTACACCCTTGTACACTTGGAGAAGTCATCTATAAATGTGAGCACATATCTAGCACCGGAAAAAGGAGTGAAAAATTACATAAGATCATTGTGAACCAACTCCAAAGGTGCTTTAGCATGTGAGGCTCTACCTGTAGGAAAAGGATCCTAGTGATGCTTTCCAAGAGCACATCCTCGAGAAACACCATCAGTACAAGATATCTATGGAATCCCAATCACAAGTGCCTATGTACTCATCTATTGAAGATATTTGTAATTGACATGGACAAAATTCTCATGCCAAAGCTTGCTCATTGTTTCTACATGTGCTATAAGAGAGAATCTTGAACTGTCTAAACTCTCAAAGCCATCAAACCTATATAAGCGAGTCTCAGGATCTACACTCCCAGTAGCAACAACCAAATCAATATCATGAAGATCTCAAATAACCACGTCATGTGGTGAGAAATCTACTATCTTACCAATGCTAGAATGGAAAATCTGATAAATAGAAAGGAGGTTTGTAGAAATGGCAAGAACCAAAAGTACATCCTATAGACAACCACCATCCAAAGAAACAATACCAAAACCTATAACTGAAAGTTGTGCTGAGTCACCAACAACAATCTGTGAAGTATCACTATGGGCAAGGGTAGTGACTATCTCCTATGAGTGATTCATATGGTGCAAAGCACCAAAATCAACAATCCAAGTGGATCCTGAAGGTATAGCTTGTGTAGAAAGAACATGTCCTTTCCCTGTAGAAGAGGAAGGAGGAGGAGGAGAGGTGATATGATTCTACTGCATGGCTTCCTCTAAAGCCTCTAATCATTTCCAACACCTAGAAACTGGATGTCCTTCCTTCCCAAAAAAACTGCAAGGATCACCTGAATACTTCTTAGTCTTGGAGGAAGACTCACCAAACTTCAAAGATTTTCTTTGTTTCAAATTGTGCTTTGGTTTTGAATCTGAATTTGAAGATGTCTTGGAGGAAGTCTCACTACCAATTGAATCTATCTTGGGCTTCAGTTTCTACTTCTTCTTCCTTTTGATGTCTGAGCAACCAATGCATGGTTCTTTGATCCTATGAGAGAATCCAATTGTGTGAGATTGGCTTGCTCTTGAGTCAACCAATCATAGAGCACCTCAAAAGTAGGCATGGTAAATCGAGTTCCCAAAGCATCAATAGTGGAATGGAAGGTAGAGGAGAATATCTGAAAGTTCCCATGAAGCTTTGACAAAATTCGGTAAATACACTTTGTATCAGTCTTAACCTTACCACAACCTTGTAGAAGAGATCTTTGTTGTTTAAATTTCATCAAAAAGTCCTCAATAGAGGGAAAAGAATCAGGTGCAAGTGAAGTCAACTCTGCCTCAATCTGTAGTGCATGGAACTAATTGATGGTACCAAATAAATCATTGAACTTGGCCCATATTTCAAGAGGATTGTTACACCCATCAAGATGAAACAACAAGTTGTCTGAAACATGTAGGGAAATCAAACCCATAGCCTCATCCATCTTATTTCTATGCTACATAACCTCAAATGGTCATGTCAAAATTGGTTGAACGACATCTAAATAGGACCACAACCCCTTTGATTTGAGAAGACGTGTCATGAATGCCTTCCATGTATGGTAGTTATGAGGTGTGAGAAGTTCAACAAAAGAAGAGTTTTCAGCCATGTTTGGAGAGGTTTAATGAATGTTTAATGTGAAGAGTTTCTAGATTTTTGAAGTAAATGACAGAAAGAAAGAAAGAAAACTCCCCCCACAATGCAAGAAACCAAACCCCAGTAGTGATTTTTCAGCAAAAAGGCAGGGAAAAACAAAACTAGTTTCAGACTGAATCTTGTGTACCTAGTAATGTTTCTAAAAAAAAATAGTAGATCTAAATAGAGCATGAGAATATCTTTCCAATGCCTACTCATTTTTGAAAAACGCAGCAAAAATGAGAAAGTTATGCCCCCAGAGTGCAAAAATCAACATCTATCTTTGACTGCAAAAAAAGGCATGCAAACTACAAAATTTTGAAAACAATCCTTCACCATTAGAATAGGCTTGGAACCAACTTTTTGACACCTATTTTCGTTCAAAAATTCAAGCAAAAACGTCCAAGTTATAGCCGATTTACTAAAGATAGGTCAAAAGGCACTTGCAAGGGTCTGTAAGCCCTCAGGGGCTAGAGTCTTTGGCCCTTGGTAACATGGATGACTAGGGGGCTGGTGGTTGGGTGTTGGGCACTTGGACCCTGGTCCTTCATATGACTAGCGGCTATGCTGAGGGGCCCAAGATTGGTGGTGGTTACTAATGTGACCTAGTGGCTGAGGAGGTAAGCCCCTTGGGGACTACACAGACTATCGGTGGTGGGCTAGTGGCTCCACCCAACCCAGTGGCGCCCTGGTGGCCACCCGGTGGCTGCTTGATGGCACTCAGGTTTAAAATGGGAGGCATAGGTTTTAAATAAAAAACCTTTAAAAATCAATTAAAAATTGATTTTTTTATATATTTTTTTAATTTTTCTTCTTGAAAAACATGCCCTCAGGCCGTACGGCCTTGGGGCCAAATTTTTTTTTCCTCCCTAGTCAACTATGGCCAAATTGGACAAGCTTTATATGAAAATAGTGGTTTTCAGGCAATGTGAATCCAACGCCGAAGTCCTTTTGGGCCCAAAGTGAACCCAAAGAATGAAGTAGGCCGGATCCACAAAAAATCACTTTGAAAATTTGTGAAAGCTTGATCAAACCCTCTTAGCTCCAAATTCTTCAAACAAGAATAGGCATGCAAAAGGTCCATGCTCTGCTACCATGTAGAAGTTGTCAAAACAAACTTCAGAGTCCAAGAACACCTGCATGCAAAGAGATACCTGTCACAAGGAAGAGAATGGAGAAAAAAACAAGAGAGGGTTTGAAGCTCTATAATATGAGAGATGTATTATCAAAACAGTAGAATGAATACAATATACAATGGATCAATCCTTAAGAAATGAGATCATGCAAAACCTAAAAGTAACCCTAATAGGTAGACATTTAATAATTAATATAATTATTAAATGTCACAATATGCAAACTAAAGTGAAATCTTAAGAGAGGAATAAAGCTAACTTAATTAACATAATTAAGTAAAAACATTTACTCTAACCAAAGACCCAAATGAGCATGAAAATGTCCAAGGATACATTATTTTGCAACACAATTAGCCCCCACTTTAGTGACAGGATTAACTTGCTTCAAACTCACACTAAAGTAGACATTCTGGAGGGGTCCAATTGTACCAATGTGGATGGTCTAGGATAAGAAAGATGAAGGAGGCGATCAAGCCCCCAAGATCCAATATCCTAATTCAAACCAACATAAGCACAAGAGGACACACACAAGGTGAATAATTTGCAGTAAAACAAGATATGAAATCATGCAATGGAAAGAACTAGAGGGAAGAGAAGTGCAAATGAGAAAAAATAAATGGTGGATCAAGTTTGACCGTTTGTCCAACATGATGTGGATTAGATCTAGATTGTTTATGCAAAAATTCATACTCACTCTGAGGCGAAAACAAATTTGACTATCCGTCGGGTGAGAAATCCAAGAAGGTAAGAAACATACACTCATGGATGGTATGCACTCACACACATGCAAGTGGCTATGGGTAAAATCATGCCTTAGAATGGGCTTCCCACTTGAACCATACCAAAGTTATACCTCTTGATAACTTTGATAAGATGCCACACCAAAATGATCTTCAAGCTCTATGAGGCAAGAAAAACTTTGTATGCTTGAAACTCATAGACATTGTAAATGCAAGATAGTGTAAGGAGCGTTCAAAGGGATTTTGCTTAGTTTTTGCAAGGTCTCATCTTAGGGAACATCATGTTTAAAGTCTCCAAGAGAGGAAAAGCGCAAATGGTCTCATCTTGTTTTCAGGAGAGGACAAGTGCAATGTCTCATCCTGAGAAACATTGTACCTAATGTTTCCAAGAGAGGAAATGGCAAGAAAAAGAAAATAACACAATGAAATGTGAGTGTCAATGTATGCCCCCACTTTAAAGTGGTTGCTGACATTATTATTGTGAGCAATTTCTTTAAAGTAGAAGAAGACACGAGAGATTATTCAAAAATCCCTATGCCAAGTCATATGTTTCCAAATGAAGCAATATCATGAAAAAGATGTTATCTCACATGCGAGCCAACTTAAGGCGTGTTGTCCACATCCCAAGATTGCTCTTATATGTTCATGAAAGGTTAACAACTAGACAAAAGAGGCAATGATAGGTGACATACAAGGACAAGGCTACCTAACCCCTTGCCCCCACTTAGTGTAGGACAAGAGTGAGCCGAAATGAGAGAGGAGATGTATGGTAGAGTGAAAATCAGTATCAATTAGAGGAATGAGGTGCCCCCCACATAAGGGAGAGAACCAAACTCCTTAAGATGTTGGATTTTACTACTTAAAGCCTTACATTCATTACTAGCATGACCATGAACTCTGTGATATGCACAAAATGAAGTCTTGTAATAAATTTCTTTCGAGTTGTTGGATGGAGGGATATCAAGTGATCTTGGAGAAGTCTTGACAAGATACCCTCTTGATCAATGGTAGATGTTCCTTTATTATGCAACTGAGATCTCTTTTGCTTAGTAGAAGATGTCATATCTACACGAGACTTTGTGGATTGAGAGATTTTATTCTCTCCTTTATAGGAGGGTGTAAAATCTAACGAATTTAAATAATTAGTGTTTTCCGAGAAGACATTGATGTTAAGCAAAGATGACTTTGTTTGTTTCATTTCTTACCAAGGATAACATTCAAGATTAGTAGATTCTATCAATTCAAGATGCACTACTGTTAAAGTTGGTTTAGAGGAATCTTGTGTGATAGTGTTGATGTTGAATGAAGCCTTGGTGATTTCTATTAAAGGACAATAACCAAGACCATGAGTCGTTGCTTGCATGTTAGGCTCTATAGGGTTGCATTGAGATTGTGATATTGCTATCAAGATTCAACTGTGTAGTTTTTTGAGTCGAACTCATTGACCCATGTTTTATGAGTAGTGGTTCACAAGAACCCATCTATCATGATAGTCAATGGTCCACTTAGCACTCATTGTATCTAGGTGATGCTCATAGAGGTGAGGCACTAAGCCTTCCCCGGAGGTCACCCATCCTAGTACTACTCCAGCTCAAGTGCACTTAACCATAGATTTTTCCCCTAGGTTAAGACCACTTCGCTTGCAACCCCATTTGAAAAACCTTCAGCAAGTGTTGTGCCTTATGAACCATTCATTATAGAGCCCCTTTAGCTCATCAATTGATAAGTAGGAGGTATTTTCCACTATGTGTCAAAGTGTGACATTACTATTAGGATTCAACTATGTAGTTTTCCAATTCAAACTCATTGACCCATGTTTCATGAGTAGTGGTTCACAAGAACCCATCTCTCATGATAGTGAATGGTCCACTTAGCACTCATTGAATCTAGGTGATGCTCACAGAGGTGAAGCACTGGGCCTTCTTGAGAGGTCACCCATCCCAGTACTACTCCAACTCAAGTGTACTTAACCATAGATTTTTCCCCTAGGTTAAGACCACTTAGCTTGCAACCCCATTTGAAAAACCTTTAGCAAGTGTTGTGACTTATGAACCATTCATTATAGAGCCCCTTTAGCTCATCAATTGATAAGTAAGAGGTATTTTCCAAAACATGTCAAATTGTGATATTACTGTTAAGATTCAATTGATGAGTTTGAGTGATATTACTATCAGGAATCAATTGATGAGTTTGACTCAAAAACTACACAGTTGAATTATGATAGCAATACCATAATTTGACACATTGTGGAAAATACCTCCTACTTATCAATTGATGAGCTAAAGGGGCTCTATAATAAATGGTTCATAAAGCACAACACTTGCTAAAGGTTTTTCAAATGGGGTTGCAAGCTAGGTGGTTTTAACCTAGGGGAAAACTTTGTGGCTAAGCACGCTTGAGTTGGAGTAGTATTGGGATGGGTGACCTCCCAGGAAGGCCTAGTGCTTCACCTCTGTGAGAATCACCTAGATGCAATGAGTGTTAAGAGGACCATTCACTATCATGAGATATGGGTTCTTGTCAACCACTGCTCATGAAACATGGGTCAATGAGTTTGACTGAAAAAACTACATAGTTGAATCCTGATAGCAATATCACAATTTGACACACTGTGAAAAATACCTCCTACTTATCAACTTATAAATTTTTAAATACACTTGAACTAATAAATTAATTAAATTAAAACCTATTTGAAGTGATATAAACTATCAAAAATAATTGTTTAAACCTTATGGAAACTAAAACGGCCTTCCAATAGATATGAGTGATCTATTATCCCCAAAATTGAAGTATAAAGAACCTTTAAGGTATATAGCATTTTTAGTAGCTAGGAAATGAATTAGATTATATTCTTAAATGATATAAGATATTGGGATATGCTAGATAGGACTAAAATGGTACTCTTCTATTACCTATACACCAATTCTAATATGGTAATAAGATAAACCTCAAAGACACAACGTAATAATATGGGATAGAATGAAGGATTATAAAAAAAATAGAGGATAATATTCCCTATAATCTACATCATATCCTATTCCTTATAATCTAACCTAATTGATAGGTAGCTTTCAAATTTAGTTGCACAAGGGTGTGAAAAGAATTAATAGAAATTATGATTATTTAATACAAACTCTATTTCATATATCTTCTTCTTATCAAAATTTATCCTAATTATGTTGATGAAGAACTCCTTTATGATGATATTAATGTTTTATTGCAATAATAATTAGTAGTAAATAAATCAATTTTACTCTAAAACATAGTCTAATGACATGCTCTTGTTGATATAAATTTATAAAAAAATTACATCTATTATGTGCCAACCAAGACAAGGTGAGTAGTGAAGCCATAATATACAAAAAGGATTTATACAATATTGTTCTTGGATTAACCAATGGTTTTGTAATTTTATGTGTATCAATTCTTTACTGGTTAAAATTAATCCATAGATAAAGTTGACTATCCTAGTTATTATAATCATCTAGAATTTAACTTCCCCTTACACTTTTTTCCCTTAAAAAGAATATATTTTAATAGATTAAACAATTATTAAGTTAGTACTTTTTTATTAGAGGTAAAGCAGGTTTTGAAGGGGCCCTGAAACCCTTTACAAAAAAGAGAGTTATTTTCAAAAGATACCCATACAGATCAACAAAAAACCATACTCAAAACATCTACCAAAAAGAAGGAACAAGACATACAGATTCTTCAGAATATTAGCAGCCTCCATGTCACTTTCAATTATCTTCTTATTAACATCCATAACTTCAAAAATTTATTTGATAGGGACCCCATCTTGCAACTTAGTCTTGTTGTGGGTCCTAGCACTAAGCCCCAAAAAATTTACCTCTTTAACCAAAACATAATGTGAACCAACAACAATCCCATCAGTAGCCTTACCAACTAAAGCTTCCTCCATCACCTTCCTATTCCCTACAGCTTCATTAGCACTAGGAGCTTCCTCCATCCAAATCCTAGCCTTCTCATTAAGGATAGTAAGGCCCTTAGCTTCATTCCTCATAATAGATTTAGTCACATCAATAACCTTATCTAGCTTCATGTTGACCCATTCCATGTTCTCTTCCAAGGTTACAATTCTTTGTTCAAAAAAAATCTTTAGCTTAAGCATCTCCTCCACAACAATCTTCACAACATCAACTAGCTAGTCAACTTGATCCTATAGAGAGGACTGTGAAGTTTCCCCAGCTTTACTCATAGCCCCCTCGAACCCTCACATTAGTCATATTAAGCTCATGGAAATCCCATTTGAATAATCTGAACAAGGAAATATCACCCTCCTTGGCTAGACCCAAGACATTAGGCAGATCCTCCCAATTAGAATTCAACACATCCATCTCTTCCGCTTCACCCTCCTGGGAGATACTATTCTTTTCTTGGTGCTCAAAAACATCTTTCCCTTTAGCTCTGACCACCAGAGTTTGGATTTTACGAAGAGAGCTCACAATTTCATCCACAACCACCCTCCTTCTATTTTGATTCTCCATCCCCTCATCAAGGGTATCCATAGCATCATGCCCGCCAACAACATTAGGAAGAGATCCAAAAGACTCCTCCTACATAGGGCAACTCATCCTCTTCACCAACTTATTTTTACTACCATCCTTCAATTCCATTTTTTTGATAGACCCCAAAATAGGGGGCATATGATTCTTATCCCCAACAACATCTTTCAATTATTTCAATAGGGTTGAGGGAGAACTAGTCTCAAACATATAGAGTTTGTCACTAACCCCCTTCTCACTAAAATTTTCATACTCCACCAAAGTAGGATCAGGTTTCCCTTTTTTACCCCTCTTACCAGGAGCAGGGGGTTGTGAATAAACTTCCATAGAAGCCTCAGACTCAGGTTCATAATCATCATCCTCATTTGACCCAGACTTCTCCAAAACCACTTTCTTCTTTTTCCCTTTTAGACTTTTCACAGGTTCCTCCTTCGACAAAGTCTCATATTCCATAGAAAATTTCTTTTGCTTTCCTTTAGGGGCCCTCTCAATCTACTTGGGAGCCACATAAGACTTGGCATAATCTAAGATCAGGATAATTAAACCAACATGTAGCACATGATTCTTATGATTTTTCTTGTGATCCTTGAGACCATTTTCCAATGAAGCCAAAAGATAGAAAGGAAAATAAATTTTCTTCTTATGTCTAAATTGATTCAAAAACACAAAGTGATAACCATTAATGACAGAGAAATGACCTTCCAATATTATATACCTCATAAGTTCTTCAACGACATCTCCCCATAGAGCTTTGATGGAAATATGCAAGTAGCCTCCACTTTTATCTCGCTCAAGCTTCTTTTCTTCATCCCCTTTAAAGAAGATCTCTAATGCAGCATTGGACTCCCTCTTATCTCCATACACCTTTCTGCCCTCAGTAGATAGACCATTAATGCTTGCAATGAGGTCTTCATTAATATCAAATTCAATTCCACCCAATTTTAGAACCCTATTATTGCAACCCTTAGAAAATAGCTTTGTAGCCTTCAGATCGTTCCCATGAAGCCACTCAAGATAAGGAGTTAACCTGGCCCTCAATAGCCTTTTCCACACTTCAATTTTATATTTTAGGGTATCATAGTAAAATGGCTCTGCCTTGTTTCTATCTCCACCCATGATCATAGACTTAACAAAACTCAAGAGCTTGAGAACTTTGCAGATGATTAGGAGAAGCCTTGAGAACAAAGGAAAGGAAATACCCACAATCCATGTAACAACGACAAGGAGGAAGAGAATAATTATTACCATTGAAAGATTCCCCATACGGAGGATACTCGAATTAACATAATCCCAAGCATGATCCAACTCACAATCACTCCAAAGGATAATCAACCACATGAACAGGGACATGTGAACATAGTTCATAATGAGGCTGACACCCACCTTAACACTTTTGGTAATCATTATGAAGGAAAAAAATTTCCTCAATAGGAAGGGGATCATCCTCACCCCAAAACTTATAGCCGCTAACACCAATCTTAGGAAAGACATCTGCAAGACCATTACCCTCCCTGAAGATATGAGAGATATAAATTTCATCAAATGAATTTAATATTTCAATAGCTTCCAAAATAAGGGGTTCAACACTCCAAGAGGGGTAGTAGACTTCTTCAAATTGTTAATTATATTTAAAGAATCTCCCTCTAACCAAACCTTTCTAAAGCCTTTGGATTGGGCAATCTTCAACCCATGATAGGCAGTTAACACTTCTGCAAAGTGGTTTGTCAACTACCTATCATAGGTTGAAGATTTCCCAATCCAAAGGCTTTAGAAAGGTTTGGTTAGAGGGAGATTCTTTAAATATAATTAACAATTTGAAGAATTCTTCTCCCCCTCTTGGAGTTTTGAACCCCTTATTTTGGATGCTATTGAAATACTAAATTCATTAACAAGTTAGTATTGTTGAAGTCTACTCCACCCTCTTGGAGTGTTGAACGTCTTATTTTGGATGCTATTAAAATATAATTAACAATTTGAATAAATTTACTCCCCCCTCTTGGAGTGTTGAACCCCTTATTTTGGATGATATTGAAATATAATAAGTTAGTATTGTTGTTATCTATAAAATTTTCATTTTTCCTTTCACATACAAATATTTTAATATTCTATTTTTATTTGCATAAATGATAACACAATCTAAATATGTTAAAGAAGTAGGAGGGAGTATATAGGTACTTTTGAGAATAATATTATCAATAAAAATTCTTGGTAAATGATTTAATTAAATTTATATAATGAGGGTGGGAAAGGGTCCAATCACTCCTCAACTAGAAATATCTTATTTTTTCTATGATGTGTGTTTTATGTTGGTGTTTATTGCAATATATAGTTATGTTAGAAGTTTCTTAATTTTGGTATAATATTTGTGAGCAATTTAATTGATGTTACTATATAAGTCTGCATGGTTGGCTATTTTTTGCTACTACAATTCTATCTCTTCTAGCAATAATAGAATTCAAATTCTATAGTAACTTGAAGCCAAGAATTTTTATTTAAGAATGATGTAATAGTGATTTTTTTTAATCAACAATTATCTTGAATCTAATAATATAACTATAATATCTATGTTGATTATTATTATTTATTTGAGACTTTACTCTAAATTTATTATTGAAAATCCTTATTCTTACTTCAGAATTGCATTTATATTATATTTATTATTTTAAATCATCTATAATTCTTTGAACATATTTTTCTCTATCACTACATAACTATTATATCCCTAGATTGACATAATGTTGAGTTAAATAGATTATAAAGATAAACTTATAAAATAAAGAAAGAAAACAATCAATATTGGTTTAGTCTAATCACCTATCACCTGTTATTTTTTCTCTAGAAATACACTAGATAGATATCCTACAAAAAATAATTCCATCATGTTAAGGTTAACTTCACATAGTTAAGAGATTACTTCTAACATTTATCCCTTAGTTTTGATTATATATCTACTAGAAGACCTATAGAAAAATATACATCTACTTGGATAACTACATATGTTGTATGTAAGAGATTTAGTACTTTAAGACATATGGATATATAATTTCCTAGGTAATTATATCAATGAGAGCAATAAATGTTGGAATTATAAAAATAGACACATATCAAGATAAAAATAGCAAATAAGAACACCTTACATGCATGAGTGTTATAAATAATGACGTGTTATTTCCTCAACAAGAAAAAACTTATAGAATGAAGAGCTTGCTAGAGTTACAAATAATACAATGGAGTGTGATTATAAAAGAAGGGCTTATATAATTAAGGAATTAGATCATGAAAACTTTCATCATCATTATGATGAGACATAGTAATCTAATAATAACTCACTATAATAAAATAAAAAAAGAACTCATAAGTTTAGCTTAAGTGTATAAAGTGAAATTGTCCTAATAACAATTAAAAATTTAATTAATTAGTAGTTAATAAATGATTAATATAGCACCCCCCTTAAGTGTAACTCAAAGTAGCTAAAAACTCTAAAAAGTGAATGCATGTATGGGTCCCAATAAACAAGGCCTGATGAGGTACCAATGTGCAAACCAACTAATCTCTTATAAATAGAGAAAAGGAGAAACCTTCATGAGAAATACTCCTATCCAAAAGAGAGAAAGGAAAATGAAGGACTAAGAAGCCTCTAAAATGATGTCCCAAAAAGAATAGAAACATGAAGAACACCATTAAAGTATAAATAATTTTTAAACAATTATTGAATGATGATTTCTATAGTGTTTAAATGAAGAATCTCCTTTGAAACAGATGATTATCAAGATCAAGAAGACAAGAATCTGCATGAGTGCCCCCAAAAACACTACTCGATCAATGATCAGATAGAAAACAAAGGTAAACATATAATAATAAAATATAAAAAATGGCAGATGAATCTGTATGACTGACCCCAATGAAACTATTCAACCATGCAAGATGCAAGTTGAAAATATAGGTACCAATAGTTGAGGAGAATTGATCAAGTAAAAATAGAAGGTTACCTTTAGAAAGAGGAATGCAAGATTTTCCATATGATAAATCCTCCATTTCACCAAAATACATGGGTAAACAATTGTTGCATCTACCTAGTACATAGGAAAAAATTAGATAAATAGATCACTCCAAAATGAAACTAAGGACTTGCATTACACCAACAATAGAAACCCCAAACAATGTAGACAAGGGAGAGCCATGATAGGTCCACTGAAACTGTGTCTCAGCAAGAAGTGAATTAAGGAGAATAAATAAAATTTGAAAGTGCACATGAAAGTAACTACAATTGAAAATGGGTGTGCAAACAAGGCACACACACATGAGGAAAGAATCCCTAGGATTCGATGTTGTTGTGGAAGGACCACTCACTTAAGAAAGGTGTGATGGAAAAAATCACTATACAACCCCCCCATGGAATTATATAACATAACTGTGTGAGTACAAAAGTTACAACAGTTCCACTTTATCTATGTACATCTACAAAAGAGAAAGCTCTTATAAGACATGTCTAGAATTCTAAAATATGACAAAATGCTCGAAATGGATGTAGAATAGCCAAAAACAAATAATCCCATGCAAATAGAAAGTTTCCAAGAGCTATAAAGTCCAAGTAATTCATTAGAATGTGAAAACACAACTAAATGAATAAAATATACTTGGATAGAAATTTAGAAAGGGTGCATTGACTGTTTTAAAGAGCTCTAAATGACCCTTTTAATGTAATAAGAATTGTGAAAAATGGAGAAACTATTCAAGCATTATGAGATGGGAGTGAAAAACACATCTAAATTTAACATGATGTACAATAAACTAGCAAAAATTAAGGTGATGAGGCCCACAACACTAGAAAGTATGTAGAACTAGTTTTTCAATGATATATCATTCACCTAATTTTCATATCATATG
This sequence comes from Sequoiadendron giganteum, assembly GCA_007115665.2. Classification (NCBI taxonomy): domain Eukaryota; kingdom Viridiplantae; phylum Streptophyta; class Pinopsida; order Cupressales; family Cupressaceae; genus Sequoiadendron; species Sequoiadendron giganteum. The sequence continues at coordinate 870,008,957 of CM021100.1, read as the reverse complement.
CCTAAGTTATAGCCAAAATAAAAAGAAAATTTTCCTTTAGGGAAAAAATGGGACTAGGAGGGGGGTCTTCCAACATCCATACAATTGACAACATGCTAATTTTAGCACAATATTACCCTCTACTAAAAACATAGGTGGTCAAAAAAAATATTCTCTACCAGAATATACTTTTATCAAGGTGGAATATTCATAAGAGATTCCTTGTTGATCGATTAAGGTAAAAATTCAATGCCAAAAACTATGAGAACACCAAAAAAATTCTAGTTGGATATCTATGGAATATTAATTAGGAATCTAGAAAGATTATAGTAGCAGTTGTTGGTCAAGAACTATTGGTTATTCTTAATGGTCAACAGTGCTATGCATAGCACTACATTATATATAATGCTATTGTTATATGTAGCACTTAGCACTATATGTAGTGCTTAGTGCTAAATGTAGTTCCTAGCACTATAGGTAGCACTTAGTGATATAAATTACTTTTTTTGAAAAACACATATGGGTTGGCCTTACAAGGGTTCTACTATTAAAAAATTGCCTCAAAAACTCTCGTTGGTAAACTAGGGAAAATTTATAGTCAAAATTTGTTTGCTTGGCCTTCTAAATGTAATAGTGAGCTTCATTTTTATTTAGAATGTACTAAAAATGTTCAAGTCTGAAACCTACATAAAAATATAAAGATCTAGATTTGATGCCCTTGTAACCCTACTTGAAGGAAACCCTCAAAATTCAAGAATGGGTTTGTTGAATCCACACTTTGATACCATGTTGGAATTGTAAAAATGCACACAAATCAAGATTAAAACAACAAAAAATAATACCTTCCATGTATGAGAGTTACAAATAATGATTATTTTTTTCCTCAACAAGAAAAAACTTACAAAATATAGTTTGCTAGAGTTACACAATAATAAAATGACAATGTTCTTATAAAAGAAAAACCTAAATGAGAAAGGGATGAGGTCATGACAATTTTCATCATCACATGTGATGAGACATAATGATCTAGTAATAGATCAATCTAATAAAATAAAAAAGAATTCTTATGTTTTGCTTAAGTACATAAGTAAAATTAGCATAATAATCAATTAAAGATTAATTAATTATTAGATATTAAATGATTAATCTAACAATAAAATTTTAAAGATAAATTTAATAATATTACCCCTAAAAGTATAAATTTATATGAAATAGTTAAATCGTAGATACTAAAGATTAATACAAAATGAAGCATTCCCTTATGACTAAGAATTTTTTTCTAAAGTGGTATATCTATTATCTTGATAAAAACATATTATGATAAAGAAGCCTTAATGCTAGGGATGAATCAAAATATGTTCTTCAAGGAAAGGTTTAAAAGAATAAATCACCAATTTATATAAATATACCAAGAAATCCCATAGGGAGTTAAACCTACAAGTCAAAATTATCTCCTATTATTTATCTACTTATTTAATTATTTCCTCTCTCAAATCTAAGATGAAGATATTTTCTTTAGATTTGATCATTTTTCTTAGAAAACTTTCCATCCCTTAGAAAGAGGGGAATCAAATTTCACACACCAATACCATATCTCTATTATATTTCTTTAAGTCTTATATTAAATAAAGTTTAAAAGAGTAAGGTGTTATCCTTGGGTTTGTAGACACCAACACTAAGTCTTCAAACACTAAAATTACATTGAGGCCATTCCATTTTCTTGTTATAGAGGTAATATCAATAGAAAAAATATATTGAAACTTACATAAAATACCTATATATAACCCTTAGACAAAGAATAAACATAATTTCTTAGAACGTGTTTCACAACTATAGAGAAAACAAGTCAATCACAACACAACTTGGCCTAATTTATTGATTAGGTAAATGATAGGTAGTTCACACCTAGTGTTTCATTGATCTTGGAGACCTATTGATTCAATGGATGGTGTACACTTTGGAGGAAAGTATCTATTATGATATATTTTATATTTTTATAATAAGATGAACTAGTGAGTGATTTTATGGAGGAATACGATTATATAAGGACATATACTATATTTTTAATGTTCAATCAATAAACTAATAATAAGGATTAGGGAAAAATAAATTAAATACATCTAGTTGATTTTGAGATGAAAACCTCATTAGGAGGTGGACCTATCCTTATAAACTAAAATCTATTAGGTAATTTGACATCAAAATATGCATAAAATATAATGTATAGATTGTAGGGTATACAATCTCTATAATTGTAATTAGTTCATCAAGTAATATCTAATTTCACTGCTCACTTCATCTTATATGATGTATATAATATAATTTATTTTATAATCCTATTAAATAGAATAAGTTTAAATATCCTCTAAGATATCTATGTATGTAGTTTCACTTTCAACTCGTAGTAATATTTTCTTTCCATTTTTTTAATGAAAGAAAAATTTCATTCATTTATCTTCTCTTATTTTATTAGTTTTTCATCCAATCTATGTCTTAATACATGTAATGTTAGATAAAAATTTAGAGTGTGATATAATTATTTTATAGAATAACCTTTGTTTAATTCATTAGGAATTACCCAGTACAACAGATGGAAATGAATGCTTCAACTTTGATTCAAGGAGAAGGGGATGGTAAGTTTATTTATACCCACCATTTATTTGAAAATAAATAATGTTAAATTTTACTTGAATTTTTTTTTCCATATCCTTGGTGTTTCAAGGATGTAAATTTCTATATCAAAATTTACCTTGGTATAGAAAAATTTAAACTAAATGTACCATCTCTACTCATGAGCAAGGTTAAAATTTTCCATGTATAAAGTTGTATGAGTCACCAATTTATTATTTGAGGCCATTATATTATTATAAGTATAAAGTATAAAATATTATTTTTCATTCGTGTTTTGTATTATAATCTATTATGTTACTAGTATATGTATGGAGTGATTTTTTCACTATTCTAAATTTTAGAGGGAAGTTTTAAATTTTTTATTTTTTTATATTGGATTATAAATTTTATTAGGATTATTTCTATCTAAATTTTGTGTATAATATCACTAATCTATAGAATTAATCATTCTTGTTGAACAAGGGGTGAATCTCCAAAATGATTACTATTAATAAAAAATATTATATTAGCTAACAAGATTTAGAGGTACAATTATTCATCAATAAAATAAAATAACAATAAGAAGTTCAAAACGACATTGGAAGAATTTCTTAATCATATCCTAATAGTTGTTTACTTTATTCTTTCCCAATAAAAAAAGAGAAACATGAAGGAGAGAGATAGAAGAGAGATAATTTTCCCAAAACAATTTATAATTGTTCATTCACATTTAATTAAGTAATCGACTATATGAGTGATTATTAAAGCATACTCAATCCTCCAACACAATCAAGACACATTTGAAAAATATAATTATTTAGATGAAAAATATTCTTCATATTATTAGTGATGTATGTGTACAAGAATCATTAAAAATAATTAAACATATAAAAAACACAAGAAACATTCAATAGGTACATACGTATGATAATAAATTAAATTTATTATAAATTTGGACAAACCCATTATCTTTATCTTAGAAAATAATATTATTTTTACCCAATATTATTTTTACCCAATATTATTTTTATTTCATGGGTTTTTTTTTACCAAGAAGCCTTGAACATGAGTCTTATAATAGCTTATAACTTTATTATTCATAAATATTTCAATAAGAAATCTTCTTTATTCATGTATTTACGAAAAAATTACACTTAAACTAATACATTTTTAGTCATTCCATTCTTCATAATTATTCATCATTAGGTTATTCTCTCTTCTATTAAATTTTATAGTTATACTTATCATCAAAGCTAGATGATAATTTAATAATTATGAATCATTTAAGAATAATCACCATACAATTAATTTTCTTCACTCCAAGATAAATTTTATCTCAATTTATTGACACGTGACATTAAAAAATCCAACCATTGATTATTTTCCCTTACATCATTCCTCAATATTCTCTAAGATTACACTAATGTACATCGAGATATATTTCAAATGTTTATATTTAGTAGGAAAAAAATTCATGTAATCGAGATAATCTCAAATAATTATATTTTTTTTAACTTCCATGTGTTCTTAATATAAACATCTACATATTTTAAATCAATTGTTAGTCTCATAGGATAAAATAATCAATAATTATAATTAAAAATATTATTTTCTATTCTAAGAATAATTAGGTTGAGTGTAACGCCCTACCACATAACCCTAGAGGAAGTTGCAATAATCTACGAAAGCGCACAATTTTTTATTTATTTAAAAGTACAATATAACATATATGTTCACTATCTATTGCCAACATTCTCTAAGGCTACGAGACTAAGGTTACACTTGAACCCCATACATAAAACATAAATAAATCCATAGCATGATTATCTACTTAAGAAATAAATACTCATACATTCCAAACATGAAATTACATCATAAAGGTAAGATATACATCAATATTCCAATATAACATTAATTCATCATATAAATTTCACATCTCTCATTCCCATAATGAGGTAGTTCATACAAATGTGTAACATAATACATGAAACCTCCTCAAATAAAAATGAGGGGTAATAAAATACAAGAGCCATCTATAACAATTACAAAGAATGAAATAACAAACTGGAACCCACAAGCTCTCCACTGGAAATCTCGCCATCAAGATCTAAAAATAAAGGGGACCCAATGGTGTAGGGTACACGTTCCTCCCAACCAAGTGGTACACAAAGGCCCACCCACCATGCTAGGAGATAGTAACAAGGATACAAGACCAAACCTACTACCTCTAGACATAGGCTAACACATACTGACTCAACCAAATACATGAACCTTACAATCTCAAGGGTCACATTGCTTCCAGTGTTACACAATAGTTTATATCATAAAACTAACCAAACAATTGACCTAGCAAGATTGTCATCAAAATGTTGCATGGGATATCCTAATAAGTCTTCCTAGGCCCTAGCACCCATCTTGGGATATATTGGTAGCCTCTCACGACTCCCAGCCCCACATGTAGTCCAAAGCGAAATTGAATATCTTTCGAGAAGACAAGATATCGATCATGCCATTCCAGGCCTTCTCGTCTCATCCCATGTCTAAACTAGCACAAGGGTCCATGAGCGAGGCACATTATTCTTAATTAAGTGTGGAATTCTACCCAATCCCCTAACAAATTAATTACATTATCACTGGATTAACTAACTCACAATGAGTTATCCTAGCACCACTTTGTGTGTCGACTCTCGTTGAAATCCACTCCTCTAAGACAACCTCGTGGAACAATTCCACTACCCAAGGCAAACTAGTGCTACTAAAAATATACAAACAATCTCACTCAAGACATTAGGGAAACACTTCCCTATTCGTGGAAACCAGGTAATCACTAACAATACAAAATACACTAATCCGAGGGTAACAAACTGGGTTGGCACAAGAATAATTCACAAGCCCCAAATCCATATTATGACTGAAAGACTTAAACAATTCAAAACCAATTTCCCCAAATAAGTAAAGAGAGGAAATAACATGTAAAGGCAATCATACAGGAAATAAACAACTCTCAGATATATTAAATCCATTTCCCCTCTATAGTGAATTTACAGTAAATAATTACTCCATAAATTTAATAAAATCAAAACCCTTAACAATCAGAGAAGGGAAATTCTAAGTTATCAGTAATTCAATTTCCTTGATTAATTTTAAAAGAATAATAATTTCACAGGAAGATTAAATCAACTTGTTCCTCTACTTGTGCATATATAAGCATGCACCCATTTAAAATAAAATCATTAATTATATATATATACAATAAATATATACATAATCATCTATTTAAATATATAATTATATTTATATATCAAAGTATATATATAATAAATATATATTAAAATATTTAACAGAAAACCCATAATAAATAAATAATGCACATATATATATATTAAATATATAATATATACATATATATATAATATACATATATTATATATCAAAATATTATTATTTAAAAAAAAAAACAAATTGCAAAGTGAATATCATGGCAGAGGAAATTAAAAGAAAGTTTGAAATTAAATGAACAACCATTACAAGTCAAATGGGGTGGGGGCTGGCTCATCACAATCGACCCTTCCCCATTGGTTGGGAAGGCACGGCTTGTGGCCAGTGCCCAATGTTGTCCACAGTGCCAAACTCCCCCATCCAATGGGGAACGACGATTGTGATCATCCAGCCCCCCATTGGTATGGGTAAAAACTTCATACTTCCCATTTTCAATTCTTGTGAATTTAATTACAATTTCCACCATACGACGCTTGAAGGGAATGTCAGAAGCTTTTACAAAATATACAAAGGCAATATATATATATATATATATTTATATATATGTATATGTGTATGTACATATATATAAATATATATATACACATATATGTATATATAATTTATATCTACAAAATTTCAAAATAATAGTTTTAATTGGGGAAATGATTTCCCAAAATGCATTCTATAGGAAAAAAACCAAATTAAAAAGAACTTTTCCCTAGAGGTGAAATTTCCAAATCAAACACAGAGATTTATTTTACAACTACACATACAATAAATCTTCAAAGAAGAACAATAAAAGTCATACAATTAATTTCATAGTAATTTTCCCGAGAAGATTTCAACCTACAAGAGAATTTTTTCCTACAAAAACTAAATTTCTTCCAAGTCTCTAAGTGTTTCCTTCTGGTTTCATCTAAATTCACAATAACACCAATTTACAATTTTGTTATGGTTTCCACATAGAATTTCAACCTATAGAGGAAATGATTCTACAGAGAAATTTATTTATGACAATACAATTTTTAATACAAAACTCAAACTTAAAAGTTTGCACAAGCAATCTTTTATAGAGAAGATCTAAACTAGAAGCTTTTCAAATTAAAACTTAACAAAATCTAAAGAATGAACCTATAGTCCAATGCCTATGAATTTGTAAATTTGAAGTAGCACCTCCTCCATAGCTCCAAGCAATTTTCCCCAGATAGACAATAGCTTCCTTCATAATAATACAATTTCCCGAACACAACAACAATTCCCGAGAACAATTTTTCTAAAAATTCAAGAACACAAAACTTCTTTCTACAACAATTCTTACAAAAAAATTCCATAACACATGCAAATCACAAAAAGACTCCTTTCAATCAATTTCCCAACACACCAAATATCCCTGTGCTTATGTCATGAAGAAGCTTCTTACTTCTTCCATTAAAGCCACAATCTTCTCCCTATGAATAAATTTCGAACAACCTCATTAATTCTTCTAATACATGTTAAAACTCACAAAATATCTTTAACAACCAATTTGCATAAAATCCTCTAGAAATTTAAAATTAAAAACATTTAGTAGTTACAAAATATTTACTATTTCAAATTTAACTTAATTAATTAATTTAATTAATTAATAAATAATATAATCCTTAGATCAGACTATTTACTAATTGAAATTAATTAATTAATTCACCACTTCTAACATTAAAATAAGATTAATTTAATAATCAACTTTAAATAATTAAATTCATTCAATTCCCTTTTTAAGCATTTTAACATAATAAATCAAAGCAATAATAAACAGCTTTTAACAAGCAAAACCAACTAGACCTGACGACACACTGAGACTAGGGTAAAGGCTTGACACAAGAATCTAGTTACTATCTCCCAATCAACATAACTGTTGGGTCGACATGCTCAAACCTGTGAAGCCAGGTGGAGTTAATGTCCTATACCTGCAAACCTGTAAACAAGGCATAAATAGAACATGTATATAAGTATCATAATAGAACACACCATGAAGAGGAAATCTCAGAATCCCAAGATGCTTGCAAGCGAGTGATGCAATTCTATCCCCTTCACCAATACACTATCTAAAAACTGACAATTCTAACATATACAATCTACTCATGTGCATATAACCATGTTATTCCAAATAATCATAATGCTAATCAAAGGCATGTCAAATGATAACATCCAAAATAGAGTAACATCACATCATAACATATAATCCACATCGCTCTATAAATAGAGATCAAATAATAAACAAAAATCATAGAATATATCAAAGTATAAGTGCAACCAGAAAACAAAGAAAAACAAGGTAGGACACTGTCTAAAACAAGGAGAAAAAATAGAGGGTATTACAAGGAGACAATTTCATATCACGAATATTCACTAAGTGCTCTTCATTTTTTAAAATTTTGAATTCTAAATATAATATCTTTCTTAATTAGATTTGATAAATCCATCAAACTTGAATAGACATTAAAATTAAATTCTTTAATTAATTCTCAATCGATGAACAATTTATCATTCAATTATATTATGTAAAATATTCAAGACCTTTCATACTTGAGCTAAAAACAAATTTAATTTTATATTAGTCTAGAAAATATAAATTATTTGATTTAAAATTTATTATTATTTTATTTTATTGGTTCTTCCTATGAATATCAAAATAGATATTTATAATATATAAAACTTAGTTTAATATTTTACCCTTTAGTAATTGAAAAGACACATTTTATCTTTAACAAGTAGGCTAGATGTGATACTTTATTTAGATTTGAAATTTAAAAACCATGGTCCCACCACCTTTATTTATGTTGATCATATTCTCTTTCAATGATCCATCCCAATTTCACATTATCTTCTATTTCAACATATCATTGCATTCCAAACCTGTGCTCTAATATTCATTAACCTCTATGATAGGTGGTATTGTATTACAACACCTATATTTCAAGTTTCAGTTGGAAAATATAAGATACTAAATATATAACATAATGTAAGAGGTTATAGTCATATTAAACCTTTATTTTAAATCAATAAAAATATATTTATCTAATCATAAATAAGATAAATAAAATTATTACCTTCACCTAACAAATAAAGAGATCTCCTTTGTTTTGAGAAATATTTTACATGGATATGAGAAATTCAGTTGGTCTTTAGAATCTTCAAGTTATGAATAACATGTATTTTTATGTGTATGATTTATGTGTTTTCTTCATGTTCCTTGAGAATTGATGAAGAGTATAAGTATGTGTAATATTTTTCTATAAAGCCACCTAAGATTGTAAATGAGTGAATAAAAACAAAGAACATAAAACTGTAAATGATAGAATAAACTAAATTATATTTAATAAAAATAAAAATCATAATATAATAATAAATTAAAATGAAATAAATAAGTTATTATATAAGATATACCATACAAGAGATTAAAAACACAAATTGCGTAGGATAAAGTATAAAATTGTCAAAGTAAAGCTATCGATGTGTGAAGAGGACCTAATTGGAGACTTAGATAAGAAATAGAGTAGTTAGAAAATATATATTAATCATACTAACACCTCATTTAAGTGAAATTTAGGGGGAAACAGGAAATATGAAAACTATAGGTCCCACTAAAGGATTGGTTAAGTATCCATGTAGAATAAAATCACCCTAGAAAAAAGAGAAAAAGAAAAAACTAGTAGAAAAATCTCCCCCACTTAGAGGATAAGAAATTTGAAGGAATTATATCTTATACCCTCAATATGTCTCATAGATGGAGATACTTCCTCTTGGTGAAAGTTTTGGTGAAAATATTTAATCCTTCTTTACTCTATAGCAATAAGACAAATCAATCACCTACTCACATATTAGATCCTTGGGAAGTGTATGTCTATCTCAATGTGTTTGGTCAAGTGATGATGGATTAGATTTTTGAAGATCTGGATGGAACTTTGGTTGACATAGTTGATGACTAATAGCTTTCAAAAATAATTTCATGATCAATGAGATAGGTTTTAAGCCTAATATACTTAGTAGTCACATTAGCAACACCCTAATACTTAGCTTGATTTTTTTACAAAGAAGTGACATGTTTCTTCTTTCTCTACTAAAAAATAGGACTAGAACTAAGGTGAAATTTGTTGCTATATATATGAAATTACAACCATCAAGATTACTAGACTTTGAACTACCTATTGAATCTCATATTTTTTATTGCCATGTCTATAATGAGATATGTACCTAGATACTTTCTAGTGAATCCCATCAAGCTCTTGTACAAATGATCTGTTTTGAATTAAGGTTTCTCAACCTTAGTATTTTCTAGCATTAATTTACTTAATATTGTATTTATTTATGCCTTTATTATATTTTCTTTATCATCTTATTTTGTCATCTAGTATGAGTTCGCATGGAAAGTTATCAGCATGAAATTAGGTGATATGGGACGCGGAAAGGATTTTTGTGTCCCCAAATTGGAATTAGGTGTACTACTTTGTGGTGGATAATATATTCCATGTATTGGCATCTTATATTTATTGTAATACAAATTTCTTTGACAAGTTATGATGTGTAAGGAATAGATTCTATGACAAGTTAGAAAAGTTTGAGAAGGAATATTTGTATGGGGAATATAGCCACCAAATTTGGGTTATAATATGTTGTAAGGGAATTAAATATTATTAGTTATGATGGATTCACTTATAGATGTAAGTGTTGTCAGTGTTGATAGATTCTATGAAAGTTGTAAGGTGTGTAAGAGCATCTTTCATACCCATTTTGAGGAAAAAAGGGGCACCCAAGTTTGGAAGTTTGAATGAATCAATGAATCTATTACAAGTGCAATTTTCATGCTTTGAGGTGGTGAAAAAATGTGTCAAGTGGATTTAGACACCCATCTCTTGTAGCTTCCTTGATATAGGGACTTCCAAAGGTCATAACTTTTGACTTAGGTGTCTATTTGGGCTGAAAATTTATAAGAAGCTTCATTATGAGGATTTTATTGGATTTCCAACCAAGCCTAACTTGGTTGGGGGCCATCTCGACATTTTTTTCGGGGCCAAATTCTTTCATCTAGGCCCTCAAAATCAACTTTCTATGTTTTTCTTGAGTTTTTGAAAATTATTTTCTTTACTAAGTTGGAAATCATGTTTCCAATTTCAAATGTAAGTTGAAAATTCATGTCACCTTATTTTTAGGAAGTTTGTAAGAAAAATCTAGGCTCAAAGGGATATGTATGCAAAATTACCAAAAAGTGGAAAAATCTAACAATTGTCGAAAAACTGTCAAAAAAGGTAATTTTTTGGATTTTTGTTTTTTCTTTCCAATTTTTAGATATAAGGAAATTTTAATTCATTGTAGCATCAAATTTGGAGAATAGAAGAATTTAATTTTCAATCGAATTTTGTCTTTCTAGTTCTCATTAATTAGATAATGCTTAAATTCTATTGAATGTGTTCTTGGCTACATCATATGGTATCGGAGTGGGAAGATGGCTAGAAGAGGAAGAGGAAAAGGAGGTCTTGCCTAGATGCATAGAGAGATGAAAAACCTTGAAAGCCAAGTTACAGAACTTAAAAACTAAATGGTGAATCAAGGAATAGGAAGAGGTGAAGATGAATTTGATGAAGAAATAGGCCAAGGAGGTGCAAATCAGGATGTGGAACTTGAAGAAGAAAAATAGAGGGCATGATATTTTAAGAGAGGATGCTCAGGGCCTTAGAAGGTAAAAATGAAGGGATAAAGATTTATGTTTCAAACTGTGCAATTAGTCTTAAACCGGAGGAGTTGATAGACTAGCTAAATGACATGGGGAAATGTTTTGAATGGAAGTCCATGATAGAGGAAAAGAAGGTGAAATTCACATGCACCAAGTTAAAGGGTCTTGCAATGATCTGGTGGGATCATTTCCAAAAGGAATGAACAAGGAAAGGATAAGATCAAGACAGAATAAAATGGAGAAGAAGATGAGAGAATTTTTTTTTCTTATAGACTATGTCTAAACCCTTTTTCGCAGGTTTCAAAATTTAAAGAAAAATTTATCTTTTGTGCAAGATAATACAAATTAGTTTTACAAGTTGTCTATATGTGTAGAGAATCAAGAAACTGATGAACAGATGGCTGATAGATATGTAAATGGCTTGAAATTCTCTATTTAGGGTTAATTAAGAATGCATCATGTCAATAGTTTGGAGGAAGCCTACCAATTGTCTCTTGAGGCTAAAGAAAAACAAAGTAGACAATATCTTTAGAGGAATAGAGGAGGAAGAAGGGGTACATAATCCCCATTTCAAGGAGGTTTAAATTATGGAAGGGGAGAGTCATCTTAGGGACTGCATAAATAATTAGACACTCAGGAAGATCTTTAGAATCGATCAAAAGGAAGGGGATTTCAAAGAGGTAGAGGTTATGGAAGTGGTAGAGGATGAGAAAACCAAAAAATGCCTTTCACTTGTTTCAGATGTGAAGGACACAAGGCATTTGAATGCTCAAATTATAACATGCAAGAAATAAATCAAGAAGAACAACCTAGGGTGAACCTAGTTCAAGTTGAGAATGAATAAGGGGTAGAACTAGAGGTTTTACCAAATGTGGGACAAAGTCTCATGATGAGAATATCAATGGTGATTCTAGAGATGGAGAAAGCACAAGCTAAAAGCGTTGATGATTCATGGCTTTGAACCAGTATCTTCAGAAACAAATGCACTTTGGGTGGAAAGGTATGTCAAGTTATTGTTGATGGAGGTAGTTGTGAGAATATGATCTCTAGGGAAATGGCAGAAATTTTTAATTTATACTATGAAAAGCATCCCCATCCCTATCATATTGCATGGTTTAAAAAAGGAAATGAAGCCACTATTGATAAAATATGTTTAATTAATTTTAGCATAGGGAATATCTATAAGGATGAGATATGGTGTGATGTCATTCCAATGGATTCTTATCACATATTACTAGGAAGGCCATGGTAGTATGATAGGAGAGTTATCCATAATGGAGAGAATAACACATACACCTTTTGGAAGGATGGCTCTAAGGTGATTTTGTCGCCCCTTAAGGATGAAGGGAAAGGTAAGACCATGTTGTATGAAAGAGAAATTTTCAAAGAGATTAAGTTAATAGGGTGTTGGTATGCATTAGTAGTAAAAAGAGGAGAAGAAGAAATTTTAGTACCACCAGAACCAACAAAGTTATTGGGGGAGTTTGCTAATGTTGTGCTTGATGAATAACCTAATGGTTTGTAACCAAAGAGAGATATCCAACATCATATTGATATGATTCTAGGAGAAATTCTACCATTTCATGAAGCTTATAGGATGAATCCAATACATGCAAAGCTGAATAAATGAGTAACAAAACTCATAAGAAAAGGTTTGGTCAGAGAGAGCATGAGCCCATGTGTTGTACCTGAATTGTTAACCCCAAAGAAGGATGAAACGTAGAGGATGTGCACTGATAGTCGATAAATTAATAATATTACCATCAAGAACTACTTTCTAATACCTCGTATAGAGGACATGATGGATGTGTTGGTAGGAGCAGTGTTCTTTACAACCAGAGGAGAAAGATGCAAGGACTTTCAAAGGTCATAACTTTTGACTCGAGTGTCTATTTGGGATAAATTTTTACACACATATTTTTTATGAAGATTTTTGTAGATTTCCATGAAGACCAACTCTACTGGGGGCCATCTCAAAAAAAAATTGGGGGCCAAATTCTTTCATCTAGGCCCTCAAAATTAGTTTTTTGTGTTTTTTTGGGTTTTTAGAAAATTGATTTCTTTAATAACTTGGAAATCATGTTTCCAATTTTGAATGTAAGTTGAAAATTCATGTCACCTTAGTTTTATGAATTTTTTAGGAAAAATCTAGAAAAATTACCAAAAATAGAAAAATCTAGCAATTGTTGAAAAATTATCAAAAAAGGTAATTTTTGGGTTTTGTGTTTTTTCCAATTTGTATATATAAGGGAATTTTATTTTATTGTTGTAGTAGAGTTGGAGAATAGAAGAATTAGATTTTAATAGTATGAATTTTTTGATCTCATTAATTAAATAATGCTTTAATTATGTTGAATGTGTCATTTGTTGCATCATTTGGTATCAAAGTGAGAAGATGGCTAGGAGAGGAAGATGATGAGGTCTTTCCCAGATGCATAGAGTGATCCAAAAACTGTAAAGGAAATTTGTAGAACTTACAAATTGGATGGTGAATCAAAGAATAAGAAGAGGAGGAGATGAATCTGATGAAGAAATAGGCCAACGAGGTGCAGATCAAGATGTGGAACTTGAAGAAGAAAACTCACAGTGCATGAGATTTGAAGAGGACGCTCAAGGGATTAGAAGGTATAAATTAAGGGATCAAGATTGATTTTTTAGACTATGTATGTATTCTTAAACCAAAGAAGTTGATAGACTGGTTATATCATAGGGAAATTTTTTGAATGGAAGTCCATGACAAAGGAAAAGAAGGTGAAATTTGTATGCACCAAGTTAAAGGGTCATAAAATAATCTAGTGACATGATTTCCAAAAGGAACAAACAACGAAAGGAAAGGATGAGATCAAGAGCTAGAATAAAATGGAGAAGTTGATAGAAAGAAAATTCCCATAGACTATGTGCAAACCATTTTTCGCATGTTCAAAAATTTAAGGCATAATTTATCTTCTGTGAAAGATTATACAAATGAGTTTTACAAGTTGTCTATCCATGTAGAGCATCAAGAAACTGATGAATAAATGGCTACTAGATATGTAAATGGCCTAAAATTCTCTATTCAGGATGAATTGAGCATGTATTGTGTCAATAGTATGGAGGAAGCCTACCAATTGGCTTGAAAGATCAAAGAAAAACAAACCAGACAATATCTTCAAAGGAATAAAGGAGGAAGAAGGGGTACATCATCCCCATTTCAAAGAGGTTTAAGTTATGGTAGGGGAAACTCATCCAAGGGACTAGAAAAATAGGTAGAGACTTAGGAAGATCCTTACAATCAACAAAGAGGAAGGGGATTTTAGAGAGGTAGAGGTTATGGCCGTGGTAGAGGATGGGAAAACCAAAGAAGGAATTTTACTTTTTTCAGATGTGGAGAAGGACACAAGGCATTTGAATGCTCAAATTATAACATGCAAGAAGGAAATCAAGGAAGAAAACCTAAGGTGAACCTAGTTCAAGTTGGAATGAAGTAGAAGGGGTCAAACTAGAGGTTTCACTAGATGTGGGTGAAAGTCTCATGATGAGAAGATCAATGGTGATTCTAGAGAAGGAGAAAGGACAAGCTAAAATCTTTGATGATTCATGGCTTTGAACCAATACTTTAGAACCAAATGCACTTCAGGTGGAAAGGTATGTCAAGTTATTGTTGATGGAGTTAGTTGAGAGAATATGGCCTCTATGGAAATCATAGAAAAATTGTATTTGCACTATGAAAAGCATCCCCATCCCTATTGTATTGCATGGTTTAAAAAAGGAAATGAAGTCATTATTGACAAAAGATGTTTAATTAAGTTTAGCATAGGAAATATCTATAAGGATGAGATATGGTGTGATTTCATTCTAATGGATGTCTGCCATGTATTACTGGGAAGGCCATGGTAGTATGTTAGAAAATTTATGCATGAGGGAGAGAAAAAAACAAACACATTTTGGAAGGATGAATCTAAGGTGATTTTGTTATCCCTTAAGGATGAAGGAAAAGGTGAGACCATGTTGTTTGAAAGAGAAATTTTCAAATAAATGAATGTAATAGGGTGCTATTATACATTAGTAGTAGAAAGGGGAGAAGAAGAAGATATTTTAGTACCACCAGAAGCAGAAGAGCTATTGGGGGAGTTTGTTGATGTTGTGCCTAATGAATTTCCTAATGGTCTACTAGAAAAGAGGGATATACAACATCATATTTATTTGATTCTAGGAGAAAATCTACCCAATTAGTCAATTTATAAGATGAATCCAACAAAAATGCAAAGTTGAATAAACAGGTAACAAAACTCATAAGAAAAGGTTTGGTCAGAGAGAGCATGGGCCCAAATGTTGTACCTACATTGTTAACCCCAAAGAAGGATTGCACATGGAGTATGTGCATTTATAGTAGAGAAATTAATAATATTACCATCAAGCACTAGTTTATAATACCTCATATAGACGAAATGATGGATGTGCTAGCAGGACCCGTGTTCTTTTCAACCAGAGGAGAATGATGTAGGGACTTCTGGAGGTCATAAATTTTGACTTGGGTGTCTATTTGGGCTGAAATTTTACAAGTGGATTTTCAACCAGTCTCAACTATGTTGGAGGTCATCTCAACATTTTTTTGGGGCAAAATTCGTTCATTTGGGCCCTCAAAATCATCTTTTTGTGTTTTTTCAAATTTTTAGAAAATTATTTTTTTAAATAACTTCAAAATCATGTTTTCCAATTTGGAATGTAAGTTGAAAATTCATATCACCTTATTTTTAGGAATTTTTCAAGAAAAAATTGGGCTCAAACGGATATGTATCCAAAATTACCAAAAATAGGAAAATCTGACAATAGTAAAAAAAATTCCAAAAAAGGTAATTTTTTAGGTTTTTTTTCCCAATTTTTAGATATAAGATCATTTTATTTCATTGTAGCAACAGAGTTGGAGAATAGAGGAATTTAATTTTCATTCAAATTCTACCTTTTTGGTTCTCGTTAATTAAATAATGTTTTAATTTTATTGAATGCGTTCTTGGCTACAACATCTAGTATCAAAGTGGAAAGATGGTTGGGAGAGGAAGAGGAAGAGGTATTTACTAGATGCATAGAGAGATGCAAAACCTTCAAATGCAAGTTTTAGAACTAACAAACCAAATGGTGAATCAAATAATAGTTAGAGGAGGAGATGAATACGATGAAGAAATAGGCCAAGGAGGTGCAGATCAGGATGTGGAACTTGAAGAATAATTAGAGGGCATGAGGTTTGAAGACATCATGCTTAGGGCCTTAGAAGGTAAAAATGAAGGGATCAAGATTGATGTGTCAGACTATGAGAGTAGTCTTAAACCAAAGTAGTTGATAGTTTGGCTAAATGACATGGGGAAATTTTTTGAATGGAAGTCTGTGACAGAGGAAAAGAAGGTAAAATTTGCATACACCAAGTTAAAGGGTCATGCAATGATTTGGTGGGAGAATTTAAAAAAGTAATGAACAAGGAAAGGAAAGGATAAAATGAAGACCTAGAATAAAATGGAGAAGAAGTTGAGAGAATTTTTTTCCCATAGACTATGTGCAAACCCTTTTTTGCAGGTTTCAAAATTTATAGCAAAATTTATCTTCTATGCAAGATTATACAAATGAATTTAAAAAGTTTTCTATATGTGTAGAGCATTAGGAAATTGATAAATAGATGGTTTCTAGATATGTAAATGGCCTGAAATTATCTATTCAATATGAATTGAGCATGCATTGTGTAACTAGTATGGAGGAAGCTAGCCAATTGGCTCTAAAGGCCGAAGAAAAATAAAGCAGGAAATATCCTTAGATGAATAGAGGAGGAAGAAGGGGTACATCATCCCAATTTCAAAGAGGTTTAAATTATGGAAGGGGAGAGTCATCCCAACGACTGGAAAAACAAGTAGAAACTTAGGAATATCCTTAGAATCAATAAAGAGGGAGGGGATTTCAGAGAGGTAGAGGTAATGGCAATGGTAGAGGATGGGAAAACCAAAGGAATTTCACTTGTTTTAGATGTGGAGAAGAAGGAAACAGGGAATTTGAATGCTCAAATTATAACATGAAAGAAATAAATCAAGGAGGACAACCAAGGGCAAACCTAGTTCAAGCTGAAAATGAAGTAGAAGGGGCATAACTGGAGATTTCAATAGATGTGGGAGAAAGTCTCATGATGAGAAGATCAATGGTGATTCCAAAGAAGTAGAAATCACAAGATAAAAGCTTTGATGATTCATGGCTTTGAACCAATATATTCATAACTAGATGAACTTCAATTCAAAAGGCATGTCAAGTTATTGTTGATGGAGGTAGTCGTGAGAGTATGGTCTCTAGGGAAATGGTAGAAAATTTGAATTTACACTATGAAAAGAATCCCCATCCCTATCATATTGTATTGTTTGAAAAAGGATATGAAGTCACCATTAATAAATGATGTTTAATTAAGTTTAGCATAGGGAAGATCTATAAGGATGAGATATAGTGTGATGTCATTCCAATGGATGTCTATCACATATTACTAGGAAGGCTATGGCAGTATCATAGGAAAGTTATGCATTATGGAGAGAAAAACACATACACATTTTGGAAGGATGTCTCTAAGATGATTTGTTGCCCCTTAAGGATGAAGGAAAAGGTGAGACCACACTGTCTAAAAGAGAAATTTTCAAAGAAATGAAGTTAATAGGGTGTTGTTATGCATTAGTGGTAAAAAGAGGAGAAGAAGAAGACATTTCAGTACCACCAGAAGTAGCAGAGCTATTGAGGGAGTTTGTTGATGTTGTGCCTGATGAATTACGTAATGGTCTGCCAACAAAGAGAGATATCCATCATATTGATATGATTCCAATAAAAACTCTACCCAATAAAGAATCTTATAGGATGAATCCAACACAATGTGCACAACTAAATAAATAAGTAATAGAACTCCTAGGAAAATGTTTGGTCTTGAGAGCATGAGCCCATGTGTTGTACCTACATTGTTATCCCCAAAGAAGGATGGCACATGTAGGATGTGCATTGATAGCAGATAGATTAATAAGATTACCATAAACTATATATTTTTGATACCTTGTATAGAGGACATGATCGATGTGCTGTCAGGAGTTGCATTCTTTTCAACTAGAGGAGAATGATGCAGGGACTTTCAAGGGTCATAACTTTTGACTCGGGTGTCTGTTTGGGCTGAAATTTTATAAGAGGCTTTGTTATGAGGAGTTGTGAGGATTTCCATAAAAATACAACATAGTTAGGGCCCATCTTGACATATTTTTTGGGGCCAAATTCTTTCATCTAGGCCCTCAAAATAACTTTTTTTGTTTTTTTCGAGTTTTTAGAAAATTGTTTTCTTTAATAACTTGGAAATCATGTTTCCAATTTTGAATGTAAGTTGATGATTCATTTCACCTTATTTTTAGGAATTTTTTAGGAAAAATCTAGGCTCAAAGGGATATGTATGGAAAATTACCGAAAATGGCAAAATCTAACAATTTTCAAAAAATTGCCAGAAAGGTAATTTTTGGTTTTTGTTTTTTTTTCCCAATTTTTAGATATAAGGGTGTTTTATTTTATTGTAGAAGAAGAGGTTGAGAATAGAAGAATTTAATTTTCAATCAAAGTCAAGATTTTTGGTTCTCATTAATTAAATAATTCTTTAATTTTATTGATTGTGTTCTTGGATGCATCATCTAGTATTAGAGTGAGAAGATGGCTAGGAGAGGAAGAGAAAGAGGAGGTTTTTCCTAGATGCATAGAGAGATGTAAAACATTCAAAAGAAAGTTGTAGAACTTATAAAATGAATGGCGAATCAAAGAATATGAAGAGGAGGAGATAAATTCGATGAAGAAATAGGCCAAGGAGGTGTAGAGATCAAGATGTGGAACTTGAAGAAGAACAATTAGAGGGAAGAGCTTTAAAGAGAGGATAATCAAGGCCTTAGAAGGCAAAAATGAAGGGATCAAGATTGATGTTTTAGGCTATGTTGGTAGTCTCAAACAAGAGGATTTGATAGACTGCCTAAATTACATGGCGATTTTTTTTTAATGGAAGTCCATTACAGAGGAAAAGAAGGTGAAATTCACATGCACCAAGTTAAAGGGTCATGCAATGATATGGTGGGATTATTTCCAAAAGAAAAAACAACGAAAGGAAAGGATAAGATCAAGACTTGTAATAAAATGGAGAAGTTGAGAAAAAAAATTCCCATAGACTGTGTGCAAACCCTTTTTTGCATGTTTAAAACTTTAAAGAAAAATTTATCTTCTATGCAAGATTATACAAATGATTTTTACAAGTTTTCTATCATGCATATCATTAGGAAACTAATGAATAGATGGTTGCTCGATATGTAAATTTCTTGAAATTATCTATTTATGATGAATTAAGCATGTATCATGTCAATAGTATGGAGGAAACCTACCAATTGGCTCTAAAGGCTGAAGAAAAATAAAGCAAACAATATGCTTTGAGAAATAGAGGGGGAAGAAGGGGTACACCATCCCCATTTTGAGGAGGTTTAAATTATGACAAGGGAGAGTCATTCATGGACTATGAAAATAGGTAGACACTCAGCAAGATCCTTAGAATCAATAAAGAGGGAGGGGATTTAAGAGACATAGAGGTTATGGCAGTGGTAGAGGATGGGAAAACCAAAGAAGGCCTTTCACTTGTTTTAGATATGGAGGGCATAGGGAATTTCAATGCTCGAATTATAACATGCAAGAAATAAATCAAAGAGGACAACCTAGGGTGAACCTAGTTCAATTTGAAAATGAAGTAGAAGGGGTAGAACTAGAGGTTTCTCTTGATGTGGGAGAAAGTCTCATGATGAGAAGATGAATGGTGATTCTAGAGAAGGAGAAAGAAAAAGCTAAAAGTTTTGATGATTCATGGCTTTGAACCAATATCTTCATAACCAAAAGCACTTCGGATGGAAAGGTATGTCAATTTATTGTTGATGGAGGTAGTTGTGAGATTATGGTCTCTAGGGAAATGGTAGAAAAAAATTTAATTTACACTATGAAAAGCATCCCCATCCCTATTGCATTGCATGGTTTAGAAAAGGAAATGAACTCAATATTGATAAAAGATGTTTAATTAATTCTATCATAGGGAAGATATATAAGGATGAGATATGGTGTGATGTGATTCCAATGGATGTCTATCACATATTACTAGGAAGGTGTAATGCCCCGCCACGCAACCCTAGAGGAAGTTCCAATTCACTAAACAAGCGTACTAATTTTTTTTTTTTTAAAGAAGTAAAAGAAGTGAATTAAACCCACATGTTCAACTAAATTGACAACCTCCCCTAGGGTTACATAACTGAGATTACTTAAACCCCATTAACCAACAACATTAAAAAAAGACATTGAAAGTAAATACACAAGTAATAACATTTTACATCAAAGAAAAGTACAAGATAAAGATAAAGCATTCATTTATATAAATCAGTTACAAAGGTCTATTACAATCCTCATTCCCAGAATGAGTACAAATACATAAGTCTGAATATTACAAGATCCACCTCATACACAAGATGGTAAAATAACATTATTACAATATGAGATACCAAGTACAAGAAACCTAAAGTAAGCAAAGAGAGATGTCCATCAAGAAGTCTCGCCACCAAGTACTGAAGATCAAGGGGACCCAACAGTTATGGTGCATGATCCACCCAACCATGTGGTACCCGAAGGACCAACCCCCATGCTAGGAGATAGTAACCAAGTAACATGGACGAGAAACCTACCACCTCAAACCAAAGGCAGACTCATACTGATATAAACTGACTCAACCACACATATGCACAATAAAGTCAAAACTCTAATCATGGTTACATTGCTTCCAGACATAATATGATCAAGTGTGCTAAAAGAAACATACGCACAACATAACACACGGTGTTATCCTAGACAGAGTGTCATCACAAGGTTTGTCATGAGATATCCTCTGGGCATTCTTCATAGGCTCCGGAAATCCTGGTGGCCTCAACCGAATCCCGGCACTCATACAAACTCAAGCGGAATCATCTATCTCTCATAGGGACGAGATAGTGATCTTGCCATTCCAGGCCTTCTCACCCACCCCAAGTCTAAACAAACCCTTGTGCCTGTGAGTGAGGTTAACTTATCTTGGTTAATGTGAACTACATCCTAATATGCTAAGTATATTTACTTTAGTTTTCAGTTGTTAAAATCACTTCTGAAGGTTTCCCGGTTTACCTCTTTGGGCTCCGGCCCCTAACAAAAGCCACTCTTCTAATTGGATAACACACTACGAAACTAACTCCAAGGGTTATTCAAGTGCTATAGAATTGAACCAATAAAACTCTCTCCAATCCTAGGAGGCAACACAAAGAATTCCACTCCAATACCTAGGAGGACACAAGATGAATGTAACACAACCCAAGGGAAATCAAATAGTAATATAACAAGGGAATGACCCACGTGAACTGGAAGACTTTTACAACCTACTACACAATAATCATTCACAAAATAAAACATTAACGAATACATCAATGAACTCATGCATTGGAAAAGAAAAGTGCTACGTTTGGTTATTCTAAAACCATGCTCCTAATCTAATGCTCTTCGCAACGAAGTAAAATAATTCATTCAAGTCTTTATATTCACCAATCAATATTTTATCTAAAGTGTAATCTCTACAACTAATTCAAATCCTAAGCATTAATAAGTTCGACTATAGTTAAATGTCAAAGTTGCTGAAATGCTCTCGTGTTTTAGCATGGTATAAAAGAAATACACCCATCTACAATAAAGCCATCTCCTAATACTATGCACGATTAACTCCATACTTTTGTTTTAATCAAAATGAAATCCATTCCACAAGAAAACTTGAATTAACAACATATTATATAACCTATATACAATATTAATTAAATTCTACATATAACTATATGTATATTAAATATTATAAATATATATTCATATATATTATAATAAAAAAAATACATATATTAAATATATAAAATAATTAAATATTATATATATATATAAAAAAATAATAATAAACAAACTAAATCAAAATAAAATAAACGAAATTAAATAAAATAAAAATAAACAAAATAAAATAAAAATAAAAACAAATAAATAAAGTTTAGAAATTTTAAAAAATAAAATTTTAAAAAAATAAAATTTATACATATGCGGATGTGACAGTCCGCAGGGACTGTCACCCGCAGTCGGCATACCCTGCGCCAACTGTACTAATGTACAGCGGCCGGGGGGTAGCGGGGGGGCCACAGTCCCATTGGACAGTGCGTCCCCCGTACGGGTGGCGCACTGCCTAGTGGCACTGCGCGTACCCACTGCGCCCAAAGCACAAGGGGTGGGGGCTCAACAATTAAATTTTTATTTGCATAAAAAATTCCAGTTGGAGAGAATAACGGATGGACAGAAAAATTTCGTACGCAGGTACGAAATGTCCAGGCCGTACGCGGCCCAACAAAAAAAAACAATAAACCATTTTAAAATACAAAAATCTTATATGTATAATAATTTAGATTGCATATATCATTTCCAGAAATGGTATATGCAATGTATATTATTATATATGTAATTTTTTTCCAGAATTTTCAATACTAGGGTAATCGAAGAAATAAAGTATACACAACCAGAAAATAATTTTCTTTTGCAACCATAGAAAACTTTCCAACAAAGATTAACTTTAGAAAACAATGAAACCATTCCCTTTCCTTTGAGTTTTCAAAATTTTCTAAGACACAAGAATAATGATTCAATGATCTGGTTTTCTCTTCCCCCATTTTCTAAAAGGGTTTGCATTTCCAAAATAAATAAATCTGAATATCAAATTTATGGAGTTTAACCTAGGGTTTCAAGAAAATTCCCCATTTGCAGATTTCTTCAAATTTAAACAAACTAGGTTAAACTAGGAATATTAAAACAAGAAAATAAAAAAGGAAAACCTGGTTATTTGCAGCCACCAAGATTATTGATGCAGACTTTCTTTTGAGCTCTTCACAATTCTTTTTCCACAATGCCAAGAAATTTCCAGCAAGCTTCAATCCACTAATTCCACCTTCTTTATAGAATTTCTCTCCCTTTTCAATTTAATTCTTCAACCAGAAATAATTTGTTAAACTTTCATCAAAAATTTTCCAACAATTTTCCTGCCTGTCCAAAAAAATGAAGCAAGCAGAATCCCCAAATTTTCTGCCCTCAACTTATAAAATAACAATTCCAAAATAACCTAATGTAACCCTAATTCACTTTCAAATGTAAAAGTTGAATTTACAAGTTAATTTCATTTCCCCTTTTTCAAAGGCCCTAACTTTTGACTTTTAATTAAAATTACAATTTCACAATATTCCCTTTTTGATTTAATTTAAACTTTACAATCAAATACAATTACATAATTTTTATAAATTATCTAATAAATAAATTCAAACACAAGAGATTTAAATTTAATTAAATAAACAATTTTAACTTTAATTAACTTACTCACAATTATTTATTAATTAAATTTAATCCCTTGAGATTTAAATCTAATTAAATAAATATTTTAACAAACTAACATACTTTCAATTATTTAATAATTTAATCCAACTCCATGAGATCTAAATTTAATAAATTAAATAATTCAACTTTAATAAGCTTACTTACAATTATTTAATAATTAAATTTAATCCCTTGAGATTTAAATTTAATTAAATAAATAATTTAAATTTAATTTCCATAATCTATTTAGATATAACCAAAGAGCATAATATTAAATACTATAAAATCACCATTTCTTCCAGCCAATGCAATATTCAAAAGACCAAATCAAAGGGTTAACACATTTCGAAACATTACAAAAAGCATCCAATAAGATCTAGCAAGACTCAAACATCAGAGCTTACGACACACTAAGGCTAGGGTGTAGACCTGACACATGTTACCAAGTTACTGTCTCCCATTCAACTTAACCGTTGGATCGACACGCTCAAACCTGTGGAACCAGGTGGAGTCGATGTCATGTACCTGCAACCTATAATCAACTAATCAACATAATATATGCAGTATATAATTCACACCGTGAAGAAGAAATCTCGGAATCGTAGGGTGCTCGCAAGCGAGTGATGTGAACCCGTCTCCTTCACCAATACACTCATCAAAGACTGACACTAACGTCATATCAATAGTTTCTCAAATAATCACATGATAATTCCACTGTCAGCATTCATTCATCAATGCATGTAAAATCAAATCAGATAATCACATCACATAGTAATAGTTTGTCGCTCAAGAGTAGCGATCAAACTATCATAATAAAAATATGTACAGTATCACAGTAGCTGTAAACCAAGTAAAGCATAAACAACATGAAAGTAGAAGCAAAACGGAGGGGTATTACAGAAGGCCATGGCAATATGATAGGAAAGTTATGCATGATGGAGAGAAAAACACATACAAATTTTGGAAGGATAGCTCTAGGGTGATTTTGTTGCCCCTTAAGGATGAAGGAAAAGGTTAAACCATGTTGCTTGAAAGAGAAATTGTTAGATAAATGAAGCTAGGAGGGTTATATTATATGCATTAGTAGAAAAAAGAGGAGAAGAAGAAGACATTTTAGTACCACCAGAAGTGGTAGAGCTATTGGGGGAGTTTGTTGATGTTGTGCTTGATGAATTACCTAATGGTCTACCACAAAAGAGAGATATCCAACATCATATTGATATGATTCTAGGAAAAAATATACCAAATCAATAATTTTATAGGATGAATCTAGCACAACATGTAGAGCGAAATAAACAAGTATCAGAACTTATAAGAAAAGGTTTGGTCAGAGAGAGCATGAGCTCATGTGTTGTATCTGCATTGACCCCAAAGAAGGATGACAAGTGGAGGATGTGCATTGATAGCAGATCAATTAATATTATTACCATCAAGTACCAGTTTTTGATACCTCATATAAAGGACATGATGAATGTGATGGCAAGAGCTATGTTCTTTTCAACCAAAGGAGAATGATGCAAGGACTTCTGGAGGTCATAACTTTAGGCTCGAGTGTTCATTTGGGCTGAAATTTTATAGGAAGCTTCATTATGAGGAGCTATGTGGATTTCCAACTAAGTCCAACTTGGTTGGGAGCCATCTTGACAATTTTTGGGGCCAAATTCTTTCTTTTGGGCCCTCAAAATCAGCTTTTTGAGTTGTTTTTACAAGTTTTTAGAAAATTGTTTTCTTTATTAACTTGGAAATCATGTTTCCAATTTTGAATGTAAGCTGATAATTCATGTCACCTTAGTTTTAGGAAGTTTTTAGTAAAAATTTGGGCTCAAAGGGATATGTATGCAAAATCTAATAATTGTCAGAAACTTGCCAAAAAAAGGTAATTTTGGGGTTTTTTGTTTTTTGTTTTTTCCAATTTTTAGATATAATGGTGTTTTATTTCATTATAGCAGCATAATTAGAGAATAGAAGAATTTAATTTTCAATCAAATTTTGGCTTTTTGGTTCTCGTTAATTAAATAATGCTTTAATTCTATTGAATGTGTTCTTGGATCAGAGAGAAAGCGAGCTCTAAACCGCTCAAGAAAGATCTCCCAAGACACCATACTCATGTCAATATAGAGTTTCTGCTCCTCTAGCTTCCACCAAGTGGCTGCAAAACCTCGGAGGTGAATAACAACGCACTACGCTTTAGTATTACTATCAAAGGGATGCATAGAAAAGCATCGATCAAGGCCTATCAACCAAGTCTCGACCTCTAAGCCGCTGCCTGCTCCATCAAATAGAGGTGGTTGTGACCAAATCAAATCTCTCATATAAGAAGATGCTATCCTTTATGACTATGTCAGAACTGCTCTCACCCCAAGATTAACCTCAGCATCTACCCGTCTTGGACCTAGGAGTGCCAAAGCATCTTCCAAAGCTTTACGTGCAGCTTTGACCCCCGGAGGATCTTGCTATCCATCGCTACCCCCTGGGCCATTCTGTGAGGCCTGATGTTCCTCCTGATCTGGTATAGGTATGACATGAGGTTGCGATTCATGCTGACTCTCCTCTCGATCATCTACCCAACCGCGACCTCGTCCTCTCCCTCGTCCGCGTCTAGGAGGCATACTCCTACACAGACACAAAAAGGATATTAGACAAGGTACACTTGGAAACCTATGTAACTAAGCTTAATGGGTACATCATAATCCCAGAGTGCCCAGTGTTTAAACCCAAGCTCTGATACCATGTGTAATGTCCTGCCATGCAACCCTAGGGGAAGTTTCAATTCACTATAAAAGCATACTAATTTTTTTTTTAATTTAAAGTGTATTAAGCATACATGTTCATCTATAATTGACAACATCCCCTAAGGTTACGTAACCGAGATTACTTAATTCCCCATTATTCATACATCATTTAAATTACATTGCAATTAATTACACTAGTAAAAGCATTCATTCAACATACATAAACAACAAGATAAGAAGATAACATCCATAGCATAAATCCATTACATGAAAATAACTGATTACAACTCTCATTCCCAGAATGAGTCATGAATACATAAGTGTTACAATTACATAAGTCCACCTCATAAATACAAGAGGGGTAAAATCAACTTAATACATTTTGAAATACAAAGTGCAAGAAAAATAACAAGATCCGTGAGCTGTCCATCTGGATGTCTCGCCACCAAGTACTGAAGATCAAGGGGGACCCAATGGTTTTGGTGCAAGTTCCTCCCAACCAAGTGGTACCCGAAGGCCCACCCCCCATGCTAGGAGATAGTAACAATGCAACGTGGACAAGAAACTACTACCTCTAACCAAAGGCAGACTCATACTAATACATACTGACTCAACCAAACACATGTACAATATAAGCCTAACACTAACAAGGTCTAATTACTTCCAGACATAAAATTGATCAAGTATGATAAAGAATCCATACACACAACATACAACTCAATGTTATCCTAGATAGAGTGTCATCACAAGGTTTGTCATGAGATCTCCTCTGGGCATTCTTTAGAGGCTCCGGTAATCCTGGTGACCTCAGTCGAATCTCGGCCCTCATACTCACTCATGCGGAATCAACTACCTTTCATATGGACAAGATAGTTGACCTTCCCATTCTAGGCCTTCTCACTCACCCCAAGTCTAAACAAGCCCTTGTGCCTATGAGTGAGGTTAATTTATCTTGATTAATGTGAAATGCATCCTAATCATCTAAGTATATTACTTTAATTATCACTTGTTAAAATCACTTCTGAAGGTTACCCAGTTTACCTCTTTGGGCTCTGGCCCCTAACAAAATCCACTCTTCTAATGGATAACACGCTACACAAAAACTGGACTCCAAGGGTAACTCAAGTGCTACTAAACTGAACAACGCAATCTCTCCTATTCTAGGAGGCAACAATTAAGGAAAATCCACTCCAATACTAGGAGGAAACAAAACACTTGTAACACTATCCAAGGGAAAAATGAACATTAAATTAACAAGGGAATGACCCACATCCACTGGAAGACTTAACAATGAATAACACAAATCACCCGTTCCCAAAGCAATAACATAAGGGAAATTAATCTAATAATGCACTGACAATTAAAAATACTATATTTGGATATCTTAAATCCATTTCCTTATCTAAAGCTTCTCGCAGAAATTAAAATACTATCCTTCTAAAATTTACATTAAACAATAAATTCTTTCATTAAATAAATATTTTTCACAACCTTATCTAATCATGCACATTATTTGTTTTAGTTAAAATTGCTTATCAAATAATTGCATGTACTCATATGTCTAAAAGAAAACATTAAATATATAGATATACTTAAAAATATATGTAGCATAATTATATATTTAAATACAGTTGTTTTATTTATATTCAAAACTTACATTTAAAAATAAAATCAAATCTACATTAAACATTGCATATAAAATCTCAGCTTTACTGAAAACAATTTACAAGACTATATTATTATCTATTTCTGGTTATAAATCCTATCTATATAACCATTATCCAAAACATAAATATAAATATAAATATATATACATACTAAATATCATATATTAATATATAATATTAATATATATATATATTAATTATATTGAACAAACTAAAGAAAATTTTCATATTAAAAACTTGCAGAATTGAAAATCTAAAAAGAACGAATTAAAATTTCACAAATAAAGTCAATGCACAGTGTCAGACCAGACGGTACAAATCCGTAGGCTTAAATTAATAAACAAAAATTATAAAATAACATAAAATAAAATACACAAAATTCATAACAAAAAAAAATTAAAAATTAAAATAATAAAAAAAAATTAAAATAAAATAAAACTTATTAAGCATCATGACAGGGACCGGACGATACACATCCGCCGGTACCCCTGCCATGGTGGTACCCTTACCAGTCGCCGGCTGTACTATGTACAGTGGCTGGCATTCTTGGGGAGGCCGCAGTCCATGGACAGTGCGTCCCCCCATACGGTGGGCAACTGCCCCATGGGCAGCGCATCCCCCAACCAAATGAAAAGGGTGGAGGGGTTCAGACCTCCCCCACCACTTGTAATTTTTTTTTAATAAAATAAAAACATCCAAATTCGTATGCACAGGTACGAATGTCAAAATTTCGCCATACGACGTTTTTTCCAAAAATTTATTCTTTAACATAAATTTGAATATATTTATAAATGTATATATTATGTGTATTTATATTCAAAAATATAATACATGTAATATATGTATTTACACAGATAATTTTTTTACTGGTAAAATCGAGAAGATAATTTAAAATAACCAGTAACAGGAATCAATATTCATTTTCCAAAAATCTTTCTTAAGTTCATAACGATTTAAAAAATTGAATTCTTTTAAAACTATTTCTTTCAATTTCCTAGAAATACAAAAATAAGAAAACTACAGGAGATCCAATTTTCTTCATTTCAAATTTTCTACAAGGATTTGTCTTCCAGAACAAGATCTATTTGTTTTCCTAAAGAAATAAAATTTCTTCAATAATCTACCTTTGATGCACAATCTAGGATTTAGACAAAATAATGATTCTACCATTTCCTTAATTGAAAAATTAAAACCTACAGTAAATTTGTACAATCTTCCAAATTTCCTGATAAATTTAAATCTAGTTTTCATTAACAAATCTTAAATCCTAATGAATTCAATCAATAGATTCTTTAAATAATATAAATTTACTACAAACAAACCAGAACAAGATTCACAGCATAAAAAGGAAAACCTGGATTTCGAAGCTACAGGCAACGAAGAGGATCTTTGATGCAGAGCCTCCTCCAATGCTCTCTTGAATTTCTTTCAATCGTGCAATGAATCCCAGCAAGCAACGATCCAAGAGCTCAATCCACTTCAACCAAATTTCTTCCTTTAAATCAATCCTACCCAATTTCTCAATTAATTCTACCCAATTTCTCAAAACAATTCTACAGCCAAAAACCCTCTCTCAATTTCTTTTTCTTTTCTCTGCAACTTTTTCCTTCCTCTCCCATAAAACTCATTTTCCAAAAAGAAAACAAACTAAAAAAGAAAACCCCAAAAAACCTCACACAAATTTCTCAAATTAATTTAGTAATTTACTAAAACAAATTTAATTTCTAAACTAAACAAACTCTCCTCAATAATAAAATATGCAATTGCCATAATTCAAAATATCTTCAACAACCCTAAATTTTGTTGCATGCAAAATTAAAAATTAAATATTAATTTAATTTCCCTTTTTCAAAAACTCACTTTGAATGCACTTTCAAATATTTTTCAATTTAATTTAATCCAATAACCTTAATTAATTAATTTTAATTATTTAATAACTAAATTCAATCCTTTTGAGATTAAATTTAATTAATTAAATAAATTAAAATTTAATTAATTAAATTAATTAAAATTTAACTAATTAAATTTTATTATCCACTTTAAATATAACATCCAAGTATATTTTAATTTAATATACAATAATCACTACTTTTAAATCAATGCAATAATTCCAAAAATTGATTTAATAATTATGCATCATACCTGATCAAATAACATTAAAATAAGGTAAAACATGACTCAACAATCAGGACTAATGACACACTAAGGCTAGGGCGTAGACTAACACATGTTACCTAGCTACTATCTCCCTTTCAACTTAACCGTTGGATCGACACGCTCAAACCTGTGAGACCAGGTGGAGTCGATGTCATGTACTTGCAACCTGAAACCAAATAAACATCATACAGTATATCCAACATATAATACACACCATGAAGAATAAATCACGGATTCGCAGGGCGCTCGCAAGCGAGTGATGCGAAACCGTCTTCTTCACCAATACACTCATCAAAGACTGACATTAACATCATAATTAATAATCTCATAATAGCATCTCATGCTAACTCTACAACATCATTAGTCGATAGTGCATATGAAACAATAATCAGATAACCACATTACACAATAATAGTTGTCGCTCAACAGTAGCAATCAAAACATCATAACAAAATGTGTCCAGTATCAAAGTAGCTGCAACCCAAACATAGCATAAAGAAAACTAAACAAGAAGCAAAACAAAGGGGTATTACATTCTCCCCCCCAAAGACCAGGCTTACTCCTGGAAGCTTGCAAACAAGTAGGGATATTACTCCCTCATCCCAACTGCATACAAATCAAAACCTCGACCCCTAAGGGAAAGCATCCTGCACTGGATGACCAACCCCAAAAGTCTCAATGATAGCTCCTTGATACCTAGACTGACAGTTATCAACCGCAGCGAACACACGATGGCTTATGCTAGCATCTCCCACTGTCGGCTCTGACGTTGCTGGTCTCTGCATGAATCCTGACATTCCCTTATTGGGACACATCCTAGAAATATGGCCTTGCTGACCACAAGAGAAGCAACCTGTGCCTCTACCATAACCTCTGCCTCTTGTTGGTGCACTAGACTGCTGTGCACTGCCTCCAAAAGTGGACTGGATGCTCTGAGCGGGTTGCTCAGAGTTGAAACGCTTCATGCACCTCCAGTTCCTGTCCCTCCTAGGTGAAGAACCACCATCATCCTGACAAGGCTGAGAGTCCTTACACTTCCCAAGTGCACTCTCTTGTTGCTGACCACTCTGAGATGGTCCCTGTTGTGATCTAGAAGGTGCACTTCCCTGAGGCTGACCTCCTCAAGCACTTGACCCTGTCGCTGAACTACTACCAACTTGCACTCCTAAATGACCTCCTAGTGCCACGGTCTAATTCTCCTCAACCAAACGTGCTTTCTCTATTGGCAAATCCATGGTCTTGGGTTCAAAAACCTGCACACCTCCACTAATACGGGCGTTTAAGCCCCTGATGAAATGCTACACGAGCATCCCCTCATCATCTCCTATCCCAACGAACTGTTTAAGTTTGTAGAATCGCCTCTCGTACTGATCCACAATCAAGGCCAACTATCATAGGGCATGGAACTCATCGCCTCTACGTTGACACAAATGATCAGAGAGAAAGCGAGCTCTAAACTGCTCAAGAAAGATCTCCCAAGACACCATACTCATGTCAATATAGAGTTTCTGCTCCTCTAGCTTCCACCAAGTGGCTGCAAAACCTCGGAGGTGAATAACAACACACTACGCTTTAGTATTACTATCAAAGGGATGCATAGAAAAGCATCAATCAAGGCCTATCAACCAAGTCTCGACCTCTAAGCCGCTGCTTGCTCCATCAAATAGAGGTGGTTATGACCAAATCAAATCTCTCATATAAGAAGATGCTATCCTTTATGACTATGTCAGAACTGCTCTCACCCCAAGATTAACCTCAGCATCTACCTGTCTTGGACCTAGGAGTGCCAAAGCATCTTCCAAGGCTTTACGTGCAGCTTTGACCCCCGGAGGATCTTGTTGTCCATCGCTGCCCCCTGGGCCATTCTGTGAGGCCTGATGTTCCTCCTGATCTGGTATAGGTATGACATGAGGTTGCGATTCATGCTGACTCTCCTCTCGATCATCTACCCAGCCGCGACCTCGTCCTCTCCCTCGTCCGCGTCTAGGAGGCATACTCCTACATAGACACAAAAAGGATATTAGACAAGGTACACTTGGAAACCTATGTAACTAAGCTTAATGGGTACATCATAATCCCAGAGTGCCCAGTGTTTAAACCCGAGCTCTGATACCATGTGTAATGTCCTGCCATGCAACCCTAGGGGAAGTTTCAATTCACTATAAAAGCATACTAATTTTTTTTTTAATTTAAAGTGTATTAAGCATACATGTTCATCTATAATTGACAACATCCCCTAAGGTTACGTAACCGAGATTACTTAATTCCCCATTATTCATACATCATTTAAATTACATTGCAATTAATTACACTAGTAAAAGCATTCATTCAACATACATAAACAACAAGATAAGAAGATAACATCCATAGCATAAATCCATTACATGAAAATAACTGATTACAACTCTCATTCCCAGAATGAGTCATGAATACATAAGTGTTACAATTACATAAGTCCACCTCATAAATACAAGAGGGGTAAAATCAACTTAATACATTTTGAAATACAAAGTGCAAGAAAAATAACAACATCCGCGAGCTGTCCATCTGGATGTCTCACCACCAAGTACTGAAGATCAAGGGGGACCCAATGATTTTGGTGCATATTCCTCCCAACCAAGTGGTACCCGAAGGCCCACCCCCCATGCTAGGAGATAGTAACAATGCAACATGGACAATAAACTACTACCTCTAACCAAAGGCAGACTCATACTGACACATACTGACTCAACCAAACACATGTACAATATAAGCCTAACACTAACAAGGTCACATTGCTTCCAGACATAAAATTGATCAAGTATGATAAAGAATCCATACACAACATACAACTCAATGTTATCCTAGATAGAGTGTCATCGCAAGGTTTTTCATGGGATCTCCTCCGGGCATTCTTCAGAGGCTCCAGTAATCCTAGTGACCTCAGCCGAATCCCAGCTCTCATACACACTCATGCAGAATCAACTACCTTTCATATGGACAAGATAGTTGACCTTGCCATTCCAGGCCTTCTCACTCACCCCAAGTCTAAACAAGCCCTTGTGCCTATGAGTGAAGTTAATTTATCTTGATTAATGTGAAATGCATCCTAATCATCTAAGTATATTACTTTAATTATCGCTTGTTAAAATCACTTCTAAAGGTTACCCGGTTTACTTCTTTGGGCTCCGACCCCTAACAAAATCCACTCTTCTAATGGATAACACGCTTCACAAAAACTAGACTCCAAGGGTAACTCAAGTGCTACTGAACTGAACAACGCAATCTCTCCTATTCTAGGAGGCAATAATTAAGGAAAATCCACTCCAATACTAGGAGGAAAAAAAACACTTATAACACTACCCAAGGGAAAAACGAACATTAAATTAACAAGGGAATGACCCACATCCACTGGAAGACTTAACAATGAATAACACAAATCACCCGTTCCCAAAGCAATAACATAAGGGAAATTAATCTAATAATGCACTGACAATTAAAAATACTGTATTTGGATATCTTAAATCCATTTCCTTATCTAAAGCTTCTCGCAGAAATTAAAATACTATCCTTCTAAAATTTACATTAAACAATAAATTCTTTCATTAAATAAATATTTTTCACAACCTTATCTAATCATGCACATTATTATTTTTAGTTAAAATTGTTTATCAAATAATTGCATGTACTCATATGTCTAAAACAAAACATTAAATATATAAATATACTTAAAAAATATATGCAGCATAATTATATATTTAAATACAGTTGTTATATTTATATTCAAAACTTACATTTAAAAATAAAATCAAATCTACATTAAACATTGCATATAAAATCTCAGCTTTACTGAAAAGAATTTACCAAACTGTATTATTATCTATTTCAGGTTATAAATCCTATCTATATAACCATTATCCAAAACATAAATATAAATATATATATATTAAATATCATATATTAATATAGAATATTAAAATATATGTATGTTAATTATATTGAACAAACTAAAGAAATTTTTCATATTAAAAACTTGCAGAATCGAAAATCTAAACAGAATGAATTAAAATTTCGCAAATAAAGTCAATGCACAGTGTCGGACCAGATGGTACAAATCTGCAGGCTTAAATTAATAAACAAAAATTATAAAATAACATAAAATAAAATACACAAAATTCATAACAAAAAAAAATTAAAAATTAAAATAATAAAATTAAATTAAAATAAAATAAAACTTATTAAGCATCAGTGACAGGGACCGGACGATACAAATATGCCAGTACCCCTGCCACGGTGGTACCCCTGCCAGTCGTCAGTTGTACTATGTACAGCGGTCGACATTCTTGGGGAGGCCGCAGTCCATGGACAGTGCGTCCCCCCATACGGTGGGCACACTACCCCATGGGTGGCGCATCCCCCAACCAAATGAAAAGGGTGGAGGGGTTCAAACCTCCCCCACCACTTGTAATTTTTTTTTAATAAAATAAAAATATCCAAATTCATATGCATAGGTACGAATGTCAATTTCGCCATACGACGTTTTTCCAAAAATTTATTCTTTAACATAAACTTGAATATATTTATAAATGTATATATTATGTGTATTTATATTCAAAAATATAATACATGTAATATATATATTTATATATATATTTACACAGATAATTTTTTTACTAGTAAAATCGAGAAGATAATTTAAAATAACCAGTAATAGGAATCAATATTCATTTTCCAGAAATCTTTCTTAAGTTCATAACGATTTAAAAAATTGAATTCTTTTAAAACTATTTCTTTCAATTTCCTAGAAATACAAAAATAAGAAAACTACAGGAGATCCAATTTTCTTCATTTCAAATTTTCTACAAGGATTTGTCTTCCAGAACAAGATCTATTTGTTTTCCTAAAGAAATAAAATTTCTTCAATAATCTACCTTTGATGCACAATCTAGGATTTAGACAAAATAATGATTCTACCATTTCCTTAATTGAAAAATTAAAACCTACAGTAAATTTGTACAATCTTCCAAATTTCCTGATAAATTTAAATCTAGTTTTCATTAACAAATCTTAAATCCTAATGAATTCAATCAATAGATTCTTTAAATAATATAAATTTACTACAAACAAACCAGAACAAGATTCACAGCATAAAAAGGAAAACCTGGATTTCGAAGCTACAGGCAACGAAGAGGATCTTTGATGCAGAGCCTCCTCCAATGCTCTCTTGAATTTCTTTCAATCGTGCAATGAATCCCAGCAAGCAACGATCCAAGAGCTCAATCCACTTCAACCAAATTTCTTCCTTTAAATCAATCCTACCCAATTTCTCAATTAATTCTACCCAATTTCTCAAAACAATTCTACAGCCAAAAACCCTCTCTCAATTTCTTTTTCTTTTCTCTGCAACTTTTTCCTTCCTCTCCCATAAAACTCATTTTCCAAAAAGAAAACAAACTAAAAAAGAAAACCCCAAAAAACCTCACACAAATTTCTCAAATTAATTTAGTAATTTACTAAAACAAATTTAATTTCTAAACTAAACAAACTCTCCTCAATAATAAAATATGCAATTGCCATAATTCAAAATATCTTCAACAACCCTAAATTTTGTTGCATGCAAAATTAAAAATTAAATATTAATTTAATTTCCCTTTTTCAAAAACTCACTTTGAATGCACTTTCAAATATTTTTCAATTTAATTTAATCCAATAACCTTAATTAATTAATTTTAATTATTTAATAACTAAATTCAATCCTTTTGAGATTAAATTTAATTAATTAAATAAATTAAAATTTAACTAATTAAATTTTATTATCCACTTTAAACATAACATCCAAGTATATTTTAATTTAATATACAATAATCACTACTTTTAAATCAATGCAATAATTCCAAAATTTTATTTAACAATTACACATCATACCTAATCAAATAACATTAAAATAAGGTAAAACATGACTCAACAATCAGGACTGATGACACACTAAGGCTAGGGCGTAGACTAACACATGTTACCTAGCTACTATCTCCCTTTCAACTTAACCGTTGGATCGACACGCTCAAACCTGTGAGACCTGGTGGAGTCGATGTCATGTACCTACAACCTAAAACCAAATAAACATCATATAGTATATCCAGCATATAATACACACCGTGAAGAAAAAATCACAGATTCGTAGGGCGCTCGCAAGCGAGTGATACGAAACCGTCTTCTTCACCAATACACTCATCAAAGACTAACATTAACATCATAATCAATAATCTCATAATAACATCTCATGCTAACTCTACAACATCATTAGTCCATAATGCATATGAAACAATAATCAGATAACCACATCACACAATAATAGTTGTCGCTCAACAGTAGCGATCAAAACATCATAACAAAATGTGTCTAGTATCAAAGTAGCTGCAACCCAAACATAGCATAAAGAAAACTAAACAAGAAGCGAAACGGAGGGGTATTACAATTAGATTGACTTTAAACCTTGTAGGTGAGTCATTCAAACCTGGATCTACATCTTTTGGGGAGTTAGATGTAAATTCGGATTTATTTCCCTTGATTGACCTAATTAGACTATGTGACCTAATATGAAAATACAAGATTCCAACAATCAAAAATTGATAACAGAACTTTGCAAGCAAATCTAAGAAGGGTGGAGCTTTGTGAACCTATCTTGTAAATTTGGAGTTGGTTTGAATAGGATGAAAGAGTCACCCAAGGGTGTCTATGTCCTTGTATAGATATTTCAGAGTTTTTTAGTAGTCCTCTAATGTTGGATATGAGCTTCCTAATTTCACCTAAAAATTTGTCGGATCACTACAAAATAATTTTGTAAGTGATTTTTTGTGGCTTTTCAAGGTGTAGGACTTTGAATACAATAATGGAAAATATATCTTCAAGCTTCCTTCAATCTTATCCAAACCTAAAATTTTCCAATTCAAAAAGAGAAGAAGGGTTGTGCTATTTAGGGGCTTACCTTAGTCAAAACCAATGTTAGTGTTTCTACTTCCATAATGGAAGTCTTAATGATAGGAAGGAACGATGAATCAACAAAGTGCTACAATTCACCACCCTTCAATGGATTCCTTGAAGGACTGAAGTCATGCAAATCACCTTAAGGTCTTGGATCTTGCTTGAATTTATTGAATTGCTTGGAGACCTACAAAAGGGTTAGCCTTCACAAACAATGATGGCATAAACATGCATAAACTCACATATGATTTGACATGATTCTTGGATCTTGAATTTCTATGATAAAAACTTGAAATACTACTCTTGACTTTCTTGATAGTGCTTTTGACAATAATTTCTCCAATGATTTCCTAGATACACTTGAAATTATGCAATAACTAGGTATTTATAAGAATTAATTTAATTTCCCACAAATTAGATCTTGATAGCCAACATTTGCAACTTGAATTGGAAATGATAAAATCTCGACACCGATATATTCAAATTTGGGACTAGGAAAAATAGGGGGACACTATCAGCATAGGGTGACTCTATCCTTGCCCTATTTTAAAAAAAATAAGGTGTTGGGGACAAAGTATCAGATGAATTCATTTGTTTTGTGCTTGAATTTTATCATTAATTATCAAAAATAGGCCATAAAATGTATAATTTGGGAAATTAGGTGCTTAATCATGTCCAATAAATAAAGGGGATAAAAATATAGTGTGAAATTATTAAGTGATAATTTATGATGTTACATTTATCCCCCACTTTAGTGAGAGTATGAACTTATGCTAAGACTCATACTAAAGTAGAAATTATTTCAAGAGGGGTTCAATTGCCCAAATATTGAAGAGATAGGATGAAAAAGGACCAATGGGGAGTGCACAAGCCCCTAGGATCTAAGATCCTATGGCAAGACAACATAATGAAAAAGGAACACACACATGTAGGAAATGCAAAAAAACTACATAAGCATACATGTTAGAAAACACGAAGCATACATAAAAAAAAATGCATGACATAACATAACATATAGATGACAACAAAATGAACAAAAAAAAGATGAAAACTCAATGCAAACATGAATGAGACACACCAAATACACACTTATGCTATATTAATTAATGTGTGTATGAGCTATGAATATTTGTAAGTTTAGTAGGATTTCATGTTTAACTATAATTGTTAGCAATAAAATTTTCCTTAGGAATATAGACTAACCCTTGCACCAAGGAACATATCAACTTGCATAAATAGGCATCTCAACCTATAGCATATGGATGATAGTTTGATGCAAATGAGTTACTTTGCTACAATAGGATCACTTTGAAAATAAGATGGAGGTGATAATTTAAGGATAAGATCATGGATGACCAAGTGTCACTCTTATCTTTTAATAAGTCATGAAGGAGAAGAAGCATATTCCTTATAGGAATAAGAATTATAAAAAAAATAGCTATGTTTGGGCATGTTTTTAGTTATAGTGGTTAATCTTGGTTGAGTATAGAGCCCTTGTTCAAATTATATACTCTTGTTTTGATAATTATTATTTTCTATTTTATAAACTCAATCCTCTTCCTATTCCTATTTGAGATTTGACATCTTCCTTTAAGTGTGTTTCCAGTTCAAATATAAATGGAATCTCAAGGACCCTATATAGTGGAATACCTTGTTGAGAAGGGCATCTAGATAGATCGTATGTATTAGATTGAATAAGATTTCTTGTTAGATTATATTCAACAGCTATGTGTATTATTGGAATACAATAAGGAGAAGATATTTTGGTAACATGTTTTCTTGAGTGAGTAATTGAAGAATATTTTGTGGGCATAACAACTCAAGCAAGGGCCACTTGAGGTACTGTAGAACCAAATTAGTTTAG
Organism: Sequoiadendron giganteum; assembly: GCA_007115665.2. Lineage (NCBI taxonomy): Eukaryota > Viridiplantae > Streptophyta > Pinopsida > Cupressales > Cupressaceae > Sequoiadendron > Sequoiadendron giganteum. The sequence continues at coordinate 869,969,567 of CM021100.1, read as the reverse complement.
ATTAATAGATTAGATTGTGCATTGTAAGTTTAATTAGTAGTTTTCACTTTATGCAATTATAGCTAATGTATTGTAAATTTTGAATTAGAAATTTTTAGTTGATACTATGTTCAGTAATCTGAAGGTTAATTAGATTAGGACATACTAAAGTATAATACTAATTTTTTTATAGTCATAAGCATTAAGTACTTGTAGACATTAGGTAGTTGTTTCTATCCATTTACTCTATTTTCATAAATAGAAGTTAATTTCAATTTAAATATTTTTATGCATTTATCTATGTTTAATTTAACTATACTCAACTGATGTAGGATTCTTAGAATTCATGAATGCATATATGTTTCTAGCATCATCTAAAGGACTTATGACTCCCTATTTGTAATGAAGCCCTCTCTTGAATGATGATATTCTCAATTTAGGATCTTCAGGTCCATTAAGATGAGTTTATGAAAATCTGCACTAGTTAATTAGCCATTAGAAGAATCTCTACAATGTAATAGGGTGTTTTTCAAGTTTAGGTTTCCCTATTTTTTCCCTACCCTTTTTCGAGAATATTTATGTCAACTCCTAAGTCTACCATTATATTTTTATTTTCTTATAATTTGTGTTAACAATGATCATGATAGGTCTAGTTTGCCATTGTTTGTCATTCTTTCCTATTGTTCTTATTTGTGGTGATTCATATTTTTGTTTATTCTAGTATTTTCAAAATTATTGTAGTTTGTTAAATAGATTGGAGTGTTTTGACATTTTTTTAGTTGTTTTACTATTCCTACCTCTTCTTTAGAGAACTAGTCATTTTTTTCTATTTCTTTGTGTAGTGTCAAAAAAGTAACCCTTTTTCACACTTAATTTGGGAATAATTGATATATAATTAACCTAATAATTCCTTGGTTTAGTGTTGTAATTTGTTGTACACATTCACATTAATCTAGGGCCCATTTTAACAAAATTTACTCAAATAGTACCTTATTTTTGGTGGTGTAAAGTGTTCTAGTACACTTTCACACTTATCTAGGGTTTCATTAACTAATTGTGGTTAATTGAGCTTAATTGGCCCCTTTAATTCAAATTTAAGCCTTATTAATGACACCTTCTGAAGGATCTATCCTAACACCCAATAATCAAATTGCATGATTAAATTTGGAAAATTAAAGGTCTTAGAAAATGGTGCTAGGACCCATTCACCTTTAGTGGAAGATGGGTCCTCTCCACATAGGACCCCCCTTTCTATGCATTTTTGAGGTGGATTTTTTATGTTCTTTCATCCCCCCAAAGCATGGTCCTAGATAGTTGTGTTAGGATCCATTCGCCTTTAGTGGCGAATGGGTCCTCCTCACATAGGGCACCCATTTTTGAATTTAATTTTGGTGGGATCAATATGATTTTCAATTCTATATCTAGTGTCTCTTTAATTATTTGAATTTCAGGGTTAATCTCTAGATGTAGTATAAATATGGGGTTAATTCACATAGTTTCACCTAAGAACTTTGAGAGAGAATCCTAATACTTTACAAGAGAATTATAGAGCACTTCAAGAGAACTTTAAGGACATTCAAATATATATTATTTAGAGTTTATTTAAGCAATTCAAGTTCATTGCATCATATCAAAGGCATAGTCCATTCAAGCATGTTGTTGAGCAAAAAATGTTGATGTAGAATTGAATATCTACTTGCAAGAATTGTTTCACATCCTATATGAGATCAATATCTACATTCTTTATGGCCACTTCATGTTAGTTTTCATATTTATACTCCAAGACAACTTCCAATGTATCAACATCTCATTATTTCATGTTTCATGTTTCTATTTCATTATTTCATCATTTGGTTTAATTACCTAAACAAGGTTTGACCGAGGAAAACGCCTATTCACAAACAATCAACAAGTTTTTCTTCTCTTGAATGTGTGCTTGCATATTTATAGGTTGAATATCCAGTGGAGAACAAATTTGAACCAAAATTGTCAAAGTTGTCAAGTTGCAAAGTTCTCATTCATAGTGCAAGAACATGGAAAGAAGGATACAAAATTTGTTATAGGATTTTAGCTAATCACCGAGGATCTGAGAGTGCAAGCATCAAGGAAAAGAACCCAAAAATCAATTTTCCAAAACCCTAAAAGTGTAATGCCTTGCCACACAAACCCCAAAGGACAGCTAACGACAACAATTTACAGCACAATTTTTTCTTGAAGGTTAACAACTAGCAATAACCATAATTAAATAAACATGCATTATTAAGATAATTAACTAACAACACCTAACTAGTCCCATGGGGTTACATGGTTGCATTAATCGCAAATGTTCTCAACTGATTAACATCGCTTAATTAAATGACAAGTAAAAAACAATGAAAGCATACATATACAAGATAACATAATGATAATATAGAACCATCCATCACCAAAAGAGATGAAAAAGATACATACATCATTTTATTACATATCGAATTCATAGTTCAAGATTACAATTGTGGAGCATATTTCAACTGATACAACATATCAAAGATACCATAGTACATTACATAATTCTTCCCTTGTATCAACAAGAATAGTACAATGAGTACTAGAGTAATACATCAATGAAGAATAAGGTACAAAACATAGAATAATCTTCAACCAAGTGAAGCCTTGGAATCTCTACATCTGCTTCCACTCCTCGCTTCACGAACACAACCTAGGAACCCAATGGGGTGCGTAGCACCTTCTACTCGACCATGTGAACCCAAAGGTCCATACCCTGTACTTGGAGATGACAAGAAAGGATCCACATCCAAACAAGGTAAAGCAAACAAGGCTAACACAACTCCATCACAAAATAACATTGAATAAATGCAAAGAACACTCCCAGAGGCAACCAAAGCAAGGGAAGATAAATAGGTACAATAGGAGAGTGTCATCGCATGACCTTACATGGATTATCTAGACATCCTATCACAAGGTTCCGCCTCCATCTATGGTTATCTTGACTTCCTATCTCAAGGCATCGCTCCATAGGGTGACTCATGCAGAACCACTTACCTTTCATGAGGACAAGGTAATGATCTTACCAACCAATTATTCTCATCCCATCCTTAGCCTGTGAAAGCACTAACAGCATGGGTGAGGCACATAACTAATCTTGTTTGGTGTTTAATTACCCAATCCCACTAGCTCATTAATTAAGTTATCACTTGTTTAGAAAACTCTTCCATGGGTTATCCTAATAGCCCCTTTGTGCGTCAACCCCCATGAAGAGCCACTCTCCCTACGGAGACCCAAACCAAAAACAAAGCAAGGTGTGTACCTCAGCTCACATAAAATCAAAATGTATATAACACACAACGTACGAGGCATGAACCATCTCGCAAACACATTCCATATCAAGAAACGAAGAACAAAAGAGGTACCACCCACCAACATAAACTAAATGAATCAATAGATGCACTAAAACAATAGAGTGCCCAAAAGAATCGAACTTTGCCACAAGCCTTTGGAAGTTACTAAAACCTCCACCCATACCTTCAAAACATAAGACCAAGAACTAGCATAAATCATGGGTTCTCATGACTCAAAGTCAATTCAAAGCTAAACCAACACATAATATTAAACTAAACATCATATAACCCTTCGCCTCATTCTTGAAAAAATGAGCACGAATGGGTGAGTGAGAGTGGGGTTTTGAATTTTATTTTTTCCTGTAGTGGGTGTTTGGTGTGAAGGCAGCTAGATCTTTGTTGGGAGTTGTACTTTCTATGGATGTGATAGGGGACAATGCAGGTGAAGAGTAGGGGGGGAGTGGATTTTGAGGACTAGGGTCTGGGGAATCAAGGGGACCTAGGCGGTAAGGTGGACCCTAGAGGTAAGATGTTTCTTGGCCCCTCTTCAAATGGTGGGGTTGGTGGGGCCGGGTTTCTAGGGAACTAGGACATGGCCAAGGACCCTATTTCCCAAGTCATACTAGGGTCTCTAGAGAATTTTTTGAGAGACATATGTCAGAAGGACTCAAAAAGAAGTTGGGCCTCACTCTTTGGGACCATGCCTTCTGGTAAGTTGGTCTTTCCTCTGGTTAGCAACATTTTTCTCCCTTTGAGTGGGACTTTTTCTATTCCAATTCTTGATCCAATTATTGACCATAATGTTTCGATGATGGCCTCTTCGCTAGTGGGTAAATTCATGGGCCCAAGACCAAATATTGAAATGGTTAGGGATTTTGTTAGGAAGAAGTTGAAAACAAAAGGACAAGTTGAGGTTGCAGCCCTGCCTAAGGGTTCCTTTTCCTTTTCTTTTTCTTGTGAAGAGGACAAGCCTACAATCTATGTGGTGGTTCATGGGTTCTTGGAAAGTCATCCTTGGCTCTTAAGAAGTGGTCTCCAAAAATGGACTTCTCGGATACAGCTTTTGAAGCGGTACCTATGTGGGTTCGGTTGCCAAGTTTACCTTTGGAGTTTTGGAATGAGAATGTTTTCAAGGGAATTGTAAACTCTTTTGGGTAGCTATTATCTATAGATTCTGTGACTTCAGCTAGGAAACGGTTGGTTTTTGCTAGGATTTGTGTGGGTATAACTCAGTCCACTGATCTACCATCCTCCATAGAAATTGTGTCTAAACATGGCAAGTGGGTCGAAACTATTGAATTTAAGACTCTTTCTTTTGTGTGTTTCACTTAAAAATATAGGCATTGGGATAGGAATTCCCAACCAAAGTGTCTAAGACTGAAGCCAAGTCGTCCATCAAGGAAACCAAAATATGGAAGGAAAAAACTTCGGAGAATCCCTTGGAGGTTGTTCCCTCCTTGAACAAGGGTGAGATGAACATTTCTAGGGATGGTCGGGAGATGAGTGAGGAGTGCCAGAACCCCATTCTAGGGGTTAATAATGATGGGGATCCTCTGAAATGGAATGTCTCTACACCCTTGAAGTCCAAAAATTAGATGATAAGGCTTTAAATAGTGAGCTAATGGAATCAAACACCAAGGGGTCCCAGGGAGAGGATGAAAAGATAGATGGAGGGAGTATCGGTATGCCTGATGGAAACATGAACTCAATAGAGAGGGTTCTTGACTCCTTTGGTGAGTGTTCAAAGGAAACATCTTGGATTTGCCAAGGGGCAAGGAAGTAAAGCAAGCCATGAGGAGGACTCTTTCGCAGAAGGGGTAAAGAATCTTTCTTCTTCTACCCAGGAAGGATCTCAAAGCTCACCGAAGGTTGTGAAATCTACATTTAGGGATTTTGTGGACACCCATAAGGAGAGGAATGATATAGGGCATTCTTCGATTAAGGAGGTCACTATAGTTAATGATTTTATGGATGGTCAAGACTTCATGGTACTTGAGGATATGGACCTGAAAGGGGATAGTTCATACACAAAAGTTGAAAATAAGAAGAGTAAAAAAGGGAATAGTACTATGGGGGTTTCTACAAGAAATAGGGCAAAAGAAAACTGTGGTAACTAGAGAAGTTCTAGTAGAAAACCAACAAAGTGGCATAGAGAGAAGGAATTCCTCCAAAATATTGTTGATGGGGTTCAAAGAACCATCCTGGAGATTTGTCAAAGTAACATTCCATCTAAGTAATGAAGTTCATGTCATGGAATGTTCAGGGGCTAAAGAACTCCCACAAACAGGATATTTTGCACAATTTTGGTAGGGACCATAAGCCTGATATTTTACTTGTCCAGGAATCCAAGATTCCTAAGGAAAGAGTGGACAGGATTAAGATTTTCAAGAATTGTGGTGTGCAAGGTAGGAGTTCAAAGGGCACCTCCGAAGGCTTAGTGACTTTTTGGAATCAAGACCATCTTCTTGGTACCATGGTCTGGGAAGATGCTAACCATGTGGCTACTAGATTCAATCATATTAGAGATGGTTTCTATTGGATCTTGTCTAATATATATGCTCCCAACAATAAAATTGTGAGGAATTTCTGGAAAAGACTTGAGTCTTTCAGATTTAGTTTCCCTAATGAGAACTAGATCATTATGGGAGACTTCAACACCCCATTGCTTGTGTTGGAAAAATTTGGAGGATCTTAGATACAAATGGATAGTAAACTAGATTTGATGGATTTTATTAATTCCCAAGGCTTGCACGATCTAGATCTCAAGGGGGCGACCTATACCTGGTCTAATAGGTGGGCTTGGAATGATCTTATTCAAGTCATACTTGATAGGGCTCTAATATTGAATAACTAGATGGTGGACTATTTCTTCTCTTTAACTACTCTCTCTAGGATTGGGTCAGATCACTTCCCCATTAGTTTTGTGGCAAACTCTGTGTTAGGTAAGAGAAATTTTAATTTTAGATTTGAAATAATGTGGCTGTCTCATCCTCAAATCTTTAAATGCATTAAATAATGGTGGAAAATTAAGGTCAGTGGTACTACTATGTTTCAGGTGGTCAAAAAGCTTAGTGAGGTCAAAATTTAGGTTAGACTATGGAATAAGGAAGTTTTTGGCGATATTTTTTCTATGAAGTCAACCATCCAACTTGAGTTAAAGGATATCAAGGAAAAAATTCAGAAAGATGGTTACATGGCAGACTTCCTCTCCAGAGAAAACAAAATTCTTATGAGCAATCATGATATTATCTCGAAAGAAGAAGAATTTTGGAAACAGATATCAAGATCGATGTGGCTTTCTTTAGGAGACAAGAACACTAGGTTCTTCCACATGATAGCTCTAAAACATAGGACGTCAAATTATTTTACTCATAGTATGAAGAATGACACAAAAATTGATAATGAGGATGAGATCAGGAGTGAGTCTAATCAATTCTTTTCTAATATCTTATCTAAGGAAGAAAGGTTGGATGTGAATTCTCAACAAACCCTCATTGATGCTATTCCCAACATTTTGAACAAGAATCAAAATAAATCTTTGATTGATATTCCTTCTTTGGAAGAGGTTAGGAAGGCCATTTTATTCTTTTGAAGGGAATAAGGCCCCCGATCTAGATGGATTTCTGATGTTCTTCTTTCAAGTCTTCTAGGAGATTGTGACTAAGGATGTGGCTAATGCGGTCAAAGTGTTCTTTGGATCAAGAAAACTGTTGAAGGAGCTTAATTCTACTTTCATTGCTCTTATCCCTAAGTTCCCTGGTGCTGATGTTTTTAACTCTTTTTGCCCGATCAACTTATGCAATTCCTTCAATAAAATTATCTCTAAAGTTTTTACTACAAGGTTTCTTAGTGTCCTCCACTCCCGATTTCTCCTTAGCAGAATAGATTTTTCCCTAGTAGACAGATTCTGGATTCTATTATCACTGTTCATGAGAACATTCACTCTTTAGAGGCTTCAAAGAACCAAGGTATTTTTCTAAAACTAGATATGGCCAAGGCCTATGATAGGGTGGATTGGGGGTTCTTGTTGAAGGTTTTAAGAGCTTTTGGTTTCTCAGAGAGATTTCTTCAGCTGATATGGGAAATGATTTCTACTACCAGCACTATTCTTATTATCAATGGGTCCCCTTCCTACTTTTTCAAGGCTTCAAGAGGCATGAGACAAGGAGATCCTATTTCTCCTATCATCCTTACTCTTATGGTGGAGAGATTGGGAAGATTACTACACAAAAAGGTGATGGATGGAAGTTTAAAAGGGCTAAAGCCATCATCAGCTAATCTTGTTTGTTCTCATCAACAATTCATCGATGACACTATTCTCAAGGGAAGCTCAAAAATTGGAGAAGCTAGAACTTTGAAGTGTTCTTTTTTAATTTATGAAGAAGCTTCAGGGAAAAAAATTAACAGGATGAAAAGCTCCCTTTTCTTTTTCAACACTCCTGAACCCAGGAAAAGGAAGATGGCCGACATTCTTGGTTGTGTTGTTAAATCTCTCCCCTCCACTTATCTGGGGCTTCCTCTGGGAACCAAGCCCCCTAATTCCTTTTGGATTTCCCTAGTGGATTAGTTTAATCAGAAGCTAACTGGCTAGAAAGGGCCCCTCCTCAATCAAGTAGGTAAAGTTATGTTGCTTAAGTCTTCTCTTCAGAATTTGTTTGTTTATGCTATAAGTTTGTTCAAGATCCCTTCCAAATTTGCTAAAATTGTAGAGAAGATTCATAAATGATTTCTTTGGTCGGGGGTTGAGGAGAAAAAGAGAATCCCGCTGGTTTCTTAGGAGAATGTGTGCAAACCTAAAACATATGGAGGTCTTGGTTTGTGGAATATTAGAGTCTTTAATAAACCTCTCTTGGCGAAACAAGTTTGGAGGACCTTTCCTGAAGCCCATGAATGGAATACTATTTGGCACAAAAAATATTTTTGTGATGTTAGTTCTTTCAAGGAATTTATTAGTTCTCATAATCTTCCTCATGGATCTACTCTTTGGAATAGTGTCATTAAGGCTAGGGATCTTGTTGTGAAAGGTGCATTCTAGAAACTCGAAGATGGTAGAAATATTTTTTCTGGGAAGATAATTGGATTGGTAATGAGCCTCTTTGTGATCATACTATCTTCAAGCTTCTAATGGAGGAGTGCAAAACTAGATTTGGTACTTTAGTTGGGGATTATTGGAAGAATGACTAGTGGGTTTTCATTTCTTCAATTAGTCCAGACCTTACTCTCCTACAATCTCTTCTAAATTTTGTTGTGTTGAACTAGTTGGGTCAGGAGGATTTAATGGTTTGGGAAATTTCATCAAAAGGGACCTTCTTAGTCTCCTCGGTGGTGGCCTCTTGTTATCATTACTCCCCCTCTCTTTTGTGTGTGAAGGCCTGGGTGCATAACTTAACACCCAAAGTCAACATCTTTGTTTGGATCCTCCTTTAAAACCAAAATTCTGACTAATGGCAATCTCTATAAGTGTGGAATATCTCTTCCTAATAGATGCTATCTTTGTTGTGCGGAGGTTGAGATTGTGTCACATATTTTTCTCCTTTGTCCTTTTGCCTATGACATTTGGTGTAGGATCTTGCAGTTGTGGAACCTCAGCTTGGTTTTTCCTAGCTCTATCTTGGACTTCTATTGCCAGTGGAAATCTCCCTCAAACAATCAGGTGCTAAAGTTGCTATGGTGATACATCTTCCCACACTTTGTGTGGGGTATTTGGAAAGAACATAATAATAGAATCGTTAGGGATTTCGCTCTTTCGGAGGAAATTGTTTTTGGTAAAATTATCAAAGTTTTGGGAGAGAACTTAAATGGGCTAAGCTGCAAAACTAAGGAAAAAGTAAAGGTCGAGTGTCAAGATTATGATTTCAGAGTTGTTGATGCTTGGAAGATTAATTTTGATATCTCTTATCCCCTTAAACCAACTAAGGGACGCATAGATGGCATCCATTGGAATTTTCCTCCTCTTGGTTGGGTAAAAATTAACTTTGAAGGGGCAACTAAGGGTAATCCCGGGTCTGCTGGGTGTGGGGAGTGATTAGGGATGAGAATGAAATTTTTATTTCAGTGATGGTGCTCCCCTTGGGCACCCAGACCAACCAGCTTGTTGAAGCCATAGGGACATTCCAAACTTTAAATCTTTCCCGTCAATTGAATTGCAATTATGTGTGGTTAGAAGGGGACTTTAATAATATCATATAATGTATCAAGGGCCTCCAAAAGCCTTCATGGACCATAGAAAGTTGGATCAATCTCTCTAAAAGATTAATAATCTCTTTTGAAAAATGCTTCATTTCCCATGCCTACTAGGAAATTAACATGATGGCGGACTTGTTTTCTAACAAGGGTGTTCAGGCCAATGAAAAAACCATGTGGCAAAGGGGTGACAAGCTAGAGGCTAATGTCATAGCCTCACTTAAGTATGACAGAATCCACGAGAAGGCTACCAATATCCCTATCAACTAATGATTATGGATGAGGAGTGTCAAGTCATGCAGTCTTGGAACTGCTATTTAATAATTCCATATCAAAGGCCAGAGTACCAAAGTCTTAATTGCTATTCCAAGATATTTTTCCTCGCATGCTTTCTGGGTATTTCGGCAATTAGTTTGTGTGGCGTTCAAGAGCCTTCTTAGTGGTTTGGTTACTCTACTAAAATGGGTGGTGATCGCTTCCGTGTGGAACCGATGGACTATGAGGAGTTGAGGAAGAATGTTGAGATGTGGCCACTATTGGAGAAGAGGGGGCTCACCCCTTATATTAAAAAACTCCATGGCTAGAACCTAGAGGTAACGAGGTACTTTTCTAGGGAATGTAAGAAAGGTAAAATAAATTTGTTTGGGGAGAAAGGTTGCAATTGATGAGCATCTTATTGCTGAGGTGATGAGGCTTTCTATGGAGGGTCTCAAATTTTACAGGGATAGGAAACTCTTAGACCTAGCAGTGAAAAAAATTTCAAAGATGGAGAAGGAAAAAGAGGACCTTCGAAGGGTCTCTAAAAGAAGCTATGACTCCAAGAACATTAAGTTTCTTTGGAAGGATGTTTTAAAGGTGATTATGGAATATATCACTCTAGATGGGAGATACACAAGGGTATTTGGCTACCATTTCATGTTCCTCAACCATTTTTGGCATAAGGTGAGGGTTTCTTTTCATTTCTACCTATTTACTTCTTTGAACACAAGCCTTAATGACCATAGCATGAACCCTGTTAGATATCCTATCCTTCATGAAGGCTTGCTTGCCTTAATTTTTGAGCATTTTAAAGCCATGTCAGCCCTATCCCATGTGTCCCCTTCTCCCCATATATCTATCTTTGTTGTGGATGAACTAGGCACAAGATATATGGAAAAAGGAGGAATGGGAAATAGATTTGGAGGATGAGGTTGGCCCATCCTTGAAGGATTTGGGGAAGGGCAGAAGCAAAGGTAAGACGAAAGCTAGTGCCCCCTCTACACTTGGTTCTTTTACCCCTAAAGGTAGAGTTAATGGCTCGTAAGACGACAAATCTAAGGTGAAAGGAAAATATATTGCCTCTCCCTAGGAGAAGGTTAGAAAAAAGGATCTAGTGGACCCTTCATGTAATTCTAACCATGAGGAGTCTTAGTCGACCCCTTCATCGGAGTATTTTAGCTACCTTGCCACTGACAGAGAGGATAGGCCTCATTTTCCCAATGACCTCAATATTGATGACCATTATTTCAAACTTGAACATGAATTCTCTGTTGACATCCTCACCATTTCTTGCAATGGGGTTGTGGACTCTTTTAGATTGATGAGATGGGTGTTTTTTGAGATTAAGGAAATTAAGTTGAAACAAAGGGCTTTGAGCAGCAAGCTAGAAGGGCCTGAATTGAATGACCACACAATCAGAGACAGAGATAGGGCTATTGATTTATGGACTAAGGAAGAAAAGAAATACATGGTGGACTACCTCAAGATAACAGTTGAACACCTTCATAAATTTAAGAAAAATCATGATGACAAGCTTTCTTCTATTGAGAAAAAGCTTAAGAATATAAAGGGGTCACTCCAAATGGTGATGAACATGAGCCACAAGATATTAAAATCTACTACATATATAATGAACATCATGGTTGGCAATTTGGAGAATGTTTATCTAGAAAAGATTGTTGTGGAACTGGATGCTGAAAAAGAGAAAGGCCAAGAGGAGTATGTTGGTCCAAGCAAAAGAACTAGAGTGAATCTGAAGAGAAAGGTAGACAAGGACCCTATCAACATTTAGGGTCTAAAGAAAGCGACGCTCAATATGAACCAACTAGAGCAGGAGGTGGCAGACATACTGAAGAATATGGGCTAGTGGCTGGCTTGTTGCTAAGCTTTTGTTGGTTATTTGTGGCGCTGCCTCAATGCTGGTTTTTATGGATCTTCTTTTCTGGTAGATTTTTTTTCTGATTTCTACTTGGTCATGTTATATCTATCTCTACTTTACTATTAAAGGGTTTCGGGGCCCCTTCAAAACCTATTTTTTCCTTAATCAAAAACATTATTTAACCCTTTGTTTTGAACAAAAATAAAGTCAAAGGATAATCACATCAACCATGAAATACACTGTTCAAAGCAATCTCACAATAACTAGTCATTACAAAGGCATCACTTCCACATTCTATACTACTAAGCCACAAATCATTAAATCAAATCGAATTAAGTAAAACAACCCATCAATTTCCTTAGCAACTTACTCAAATAGTAAGAGTACATACAACAAATAATGATATCCCAAGGTAACTCCATCGCCCACTAAACAATCATTCCTATAAAGAAATATTAAAATTTACAACAACAATGACGATATTCCAATTATACCATTCACAAATTAATTTTACTAACCAACTATTAGGTACTATAAAAATAATCACTATTCACTAAAACATATTACACATGGAACTTAACACACACAAACAACCGTTGAACATTATCCTATAGAAGGATACAATCTACTAGTGATTAATTGAGGTCTTAATAATAGGATAATCACATAATGACCTCAATCGTTCCTTTAAATAAAACCATAGCTAAACCCAAGATGAATACTCACAACAAAATGAGAATAACTAAATAGAACCTTAAACAATGAACACCTTGGGTTGAGAGGTCCGAAAATACACAATAGCCTAGTCTATCATATGAAGGGATCTACATATCAACTAGAGTCAAGTATAAAGAAATCATCATTTTAATACAAGCATACGAACCTTACACCCATATCTAAAATAAAACTCTAATTCCATCTGAAATCTAAACAGTGACAAGAAATACAACTCATAGGATACCCAACAACCTACAATTCAGCTAATAAACAACTTAAATCAAATCAACAACCATGACATCAATTGCAAACAATAAAATATTATTTCCATTCATTTGACAAAACACATTACCTAATCAATCAACCATCACATTTAAATCCAAGAAGATTTAACTTCATAGAACCAATGAAATCAACCACTAAATTCACTGATACCTCATAATTACAATGAACAATTAAAATGAGCAACTACATTTGATTTATATTTCGATTATGAAATCAATTAAATCATTAAAAAAACTATCTAAACTTACTTTAATTCTACTCATATTATCCAAGTTTACAAAACTACAACATAAATCACTAGAGCTTACTATATCTCACAATACTTAATTATTGCCTATGATATCAATCATTCTAATTTTACATATCCATTATTAGAGAGTACAATGAATTAAACATTTAAAAGATTATCCAATAAAATCATTTAACTAAATTCCTCAATTACCAAAATACTATTAACTTTATATATTCCTATAAACCTAAAGTATAATTTTCAAAATCCATTCAATCTCTAAACCCTTTCATTAACTATTGTAACATAATATCTTATTGTACCAAAATACAAGATTCCAAACTTACTATTCAAGATGGTGTGTTATGAAAACTATGCTTCCATATTCCCATAAAGCTTAATGAAATGCCCTTTACCCATATTCAAAGAATAAATAAGACTTCTAAGTTAATGTTTAAGTGGTGCTATGTATCTATTTAATAATAGACACTTCTTGAACATATAACAATATGTCATATTAGCATTTAAAAGGTGTCTATTTAATCTTATCTATGTTTCTATGTTGAACACTTTATTCACTAACAAGAACCTATAAGAATATTCTAAATGGAAATGAATACTCCTTAAGGTAATAAGATTACATTATACATATATAATAACATAAATCCAAACTAAAACATAAGTCAAGGATTAGCAAGTAGGGAACATTATTATGCTTTCCAAAGTAATGCTAATCATAAGAAGATTTAATAGAACTTTAAGGTTTTAAAAGGGGATATTCTGATACATTTAGGTTCACTTTTTTTGACAAGTTCGACTAAAAGATTGAAAGATGAAATTAAATCTTATCATGAATTACAACTGACAGTTATGAAAATATGACATATTGATTTCTGAATATGCACAAAAATTGGGTTGGTGACTGAAGGCAACATTGTATTTCCAGATTCAAGACTATTACTTATTACTGCGGAAGAGAAGAAATAAAATAATTTATCTGCCACCATAATGAGAAGTTATCAATCACATTAGGTTTGTTAAAAATGGCTCTCGTACAACCATGAAAGTTGTTAAGAACCTTCGAGTATGATCTGATTGCCATGTTGCATCTAAATTAATCTCCAAGTTTGTTGCAAGAGAAACTATTCTGATAGATGTGAATCGTTTCCATCATTTAAACAGGTTTGGTATTCTCATGGAGGATATTGGTGATGTTAAATGAAACAATCAAAAGAAAATGGACTTGCACTATACTAAAGTGCACAGTAACAAATATCTAATAATAATAAATTACAATGAATTAAGCTTATAACCTATGTCACCTCCTCAAGGTACACGTTATTCCAGCATGCAAATGAAGTTGCTTCAATCTACAAGGGTAATTATGTTAAATGATGAAATCAAACATTCTCCTATGTATTCGAAACATTGTGCAAATACAGGTCATAGATTAAAAGTGGAAAAAGCTCACCAAAAACAATGTCCAATGATGGTTACCTATTATTTAAAATTCCAATCGAATGCCATCTAATAGGTATCTTCAAACTCAGGAAACCTCATCTATTGAATTCGGTTGTTTGATTGCATCCTCTCAAACATGACCACTCTGAATGTTGTTGTTTGAAAGTTTTCGAAGACTCTAAATACAGTCATTTTTGGGCTTAGTAACCACATAATGGTATTTGAGAGAATACCATGAAAGGGAGAGCATATGCACCTTTGGATTGGTATAGGATTGAGAATAATATAACAAGATTGAGAATAATATAACACATGGAGATTGACGTGATAGCACTTGGCTGAACGAGAAGTCTTATTAATAATGCAAAAGATATTTTGTAAGATGGGGATATGAGTAATAAACACCCAGAAGATTGAGAATAGTAAATCCACAGCTTAGGGTTTGTAAAACCCTCAACAACAAACCAAAGTGGAAGAATCGAAAGAGATAAAAAACAATACTATAGACCAGTACATGTAGTAATAGCATGCAGATGCAAACGATAGGAAATAAACCTTTTCTACAACCTTTCCTAATCTCAAATTTCACCGAGGTTGCAAAATTTGTAGTGGTAAGCGTATATCCATAGATGCATAAAAGAATTCAATCATACAAGATAGAATAAAAGCATTCCATGTGTTAAAGTATGTAAACTTATCTGGTTATAGTCTGCACTCTGAACTTCTCCTTTGATCCTTGCATTGCCAATCTTGCCTATTATGTTTCCCCCACGAAAACATACATATACAATTTTCAGGACTGTCTATTCTTCCTCCTCATGGAATACTCATTGCTCATTAAACAAATTCCATCCTCTTTTTCATTCATGGAATACTCAATATCATTTATCGAATGCTAAGGTAGGCCTGAAAAAAATCTAGAGAATATCAAATATCATCTCCGAACTCCTCTCCCCAACAATTTCTTGTAAAACCCTCATACTCTTCCCCCCCCCCAAAAGCTAATCGTTCTCGAAACTAAAATCAATTAAGAACCTCACAAAATAGAAAGTTTCATTAGGGAATTCATTCAAAACTATGCATGTATCTACATGCGAAATCTTTTTTTGATTTTAAAACTGTTTACTATCTTTTATTAATTTTAACATTACCACTTTAAATTTCATTTCGTTTTATCCCAATATACTAATTCAATTAAAACAATATAATCTATTCCATGAATTTAGAAATAAACAATACTAAAATTAAAATATTATTTCACCCATCTTAATTAAAATATTTGCCATTAATATATATATATAAACTTAACAACCCCTTTCTAATTTAAGAATTAATTTAGTAATTTAATAATTTAATTTGACACTCTAATTAAATCAACACAAAACTAATGAACATCGTTCAATCAAACTAACTAATTAAACAAAATTTATAAATAACAACTATATTAAATAATTAAACAACACTAATAAGACCATTAAAATTAATCATCATGTCATCACAAATAAATACTTACACCAATGACCCAAAGATCAAAGCAGAGGGGCAATACATCCTCTCCCCCAAGCCTCGAATTACTCTTGGAAGTCACAAGGTCAACACATCCACACATTAATTCCAAAATATAAGAAATGTAACACAAATTAACCAAATGATCAAAACTAAATAACAACCAATGAGTACAAACCAACTGATGGGGTGACAAGACGGTATACACATCCTCTCTAAGGATGATGGCCAGGGTAGGGGTTCTTAGTTTCATCTCCAAATTTCAACATTAGACCCATTGCGTTATGAGGCACACTCAAACCTGAAAATTCAGGTGGAGTCGATGCCTAATACCTGCAACTTCCATAAAACAAACTGTCGTGCAATATATATATAATATCATCAAGCACACCATGAGAATAATTCATAGGATGTAAAGGTGCTCACAAACGAGTAATGCCACACTGTTCCTCCCATAAGACCTTAACAATAACCATATCAACGATCACATAAAAACAACATACTCAATCATAGTTACTGCACAATGAGCATAATCCACATCTACTTGATACTTATAAATGAATTAACTCAACACATAGATAAACCCGTGAATCCATCATTTTCATATACATAAAATAATAGCACCATGATCATCCAAAAGTTTGGTCCAACACAACCAAAATGGTACAATAAGTGTCAAAATGCCTAACATAACATAAATCAACAATGGCATGAACACCAAAATCAGATAAAATGTCATCCTAATCCAATCCAAAATGGTAAGAAAGTATCAATATAGTGTCAAGTGCACATCATAATCAGAAAAAGATAAACATTTAACACTTTCTCAGAATCAAGAAAAACACGATACACATATTCTCCACACAAACTCACATCACTAAGAAATGCATCACAAGGCTACACAATAGTCCATAATGCATCCCTAGTAGGAAAGATATTGGTGCATTGTGTACTACATAGAGGGTCCTATCCTTTCCATCGATTTTTTGCACCATCGGACCAAACCACCTAAGGAAAAACTTAGGTTGCTAAGTGAGGATGACACAAAAAGGAAAGACATAACTTCAAGAGTACAGGCTACTAGGTCACATAATGGGCTCATATATATCCAAAGTGCCCAGTGTATGAACCTATGCTCCGATACCGTGTTGCAACGCCCCACCATGCAAACCCCAAAGGACAACTAATAGCAAAAATTTATAACACAATTTTTTTTGAAGCTTAACAACTAGCAATAACCATAATTAAATAAGCATACATTATTAAGATAATTACATAACGACACCTAACTAGTCCCATGGGGTTACATGGTTGCATTACTCACAAATGTTCCCAACCAGTTAACATCGCTTAATTAAATGACAAGTAAATAAACAATGAAAGCGTACATACACAAGATAATATAATGATAATATACAACCATCCATCACCAAAAGAGATGACAAAGATACATACATCATCTTATTACATATCAAATTCATGGTTCAAGATTATAACTATGGAGTATATTTTCATAGATACAACAAATCAAAGATACCATAGTACATTACATAATTCTTCCCTTGTATCAATGGGAAGAGTAAAATGAGTACTAGAGTAATACATCAATGAAGAATAAGGTACAAAACATAGAATAATCTTCAACCAAGTGAA
This sequence comes from Sequoiadendron giganteum, assembly GCA_007115665.2. Lineage (NCBI taxonomy): Eukaryota > Viridiplantae > Streptophyta > Pinopsida > Cupressales > Cupressaceae > Sequoiadendron > Sequoiadendron giganteum. The sequence continues at coordinate 869,952,079 of CM021100.1, read as the reverse complement.
ACCCTAGAATCTCTGCATTTGCTTCCACTCCTCACTTCACGAACACAACCTAGGAACCCAATAGGGTGTGTAGCATGTTCCACCCGACCATATGAACCCAAAGGTCCACCCCCTGTGCTAGGAGATGACAAGAAAGGATCCACATCCAAACAAGGTCAGGCAAACAAGGATAACACAACTCCATCACAAAACAACATCGAACAAATGCAAACAACACTCCTAGAGGCAACCAAAGCAAGGGAAGATAAATGGGTACAGTAGGAGAGATCATCGCATGGCCTTACATGGATTATCTAGACATCCTATTGAAAGGTGTCACCTCCATCTATGGCTATCTTGATTGCCTATCTCAAGGCGCTTCTCCATAGGGTGACTCATGCGAAACCACTTACCTTTCGTGAGGACAAGGGAGTGATCTTATCAACTAGGTCTTCTCATCCCATCTTTAGCATGTGAAAACACTAATGGCATGGGTGAGGCACATAACCAATCTTGTTTAGTGTTTAATTACCTAATCCCACTAGCTCGTTAATTAAGTTATCACTTGTTTAGAAAACTCTTCCATGGGTTATCTTGACATCCACTTTGTACTTTGGGCCCCATGAAGAGCCACTCTCCCTACGGACACCCAAACTGAAAAAAAGAAAGGGGTGTACCTTAGCTCACATAAAATTAAAGTGTATATAACACACAACCAACAAGGCATGAATCATCTTGCAAACACATTCCATATCAAGAAACCAAGAAAAAAGGAGGTACAACCCACCAACATAAACTACATGAGTCAATAGATGCACTAAAACAATAGAGTTCCCAAAAGAATCAAAATTTCCCATAAGCCTCTAGAAGTTACTAAAACCTCCACCCACACCTTTGAAACATAAGACCAAGAAAAGAGCATAAATCATGGGTTCCCATGACTCAAAGTCAAATCAAAGATAAATCAACACATAATATTAAACTAAACATCATTTAACCCTTCATTTTGAACAAAAATAAAGTCAAAGGATAATCACATCGACCATGAAATACACTATTCAAAGAAATCTCACAATAACTAGTCATTACAAAGGCATCACTTCCACATTCTATACTACTAAGCCACCAATCATTAAATCAAATCTATTTAAGTAAAACAACCCATCAATTTCCTTAGTAACTTACTCAAATAAAAAGACTACATACAACAAATAACGATATCCCAAGGTAGCTCCATCACCCACTAAATAGTCATTCCTATCAAGAAATATTAAAATTTACAACAACAATGATGATATTCCAATTATACCATTCACAAATTAATTTTACTAGCCAACTATTAGGTATTATAATTTAAATAATCACTATTCACTAAAACATATAACATGTGGAACCTAACAGACATAAAAAACCGTTGAACATTATCCTATAGAAGGATACAATCTACTGGTGATTAACTGAGGTCCTAATAATAGGATAATCACATAATGACCTCAATCGTTCCTTTAAATAAAACCATAGCTAAACCCAAGATAAATACTCACAACAAAATAAGAATAACTAAATAAAACCTTAAACAATGAACACCTTGGGTTGAGAGGTCTGAAAATACACAATAGCCTAGTCTATCATATGAAGGAATTTACATATCAACTAGATTCAAGTATAAAAGAAATCATCATTTTAGTATAAGCATGCGAGTAAACCTTACACCCATATCTAAAATAAAACTCTAATTCCATATGAAATCTAAATAGTGACAAGAAATACAACTCATAGGATACCCAACTACAATAACCCAACAACCTAAAATTCAACTTATAAACAAATTGAATGAAATCGACAGCCACGACATCAATTGCAATCGATAAAATATTATTTCCATTCACTTGACAAAACACATTACCTAATCAATCAACCATCACATTTAAATCCAAGAAGATATAACTTCATAGAACCGATTAAATCAACCATTAAATTCACTGATACCTCATAATTACAACGAACAATTAAAATGATCAACTACATTTGATTTATATGTCGATTATGAAATCAATTAAATCGTTAAAGAAACTATATAAACTTACTTTAATTCTACTCATATTATCCAAGTTTACAAAACTACAACATAAATCACTAGAGCTTACTATATCTCACAATACTTAATTATTGTCTATGATATCGATCATTCTAATTTTACATACCCATTATTAGAGTACAACAAATTAAACATTTAAAATATTATTCAATACAATCATTTAACTAAATTCTTCAATTACCAAAATACTATTAACTTTGTATATTTCTATAAACCTAAAGTATAATTTTCAAATCCATTCAATCTCTAAATCCTTTCATTAAGTATTATACCATAATATCTTATTGTACCAAAATACAAGATTCTAAACTTACCGTTCAAGATGGTGTGTTATGAAAACTATGCTTCCATATTCCCATAAAGCTTAATGAAATGCCCTTTACCCATATTCAAAGAATAAATAAGACTTGTAAGTTAATATTTAAGTGGTGTTATGTATCTATTTAATAATAGACACTTCTTGAACATATAACAATATGTTGTATTAACATTTAAAAGGTGTCTATTTAATCTTATCTATTATTCTATAATTCTATTATGAAAAGTTTATTCGCTATCAAAAACCTATAAGAATATTCTAAATGGAAAAGAATGCTCCTTAAGGTAATAAGATTACCATATACATATATAATAACAATAATCCAAACTAAAACATAAGTCAAGGATTAGCGAGTAGGGAACATTATTACGCTTTCCAAAGTAATGCTAATCATAAGAAGATTTAATAGAACTTTAAGGTTTTAAAAGGGGATTTGTTGTTACATTCAAGTTTGATTTTTATGACAGGTTCGACTACAAGATTGAAAGATGAAATTAAAGCTTATCATGAATTACAACTGTCAATTGTGAAAAGATGACATATTGATTTTTGAATATGCCCAAAAATTGGGTTGGTGACTGAAGGCAGCATTGTATTTCCAGATTCAAGACTATTACTGATTACTGCAGAAGAGATGAAATAAAATAATTTATCTGCCACCATAATGAAAAGTTAGCAATTGCATTAGGTTTGTTAAACATGGCTCTCGTACAACCATGAAATTTGTTAAGAACCTCCGAGTATGATCTGATTTCCACGTTGTGTTTAAATTCATCTCCAAGTTTGTTGCAAGAGAAACTATTCTGATAGATGTTAATAGTTTCCATCATTTAAACGAGTGTGGTATTCTCATGGAGGATATTGGTGATGCTAAATGAAATAATCGGAAGAAAATGGGATCGCACTATACTAAAGTGCGCAGTAACAAATATCTAGTAATAATAAATTACAGTGAATTAAGCTTATAACCTATGTCACCTCCTCAAGGTACAAGTTATTCTAGCATGCAAATGAATTTGCTTCAATTTGCAAGGGTAATTATGTTAAATGATGAAATCAAACGGTCTCCTATGTCTTTGAAACACTGTGCAAATATAGGTCATAGATTAAAAGTGGAAAAATCTTGCCAGAAACAATGTCCAATGATGGTTACCTATTATTTAAAATTCCAATCGAATGCCATCTAATAGGTATCTTCAAACTCAGGAAACCTCATCTATTGAATTCCGCTATTTGATCGCAGCCTCTCAAACATGACTGCTCTAAATTTTGTTGTTTGAAATTTTGCGAAGACTCTAAATGCAGTCGTCTTTTGCCTTAGTAACAACATAACTGTCTTTGAGAGAATACCATGAAAGGGAGAGCATATGCACCTTTGGATTGGTGTAGGACTGAGAACAATATAGCAGATGGAGATTGACGTGAAAGAACTTGGCTGAACGAGAAGTCTTATTAATAATGCAAAAGATATTTTGTAAGATGGGGATACAAATAACGAACACCTAGAAGATTGAGAACATTAAATCCACGGCTTAGGGTTTGTAAAACCCTCAAGAGAAAACCAAAGTGGAAGAATCGAAAGAGATTAAAAACAATACTATAGACCAGTACATGTAGTAATAGCATGCAGATGCAAATGACAAGAAATAAACCATTTCTACAACCTTTCCTAATCTCAAAGTTCACCAGGGTTGGGAAATTTGTAGTGGTTAGCATATATCCATAGATGAATAAAATAATTCAATCATACAAGATAGAATACAAGCATTCCATGTGTTAGAGTATGTAAACTTATCTGGGTATAGTCCGCACTCTGAATTACTCCTCTGATCCTTGCATTGCCAAGCTTACCTATTTTGTTTCCACCTCGAAAACATACATATACGGTTTTGGGTATGTGCAGGATCATCATGGAAAAACAGGCCCTTAAGGGGCAATAAAAAGACATAAAATCAGAGTTAGACAATTTGACGTAAAAATTTGAATAAGTTATCTATATTATTTCAAAAAAATGTGAAAATAGAATCTGTATCAAATTGAATGTAGTTTCTAAACTACTAGACTTTTATTTAAAAAAATAAATCTATTTGGTGAAAATTTTAAATTTCAATGCAGTAATATTTAAATTTCAGGATAAAAATAAGAAGTAGGTGTCTGTCTGACCAACCTAACCACAATAAAATGATAATATTTTTTTATAAGCTTTTAGATATAAGTAGAAGACTCATGTCTCGATGTGATGCATAAAGGGGGAGATTGTTGAAAGTATGAATGTGTTTGGTGGTGTTTTCATTGATGTTAACACAGTTCAGGTTGTTGTAGAGAAAGGAATCAAGTGTTGCAAGTAGTACATGTATAGTTGAGATATTGTAGAGATGTTGAGAGTACATGGAGCTATCTTAACGGTGTTGCAGGTGTGCTGAGATCAAGTGCTTTTTAGAAAATTAATAAATAGTGAAATAAGAGTTCTGTGTGTGTCCTGAATGTGCTCCAATAATTTTCTCTACATTTCTTCTATGTTGATCCTATGCTTGTGCAGATTTGTAGTATTGTTTATGGGCTTCATTGGAAAATATATCTTGAGTTATAGCTTTTGGGCTAATGGAGAGTGAAAGTTTTGTTCACTGGTGTGTGAACCGGTTTGGCATAACTATTTGTTTGTGGACTAGGAGAGATGTCTCTGCTTTGCAGTTTCCTAGTGGTTTGTCTCAAATCTTGCAGATCTGAAAGATGGTTGATAATGATGTTATCTATGTTATGGAAAATGTGCTTATGGCTTGGTGCTTCAGAAGGCTTGTTCCAGAACTACTGTGTGTGTCTACACGGTCCAAGTGGACTAATGGAAAGATTTATGTGTTTGAAGATTTGTTATAGTTGCTACAAATGTATCTGTAGGTTTCTAAGAGGTGTTCCAGTATCTGGTGTAGCATATTTTGTGATCCATGTGTCATCATCTTATTGTGGATGCACGTACTTCAGAGTTCATTGGTGTTTTCATTAGGTTTGGCCGACTTAGTGTCTACATGTTAAATGGAGGATAAGCATCAATTAAGGAAGTGTGTGATTGATCCAAGATATTGTTTGGGTCTTAATTAATTATGTATTTGGTCCACTCTCATTCTTATCCACCGTAGGAATGTTGAGTCACCGACCTAATTTGAATTGGTAAGATAAAGAATGTGTAGTTGGCCTTGGAGAAAGTTTCTAAGGTTGAAGATGGTATAAATGCAATTCAAAATGCTGTGAATTGTATACAAACAAGTGTGCAAAAAAATATTTAAGAGTAGAGTGTGTGAAAGTGTGAATCAAGGCATCAATACTTCAATACTTCAATGTGTTAGATTCCTGAAAGCAGTGAGCAGATGGTGTCTGCGATTCTTTGATCGTAGCTGTGAATGTGTGGAAATTGTTGTGGTGGATTTTCTATTGTCTCTGTCTGTAGGTAGTGAGCCTCCTTCTGGATAGTAATTCCTATATGTAGGTAGTGAGCCTTTGTATTCGAAATGCGAGTCCTTTCTGGATAGTGAGCCTTTGTATCTATTTTTGCATTACTATCATATTGTGAGTTAATCCTCACCGTGGTTTTTCCCTCATTGGTTTTTCCACATAAATCTAGTGTCTCTAGTATTTTATTTTTGTTATCTGCATTTCATGTTTATACTTAATAATAGATTAAAGTGAGTGTGGAATTAATTAAGATCAAAAGTGAAAGTAATTTGATACAACTGATTCACCCCCCCTCTTAGTTGTCTTGTGCATTTCAACAATATTCTTATCCACCCTCATTTTATATTCTTACAATTTGGTGGCTAACAAATCTAATCCCTCCTTAGAAGTAATCAATATATCAAAACAATAAATAAATGCAATAAAGAAGGATCCTTTCTTTTGATTCCTTAAATGAAATCTATCTCCCTCATTGTGTTGCTACAAGATCTCCAAAAATATAATATTTTCTAGCACACACATTGGTAATATATGAGGTTGCTTTGTAGCACCATAAAGCTTAATAATGGTGGTATTGGAATGGAGAAACAAATCATCATAATTATGATTCACCCTTACTTTAGGTCACTTTTCCTTAGGACTCAAAAATTTCATCACGTTCTTAGATAATCTATTAATAATTTTATATCTTAGATTCCTCAAGACCACTTGCATAAAACACTCCTCAAACACAACATAATTTTAAGTCATGCAATGCATGTCCCAAACACGTGTTCATCTTTGAATAGGTATAGGGACTCCCTCAATATTCTACATTTTCAATTGCAATGCACTACTCTATATATTTTCCAACAATACAAAAGAATTTGAAATAATAAGGAATACCATTTGAAATATGTTATTTTATCATAATATTTAATGCCATTAAGTATTTATGTATTGCTTTTGTGTTGATATTAGAAAAATAAAAATATATTTAAGTCCCTATATTGAATATTTGTTTCTATGACTGAGGATATTAGTATGGGTCGATTACACTTCATCCATGAATAATCAAAGCATATTCATGCCACTAATACTCAATCTAAACAGGATCAATCAAATTGAAGTTAAACTAGGAATCCATTAAAACAAAGCATTCTAAACCACGAAAGCATTTAAATGTCTACTCTAATCTATCTGAAACTTATCCCATTGTGAGATCAGTGTAGTGTTGATGTGAAACAATGAACCTTTACCAAACTCATGGATCAGTGAGCTTGTTTCAATCGATTCTATTGAAGAGAATCGATGAAACAGTTGTGAGATGTGAATGAAAACATAATTTATGCAAAAATGAGTATGATGCAAAAGCTAATCTAACATGATTTTAGGCTAAATGATTCATATATGCAATTTCTAAGCTAATATAAATGAGATTTAAAGTAAAAAGATTCAAACCCTAATTATTTAATTAGCTAAATGGATGCATTATGGAAGCCATTAATGGAAGCTAAGCTATTATGCAACTAATTTAAACTAAAATATGCTAAACTTATGCAAAATATGAGTGTGAGTGTGAGTGATTTCAACAACATAAGTTTGATGTTAAAATATGGATCCATTTGTCTCCAAATAGTGACCTATATATAGGAAAGAAAATGAAAAATGGAGGGTTGAGAGAAAAAAAGCTAATAAATGGTCAAGGATGGAGGAAATTAGATGCATGGATTATGGATTCTCATCAATGGGTGAGAAATAAAGATGAGATTTATTGAAGGGTTCTCATTCATTTCAAACAAGCACACTTTAACTTGCACAAGAGGTCACAAGTTAACTTGCATATGAAGTTAAGTGAGAATATTCCCTTTTTTAAATGATTGGAGGAGAGAGAATATTCTTTGGAATATTCTCATGGGTGAGGAAATATATTTTTTCAAATTAAAACAAAGTTTAATTGTGCAAAAGGCAAAGGAATATTCCATGGGAATATTCCCCTTTTGGAGGAATGTGCAAAGGAGGAATATTCCCTTGGAATATTCTCTTGCAAGTGGGTGGATTAGATTAATTAGTAATTGATAATTAAAGAAGGGTTTAATTATGCAATTAGGAGAATTAGAGGAATAAAGTGATTCATTAAATTAAACGATTTAATAAATGGGGGAAAGGTGAAATGGCATTTAATTAAATAACTTAGGGTTATTTAAGTAAATAAGAAGACTTCGGGAACTAAATTAAATAGTTTGATTTATTTAATTTAATGAATGAAATGTTAGCATGAAAAAGGGGCGAATTGACTCGATTAAATGAATTAGGTTAATATATTCAAATGATGCAATTAGTTAAATAGCTAGGCTAATTTGATCAATTAAGTGAAAAGAAGATGGGTTTGAAGATGAAGTGATGCTAGTATGCCTAATTCGAGTTTATGATAACATTTAAGAAATTTTTAGTGTACAGTTTCCATCATCATCAAGTGGATGGGCATGTGATGCCTTGAAATCAATAACCAAGGCCTAACACAAGATTCTCAATATGTATTGATGAAGTATTCATCCAAAATGCCAATATTAAATGGTGCTACCTCATCTTTGGAAAATATGACCAGGTTTCTATTTGAATTCCTCTTTTTTGGTGAGGAAGCCACATGAACCCATAAATGTATTTATCCCTTTCATACTCTTGGTATAATGCATCGAAGTATTTATGAATATTAGCACCAATATTTTTACTAAAAACCTCACATATTAGTTCCTTATCCAATCTTATTAGAACATCACTAGAAGCACTCAATCAGATCCTTGATTTTCCATCATAATTTATAGTAATAGCCTTTACTAGGTCCATGTTAGAAAGTTACAAGGAAAATTCAAAAGCTACCACAAGTTTCCACATAAGACTTGTGGAACCTAAGGACATGGAATGTTAAGTAAAATATATCCTATAAGGGTCACATCTCTCTAAGAGCCAAAGGATAAATATATGTATGTAATAGATATAGGAAATATCATATTGGATAAGGATATGAATATAGAATAGAATATAATATAGAGAAGAGACTAGGACCTACCATTGTATCTATCATATGTTACTATATATATGAATTTTTAAGGATCTGATCAATATATATGTTATGAATGAATATGGTTCTTATTTAAATTACATATGGAATACATTGAGATATAGTTTTCCCTTCCACAAATAGTATTTTCTCTCATGGTATCCTCTAGGGTATAAACCAACTATATAAGGGATATTAGGGTAGATATCTCTAGATTATACTTGTCTGTTTCCTAATTTTCAATATTGGTTTCATTTTTGATACCCTAGAGTGAGTAGTGAATAAAAATATAGAATAGAACAAAAATGGTAGTGGAGGAAAAGGACAACTAATAGTTGAAAGAATTTTTTCCTTAAAAATTTAGAGACACAAATATTAGGTACTATTGATGGGTGTTTTTTCACCTTCTCACCATAGGTAACACACAAGTATGCTACCTCTCTTGAAAGTTAATTTATGCAACTAATGTTTTAGAAATCACCGCAAGGTCTCTCGAGTGTTAGGTCATGACAGTGCTTGGAATAGTTCAATTGGTTGATGTGATTTTCTAATAATCACAAGGAGGCCTTTATGGTTTACAAAGCATAGGAAGTTGAGTTTGCAAATGGAGTTTCAAAGTGCTAGAAGTGAATGAATAGTGGTTGTCCATTTAGAACAACAAGCTGGAACTCACCATGTTCACCACATTTAGCATTATTGGGATGCTTGGAATCCTACTCTAACAAAGGACCAAAATAAATAGCAAAAGAGAAAGGGTTGAGAGAAGTTGTTCTAAATCTAAGTTATGAATGAACAGTAACAATGGAGGATGCTCCAGTAGACAGACTCCCATAAACCAAGTTTTGTTTGACTAAGAGAGACCTACATCTACACAAAACTAGTGCAATATTCTAAGGTTTGTAGATTTTTATATTGTGCATTCACCTCATGAATATACAATTAAACTAAGTTACAACAGTGAAATAAACAAGCCCAGGTTAACTTTACACAGTATTTTTTCATCAACAAGTGCCAAAAGTATGGGCTAGAAGTCCATCAAATACTATAACAACAACCATTATCAAAGACATACAAAAAACTAACTAACTAAAACTAACATTGGAGGTTGAATCATGCATGCAAAATGAGAAAGCTCAAAGAAAACACCCAAATAATGCAATGGTTTCCTCTCTTGCTGCAAAATGCCCTTTACAATAATTCACCACCACGTACAAATGAGGAGCAACCCCAAGATAAATTTACACAACATTTTGTCATCAAGAAATGCCAAAAGTATGGGCTAGGAATCCATCAAATACTATAACAACAACCATTATCAAAGACATCCAAAAAACTAAATAACTAAAACTTTGGAGGTTGAATCATGCATGCAAAATGAGCAAGCTCAGAGAAAACACCCAAAATAATGCAATGTCATGAGAAAAAATAATGAGTCATTTTTTAGCCATGTAAAAATGCATATTTTGCCTAATTATGAAGTTATCAAGACTGAGCATGATGATGAAAGTAAGATATTTTTAGTTGCAATAGTCAAAGATTTCATCATATCTTGAAAATTACAATCTGGGTTCTGAAGATTTTTGGTCTAAAATTCAACGACAATATGGTGACAAAACTATTAAATTTCACAAATACCCAGTTTGTGGTTCGAGAGAAAAATTCACTAGAATATGTTGCTCTGGAACTTGGGGGACAACACTTGAAGTTGTTCCAGAATTTGTGGGTTGCTCCAGAACCTTTCTAGAATTTGTAAAAGCAGCAATTATGAGCATTAAAATAGATTGGAATGACTTGGATAGAAGTTGAGAGCATCTAGGAGGTAGTTCCAAGAGTTAAAGCAAGTTTTTGGATTGTGCAAACAAATGGAGAATATCTAGGAGATAATTTTGCGTAGTTTGAACCATTTTGCAAGCATCTAGGAGTTGTTTTATGAACTTTAATGATACACAATGGGAAGACATTAATTTTTCAGCTGTCAAATGCCTTTTTGGAGCTTGTTTAAAGGCTACAAAATAGACATATTTGTTTTAGATGACCAAAGAAGATTGACTCAACAAGATGAAGAAAGATCTATCTTTTTCACTTAACACATGTTCCTATCTTCTAGCAAGTGGTTGCACAATCATAAAGTATATCTTTCAGATCAGTTCAAGACAAGAATTCTATAAATTCATTGTAATCAAGAAATCAAATGGGGGAAGAGTTCATAAAATAATATAGTTCAGTATTTTAGCAGCAATCTCTTTGTTTGTAGTTTCATTTCTTAGTAGCCATTTCATTTCTAGCTCTTTAGATTTTCAGTATTTCCTTTTACAAGTTTCTTAGGATAGATTTGATTCAAGCATTTCATTTACAAGCTCTTAGATTAGATTTGATTCTAGCAATCTCTTTGTTTGTAGTTTCATTTCTTAATAGTCATTTCATTTCTAGCTCTTTACATTTTTAGTATTCCCTTTTACAAGTTTCTTAGGATAGATTTAATTCAAGCATTCCATTTACAAGCTCTTAGAATAGATTTGATTTTAGCAATTTCTTTCATGCATTGCCTTTCAATTTTGTTTATAGAAAAAAAATGTCATGAAAATGATTTTTTATCCCTATTGCATATAGCCATGGACACCGCCTTGGATTGACATTTATAGTTAAATGATGACGATTACAACGACACTCATCACAATGCTTCCTTCTATTGCTGCAAAATTCCCTTTACAACAATTCACCACCACTTACAAATGGGAAGTAAGCCCCTATTTATAGTTTTCCAAAAGTAGAATGAATGGCCAAGATTGATTTACACTATGTGGTCCAGATTCAATACAAGGTAGGGTTTCACCTACCCCCAATATATAACAATTTAAAAATACATCTTTGTATTTTCCCTATTTTGTCATCTAGTGATCCTGACACTATAAAAGTTTTCTCTTGTAGTGATTTCCTTCTTTGCTATAGTTGAAGACTGCTAAAGGATGCCCTCTTTTTGATGTGTTTGTTGCATACTTTCATCCAATCAAGTGTATCTTGCTCGTAGATTTGCATTACTAAAGCTAGTTATGTTGCTCTTGATTTTGGTGGATAGCTCCTGGTAGAGATAGAATAGCTCCTTCTTGCTCTTGACTTTAGTAGGCAGCATTTTCATTTCTCAGCATTGACTCTTTTAGGGATATAGTCATATGTTGGTCAATCCTCCTTTCACAAGTTGATCATTGCTTGTGCATACATCCACCTCCTAGCAATCTTCATTGTTCTTAGTATTCTCCCATAGTCGGACATGCAAGAGCACCTTCTTCTATAGACCTAGCATGTGGCACGTAAGTCCCTTCTTTGGATGGCATCCTTTATGATTTCGCCTCCCCTCCCTTTTAGATCAACCCTTGGGTTTAAATTCTCTTTAGCATGGTTTTATAGACAAATCCCCTAAGAGAATGATGTCATAGGTGGGAATTCATGAGTAATCTCTCTTTGCAATAGGCTCCTCCTATAACTTCTATTTATAATCAGAGCTCTGCACAAAACAATAAATTAAATTAGGCCCATAAATAACCCATAGTCCATAGTTAAATTCTACATAACAGTTATTCAATCCTCAAAATTAAAGAGGGATAATAATATTCACATAACAATATAATTCTCATCTCCGTTTAAATGATCCCATAACATTGCACATTTAAATGTCCATCCAGGTTCAATCATCATTCATACAATTACCTTGTGCAACATTCCATGTATCGACCCGATATTTTACAAAACTGCCACCCTCAACCACAAATCATAGGATGTCAGTCTTTATACCTATAGAGGTCAGCAATGTAGGTCGTGGAAGAATTAGGTGGGCAAAATAATGCAAAGATGAGCATACAGGAGGATGACAAAGGACGACTACTATGATAGCGGTGAAGAGACTAGAAGCTCCCATAATCCATGCGCCCACAACCATGTATGTATGATTCCCGAGTTTAAAACCAATTACCCCCTCCTTGACCGAATAAAGCTTCTAAGTCTTCCAAAATCTTGTCCACAAGCATCCTTATTGATATCAAGTTGGTTAGGCTTTCCTTGTTGTCTCTCTCATTACGTGGGTCCATTGGAATATTCCAGTCAACCCATACTTATCAGCCATCATTCTCGTAGCCAAGGCAACCAACACATCGGCCAAAGAATGTACCCACAAATGAAGTCCTCTAATGCACTCATTAGAATAGCACAGACTAGTCATCCCCACTAAAATGTACGTCAGTTATTGAAGTGACTTGATAATATCATTGTTCATTCTACAATTTGTTGAGGAGATGAAGCATGAAGCCATCCCTAAGATGCTATTTAAAAAAAAAGAGGGAGCAACGATCTTCACCCACGACAAATCCACAACCGAAACTCACAACAAGAGATGAAGTGCAGAGGATTTGGGTGGGGATGTTGCTTAGGTGCACCATAAAATAATGACACTAGAATAGAGGGGGTCCGCAAGCCAGCCGTCGTAATAGGAAAATATCCAGTTCCTGAGACAATGGTGCTCACAATATACGCTCTATCGCTTGGTCGAAAATATCCATGTCAGAACAATATTTCATGAGCCACACATAGCAGTCCTTGAAGCTAACAAATTCATGGAATTTACACTTCTAATGGGTAGTAACTGGCATCAAAAGAGTTGATGAACACCAACTTTGTGACGAGTGACCAAGGTGGTGAAGCAATTATATCAAAACATTCAATTCAGTATTGTCACTACAAATTCAATGAGCTCGTCGGGTGTGAAAAGGGTCGATCCTTCAAATGATATATGAAGCGCAATTTGATTACATTAAATTTTTCCATGCACCCAACACCCAACTCCTCTATGCCATTTATTGCGTAATCTTAGGCGAAGAGATGAACACTGTGAAGAATAAATAAGTTGAGGAGAACCCAAGCATGAATAGATATGGCCGATCAGAAGCCAGTTCGTCCACCACAAGTATTGATCCAATGATGAGATATAAATTGCAAAGCTTGTGGGGATGTGAGTGCAGGGTGTTGCTGTAATATGGAAGAGTTACCGAGTCAAAACCATCTGCAGGGATAATATGTGGTAATACCATGCAGACGATGAGGACGCGGGTGGCGGCTTGGAGAAAAGCCATTTAAATGGCCTCGTAGACATCAAACCCTACATGGAAGACCTTCTTTGGGCCAAGGAATGTGGGGTGGTATGGTTCAAACACCGTAAGGATAACATCCAAAGGAAAACAAATGCCTGCAAATTCAGCCCCACAAAATACCAACATCCTACTTTTCTTGGTCTCTTCATTCGATGACGGGGCACACTTCGTTTCCTTTTCTCTTGGTCTATTGTTTCCCCCTGGGATTTCGTTAACTCAGACACATCTAGACAATGCGACCATTTAACGATAATAAGCTATTAGTACCCTTTGGGAAGATTGATGTGATCACGACCCTCATCACATCGGATCAATACCCACCCTTAATCCTAGGTACATCCTCATCGCCCATGCGAGGAATTAATTTTTAAAAAATTCATGCCAAAATGTATCAACATTTACCCTTTGAGTGAGTTCAGGATCTCAAGTTCATTAATCACTAATTGATCACTCTGTGAAAATCTTGTAGAAGCCTTTGAATTAAGCCGGTTATGAAGGTGAACGAGATGCGAGAATGGAAGAGCTTCGAACCACTATAGGGAAATAGTGCAAGTAAGGCATCTCTGAGGGACAGGACGAGTGATGACCACAATGACATGCAAGCCCACAATGAATAGGTGAGTGTGGGCGAATCGTGGTGTTGAAGTGGTCACCTCCCACTAGGTCAAACTTCATCCTACAATCAATCACAAGTGTTATACTTGAAAACACTTCTTCGTTCTTCATAAGATCATTAAACAATTTAGCATGGATAAACCTTATCTCCATGTCAAATCCAACAAGTGCTTGCAACCCATAGTATCCAATTTCCTAGAGCTTCTACATGGGCCTTATATAGAGAGAGAGAGATCCCTGCATTCTACCCTTTGTGGAGCGATGAACAATCCTAGTTGTCTTCAATAAATGTGGGTTTATAAAATGACATTTGATAAATGTTACGCATTTATGCGCCCTCTTCATACTATCTTTGTCTTAGTAGAACAAGCCATTCATCTTCTTGTGAGAACTACCACCTCGAGTACACATTAATATTTGTTACCCTACTTCAAGATGGCCGTCACATGCAATATCCTATTCCAAATTCTTTAACATCTATGCCTCATGCTCAATACTTTTAAATTTGATGAAATTTCACTGTGCACTTACCAACATCGAGCCCTCCACCATGGTTGACCGCAATGAATCACCTAATCCATGACTGTGATAAAGTAGCGAGATACCATTGGAGACCATCATAATTAACGGCTAGGGAGGTAGCGGGCTCCACATTAAAGAAGCTTGCAAGTTAGCAATGAGGGGAACAATGAATTCCACAAATGGAGGTTCTCTGGGAAAAAATGTGCAGGTGGTCATTATAAGAATTCCTTAGAAGTAACGTCATAGCCTGGACGAAGGCCTGTAAGGAGGACCTCCATAGACTTCCTTCAATAAATAATGATGACACTTACAGCCTTTGATGACCACTTAGGTTAAATTAGTGAGCTTGGTCTAAAATGAGAGATAATTTTCTCTACATCAGTCATAAGAAACGTTGTTCCTAGAGTCTGTACTATATCATGACCATGTTCTCTTGATCCTTGTTCACTCCTTGTTGAGCCAACCATCACACTTGATGACACGACTGCTAGTTTGGTAACCACATCCTAACCTGTAGACTTGAATTAGTTCATTCCCTCATTCGGTATAATTTTTTCACACAACCTAGGATGGTCATTTTCATTTTTAATCTAGGTGCAAGTGCATATTAGAACTCCCATATTCCCTCAAAGACCTTGGAACATATGAATGGCCCAAAGGGTAGGATTCATTCACAGTGTGCAAAGCTAAGAAAAACCATGTCATCAAAATCATCATCAGTATCATTGACCGTGAACGGAAACAAGTCTAGCAAAAATGACCGTGGGGTGAGAAGAACAATGCAGGTAAACGATGCAGGTATGCCGCATATGAGTTCCATTTTGTAATAGCGAGATGATGGATGACTCACGCCACAGAAAAACCTACATGAGGAAAATGGTGCTTTGACTACGATGACAAAGGTGGGCTTTGGTTTCACAAAGCTGGGAAGTAGTGAAGCTTTACTATTATGAAACGACATTTATGGTGACAACTTCCCACTAGTGGCAACCCGCATAGGTGGACCCACTGGTGAGCTCTGACCAAGAACTTACCCACAAACTTAAGATTTCATCTTGAGGAAATGACATATGTGGGTCCCATGCAGCTAGGAAATGTGAGAGTTTAGCCATTAAACAAAGGTGATTGTGTAAAGGAAAGCCACACGTAATGACCCACAAGCATTTTGGACTTGGGAAATTTTTCAAAGTGATAGGCCCGAATCTCTTATGATGATGGTGATGAAGGAAAAAATAATGCATAGATCTAGAAACCCAATAGTGTGGAATACATTCCCTTAACACTAATACAATAGAGGAGAAGAGCATAAATAGGTTTCAATAGCATCTAAGACTACTTGAGATGAATACAACAAGTAAAATAGAGATTACACAAAAATTCAGCATTCACAATTGACACAAGATATATGTGGGAAAACATTTTCAGGTAAAAAAACCCACCACACAAAGTCAAGACTGTTTTGTATTACAGTAACAAAAATAGTTACATATAATATTACAGTCTTCTCTGATCAGCTCACAGCAGCACTACTTTAATTCTTCTCACTATCACAATTTTCATCCAACTTACAGTTCTAACAAAAAACTCTCTCATACAATATGTCATCAACTTCCTTAAGTCAAACTTTGCATTCAATTCTTTCAATCAATCGCCGATCACAAGGTACATTAATCTCTGATCCAATCGCACCAATGATCTACCCATGTCAATCTTCCTGCATCGATTCACCCAAGCATCAATGCCATCACCCAAATCGGGTTCAAATTCACCACCCTGTGTGGACCTACACCTGTTGCAATTACTCTTTTGGTTTCCATCCAATCATCATTCAGATACTGAGCCACGTGTCTGCATCTCATTCGCCATCCGCTTCTGCCATCGAGTCCAACTCGGTCAACCCTGGCCCCAAGCTCTCCAAGTCTTTACCGTGCTACCACAGAGCCCATCTGACTAGCTCGCGGTATGGTGGTAAGTCAACCGAGTTCATTCGAGCTCTGTCGCTCCATTCTACTGCGCTACCGGTGCCGGCTCCAAGACTCACCGCGGTACAACGGTAACGGACTTGGCTGACCACTGGCGCTCTTACCGCGGCCACTGCGGTCAATCTCTTGACTAGTCGCGGTATGCCGGTAATCGCTAGCCAAGCCGCTGGCAGTCTTACTACGGCCACCGCGGTTAGTCTCTTCATTGGTTGCAGTATGGCAGTAACCACCAGTCAGACCGCTAGCGTTCTTACCGTGGCCACCGATGTCAGTCTCTTGACTGGCTGTGGTATGGTAGTAACTGCTAGCCAGGCCCCTGGCGGTCTTACCGTGGCCACTGCGGTCATTCTCTTGATTGGTCGTGGTGTGGCAGTAACTGCCAGCTAGGCCACTGGCGGTCTTACTGTGGCCACCCTGGTCAGTCTCTTGACTGGCCACGATATGGTGGTAACCACTAACTAGGCTACTGGTGGTCTTACCATGGCCACCGCGGTCAATCTCTTGACTGGTCGTGGTAAGGCGGTAACCGCCTGCTAGGCCGTAGAGACCGATATCATGGCCACCGTAGTGAGGAAGGAGACCATGCACAGTATGGCAGTAAAGGTAGAAATGAACAATTTTAATGCCAAGTATGTAAAGATGGGGCTTCAAGTTGGAAGTTGAGACATAGTTTCTCAATAGGTGAGGGCAGAGAAACCAACTACAAAGCTTGTCATGCAGTCATAAATTAAGAGTTGGTCACTTCCTAGCTGTGAAGCACAAATGATAGTCCACATGAGGTGACCGACAGCCATGGGTCCATGAGGCTAGATGAATGCAACGACAAACATTGATGTGGGACTCGCCATGTGGGTGAACGTCAGAAGCCAAATATTAGTTGAACGTCGAAGAGATGGAGGCATTGTGTAAAGGGAAACCCGCAACCGTGGGTCAACAGAGCCAGGAGGACTCCAAGGCAGCGGACCAAGGGAAACCCTCAAGGGCATTTGTGCAAAATTAAAAGACATAACAAAGTTCAGGTGGGTAAATTTGGTCAAGGGGAATTTGATCATTTTTAGGGCACGTGACCAACTTAGGCTCAAGAGTAGTGGTATACAAAGTGGGGTGAGAGTAAAATAGCCCGTTGGGAGAAAAAATGAGCTAGTAGGAGTAAAAAGAGAGTGGGTCCCTGCCTTCGGTAGGGTGTGTGTGCAAAACATGCATAACAAATAGTGACTTGGCTAGGGAAATGCTCACATTTTGATGAAAAAAAAGTATCACGAACCCTAAATCTCTAGTTCTGACCTTCACACTAGGACAAACAAAATGAACACTCGACCAAATTATCAAAACCACTAGTCAACCCAACCTTCAGTATGCTAAAAATCCAAGTGTGTGCAAATACATTCATTCCCATCCTTAAGCCACTATAGGAACCCAAGCTCTATCAAGTTAAGCTACATAGTTTATTCTAACTCCAAAATCATTCGATACATTTCCTCGTTTCTAGTTAGGCATCCATAGCCCTGATGAGGTTGTCACTGTGATTCTCTCAAACATTGCTTTATTGCTAGCCCAACATCCATAGCCTTGGTAGAGTTATCTGTATGCTTCTAAAAGTTGATTTTTCTTTTGGTTTTCATTTTTTCTTTTGATTTTTCTCATTTCTTTTGATTTTTATTTTCTCTTCTTTTCATTTCAACCCGCAAGTAGTGAAGCTCACACTCAGTGTTGAGAATCACAGTTGTGCTGAAGTAAAATTTTAGATTTTTCACTTAACCCAACTTCCCAAAGGAGCCTATAGTGACCTTAAGATCCTTAAAGTGTGTGAGAGATATAAGATTCTAGAATACATATGAATTAGATCAAACTAGTAACTCATCCTCTTTGAATCAAATATCTAGGTTACTTGATACTAACAAAACACACTTACCATCCACTCTGACAACTTGATTAAAGTTTATCAAAGAAATAATTAGAGCAACCCCAGGTAATAAAATAGTTGTTGTGCACACAAACATGCTCAATAGAAAACAAGGGGACCCCACAAAGAAGCAAAGAAAAAGAAAAGTGAAAGAAACCTAACCTATGACAAACCAACTAATCTAATGAAAGCAGAAAAGTGGGACTATATACACGAAACTTATACATAAAACAAACTATGTACAAAGATATTTTAAAAAATCACATTCAAGAAAGGAAAACTGATGTTCATGCCTGTAGGATTTTTCAATGCACACACAAGAAGACGAGTGATCGTTACAGTCCTAAGTAATACAAATTCATCCTTATATTCATGAAAATGAAGTTCAATGTTGCAACATTCAAATTCAATAACATATTCAAGAAGGATCATCAGTTGAGGTGATTCATTAAACCCATGGTTAATCCATAGACAAGTTGTCTTCCCTTGTTCCCATAGTTAAAATGATAAATGTAGTTGTGAGTATTCATAGGATAAAGGAAAGATAGAACCTATATGTCATCTTGCAACGAGAATGGTATTTGATGGTTGAGATGGTGCATGGCCTCGTTGGTTGTTACATCGGCAGCCTCAGGTGAGCGCAATAGATGGTGCAACATCGCTCTTGCATTACAAACCTGCAGGTCACAATCAAATTGATCAGGCAGTACACATTGTGAAGAAATTTTTTCAAATTCAACTAACCTTGTACCTAATCTCAGGCCTGCACAAGGTTGGGAGAATAGAATAGAAAACACCCCTTCCAAGCTACCAATGGGACCTACAACCTCCATTGGTTGTTCTTCGAGGAGATACACTTCATCTCATTGATCTTCCATAGTCCAAGACTCTGCTTGATTGTTGTCCTAAAAAGGAAGCATGTTGTCCCATTTCAATTCCCTTGTGTTGATCTCAATTTGTTTATATTTCATGTCATAAAATCATGACATGGACGAATCTATCCTATTGCAGCCCTCATAGTGTGTAGGAGGATCCACAATAAGCAAGGAGGAAAGATCCCCAGTTGCAACTTGTAGTTGGTTAGGTATATCATATTTGTGGTTAGCTACCAAGACATCTATGCCTTGGTCCTCTTCTCCTTGCAGTTCATGTGGAAAATCGGGATGTTCACTCATTTCCTCTTGTTCACTGTCACTATAGATGGAAAATGAGTTCCTTTTCCAATCTAGGAACTCTAATGCTTCACCATCTAGACGTTCAAGTGATATATCTACATCATCACCATCTTCTAAAATGTACTCCTCAATGTCGCTATATCCTTGTGGAACAATTCCAAGTGGGAAGAAATCAACAAGTGACACTAGCCCATTAAGAGGATCGATGTATGATGATTGATTTCCCTCTGAAATTCCTCCATAAAGTCTATCATCCATCATGTATAAATTCTCTACAAGACGGGTAGACTCGTGACGATTGATGGAAAACCCTCCCATTTGACCCACTTCATCATCTGGAAGTTTAGGATGATGTTTGTTTTTCTTCTATTGCTACCCCAAGATCCTCAAGGGGGTTGTATCCAATTTCTCGTAGCTTCTACATGGGCTTTATATACATATAGAGAGATTTCTATCCAGAGTTAAGGAGACCCCTATGTTTCAACCTTTGTGGAGTGATGAACAAACCTACTTGTCTTCAATAAACATGGGTTTATAAAATGACATCTGATACATGTTACTCATTTATGCGCCCTCTTCATACTATCTCTGTATCAGTAGAACAAGTCGTTCATCCACCTGTAAGCGTCACCACCTCAAGTAGACCTTAATATCTGCAACCCTACTTCAAGATGGCTTTCACTCACAATATCTTATTCCAAATTTTTCAACATCGGTGCATCATGCTCCATAGTTTAGACTTTGATGAAATTACGTTGTGCACTCACCGACATTGAGCCCTCCACCATGGTCGACCGCAATGAATCACTCAATGCATGGTTGTGAGAAAGTAGCAAGAGACTGTTGGATGCCACAGTAATTAATGGATAGGGAGGTAGCGGGCTCCATATTAAAGAAGTTCGCAAGTGAGAAGTGAGGTGAAAAGCGAATTCCACACATGGAGGTTCCGCGGGAAAAAATGTGTGGGTGGCCATTATAATAATGCCTCAAAAGTAACAACATAGACTAGATGAAGGCCTGCATAGTGGCTACCGCAAGGATGACCTCCGTGTACTTCCTTCAGTAAATAATGTTGATGCTCAGAGCCTTTGATGACCACGTAGGTTAAATTAGAGAGCTTGTCCTAAAATTAGAGATAATTTTCTCTACGCGGGTCATAAGAAACATTGTTCCTGGAGTCTATATCATGAGCGCGTTCTCTTGATCCTTGTTCACTCCTTCTTGAGCCAACCATCGCACTTGATGACACAACTACTAGTTTGGTGACCACATCCTAACCTACAGACCTAAATTAATGCATTCCCTGATTTGGTACAATTCTTTCACATAGCCTAGGATGGCCATTTTAATTTTTAATCTAGGTGCAAGCACATATTATAACTCCCATATTCCCTCAAGGACCTTGGAACATATGAATGGACTGAAGGGAAAGACTCATTCACAGTGTGTGGAGCTAAAAAAAAACCATGCCATCGAAATCATCATCGACATCATTGACCGTGAACAAAAACAATTCTGGTGAAAATGACCATGGGGCAGAAAGAACAATGTGGGTAAACAATGTGGATATTTCATGAATGAGTTCCATTTTGTAATGGTAAGATGATGGACTTCTGCTAGAAAAAACCCGCAAGAGGAAAATGGTGCTCTAACTATGACGAAAATGGTGGGCTTTGGGTTCATAGAGTTGGGAAGCAGCGCAGCTTCACTGTTAGAAAACAATATTTATGGTAACGACTTCCCACTAGTGGCGAACCGCATAGGCGGGCTCGCCGACGAGCTCTGACTTAAGAAATTACTCGCAAACTTAAGATTTCATCTTGAGGAAATGGAATACGCGGGTCCCGTGTGGCAGGGTGACGTGAGAGTTTAGCTATTAAACAATGGTGGTTGAGTAAAGGCAATTCGTGCGCAACGACCCACAAACATTTTGGACTTAGGAAATTTTTCAAAGCAATAGGCTCAGTTCTCTTATGGTGATGCTGAGGGCAGAGAAACCAACTACGAAGCCCATCATGCAGGCAAAAATTAAGAGTGGGCCACTTCCTAGTGGCAAAGCACGAACAATAGTTTGCATGAGGTGACCCATAGACATGGGTCCATGAGGCTAGATGAACACAGTGACGTAGATTGATGCGAGACCCACCACATGGGCAGACATTCAAAGCTATTCGTTATTCAAATGAAAAATAGATGGAGGAATTACACAAAGGGAGACCCGCAACCACGGGTTCGCAGAGCCAGGAGGACGTCAGGGTAGCGGACCAAGCGAAACCCGCAAGAGCATTTCCATGAAAGCAAAAGACTTAGCAAAATTTAGGTGAGTAAATTTGATCAAGGGGAATTTGATCATTTTTAGGGCATGTGACCAACTTAGGCTCAAGAGTAGGCGTGTGAAAAGTGAGGTGGGAGTAAAACAATCCGTTGGGAGAAAAAATGAGCTGACATGAGCAAAAAGAGAGGGGGCCCCAGCCTTCAGTAGGGTGTGTGTGCAAAACATGCACGACAGGTACCACCTTTGTGAGAGGGGGTTAGGCACTTAAGGGATGAAAAAAGAGAAGGGGGAAGGAATATGAAAATATCCTTGAAAAGATATAATTGTTCAAAATTCAAAATAACCATGAAATATATAAGGATTAATGGAATCCTTATTAGGAAACTCATTAAAAAGGAAAGTTGAGCTTATTGAAAGAAATAAGCTAGCAATGGAAATTAACATAGATGAAGGAAGGTTGAAACAAACCCATGATCAATATGAAAGATATCACATAATAATGGAAGAAGAAAAGGAGAAAGAAAGAGAACAAGCCAAAGAGGTAGTGGTAGAAATTATGAGGAAAGATGATAAACACACCATTGAGGGTGCTACCAAGTGCACCATTGTGGATGCAACCAAATATATGAGGAAAGAGATACCGCAAATAAGTTATAGAATGAATAGGATAATATAAACTATACAAATTATAGAGGGAGAAATCTGGAAACACATGATTTGAAAAAACATCAAAGACAACATACACACTCTCCTGCTTCTTCTTCCTCCTTTTTTAGATAGATAACCTACACAAAAAATTTGCACTCTCTTCTCCTTACAAAGATTCTCTCTTCCAACATTTTCACATGACTCTCTCTCCTCCTTTGACATCAATGGTAAAGGAAAGTTTATATAAATCTTTGATCACTCCCCCTTAGGAGTGCACCCACATCTCATATTGCAACAATGATACTCTCTACTCCCCTTGAGGAGTAGACCTCAATCATCAGTCCAAACAAATAAAGAAACTATAGATCCACTAGACTGATGCACCTCCATGTGCACCTAGTTCAAGGAAGGAGGGGCAGTAACCCCTATCTTCTCCCTAAGATACTCAAAAGTATCCTTCGGATGAGCCTTAGTAAATATATCTACAATTTGGTCCTTATTAGATACATATTCAAGCCTGACTTCATTTTCCAACACTTTCTCCTTCAAGAAATGATATTTGATAGATATATACTTTGTCCTAGAATGCATTACCAGATTCTTTGAAATATTTATTGTACTTGTATTATCACAAAAGATAGGGATAGGTTCATCAAACATCACACTTATATCCTTCAATTTTTTCTTCATCCAAAGTACCTATGTATAGCAAGATGTTGCTGCAATATACTCAGCTTCTACAGTGGATAAAGAAACTAAATCTTATTTCTTGTTTAACCATTAAACCAATCTTCTTCCAAGAAATAAAGCACCACCACTTCTACTCTTTCGATCATCTACACAACCAGCCCAATCTGCATTAGTGTAGGCATTCAAAGTGAAATTAGTATTCTTGGAAACCACAAGCCATAATCCAAAGTACCATTTAGATATCTGAATATCCTCTTCACAACTATAACATGTGTTTCTTTAGGTTCTACTTGAAATTTGGCAACTAAACATACTACATGCATGATATTTGGTCTAGTAGCAGTAACATATAATAGTCCACCAATCATAATTTATACATGCTTTGATCAAATTTAGGAGAATCGTCATCCTTACTCGGTTTGCATCCAGTCACCATAGGGGTACAGACCAGTTTGGAATCATCCATTCCAAACTTCTTCAAAAAAAAATTTAACATACTTAGATTGTGAAATGAATATGCCCTTATCAATTTGATTCACTTGAATTCCAAGAAAGAAATTCAACTCACCAATCATAGACATCTCAAACTATTTTTTCATCTCCTTTACAAATTTCTTGCACATACCTTCATTTTCTCCAAAGATAATATCATCAACATACACCACAAATATCAATATTTTGTTTCCTTTAACTTTGAAATAGAGATTGTTATCTGCAGAGCCTTTATTGAATCCTTACTGTGTCAAATACTTGTCCAATCTTGCATACCATGATTTGGGAGCCTGTTTAAGTCCATACAGTGCCTTTTTCAACTTCCAAACCATGTCCAATTTATTTGATAACTAAAATCCTTCTAGTTGTTCCATGTACAACTCTTCATCCAATTCTCCATTCAGGAATGCAGACTTAACATCCATCTAGTATACTTTGAAGTCTTTATGAGTAGAAAATGCCAAAAACATATTAATGGCCTCCATTCTTTCCACTGGGGAAATATCTCTTCAAAGTCTATTCCTTCAAATTGTGAATAAGCATTGCATATAAGCCTTGCTTTATTTGTTACTACTTCACCATCTTTATTCAGCTTATTCTTGAACACCCATTTTGTACCAATTACATTCTTGTTTACTAGTCTAGGAACTAGTTCCCATGTCTCATTCTTCTCTATCTGCTACAATTCCTCTTTCATTTCTCTAGCCCAATTCTCATCTTTGCATGCTTCACTCATTGTTTTAGGTTATATCTTAGAAAGTAAACACAAATTTACCTCAGTTGTTACTACTTTACTTCTTTTCTTTACACCTTCACTTTTATCTCCAATTATTTATTCTTCCTGATGGTTTTTTTGTACATACTTAAAAGTCTTAGGAATAGGTTTTGGAGTCTCTTCTTCTTCACTCGTTTCTTTTTCTTCCTTATCCTCTTCTTTTACTATTCCATGGATAGGATCATCTGGTTCAACTTCACTTATTTCAATTGGTATGTGCATATCTTCATCAATTTTTACATTTTCACGTTCAACTATCTTTCTTAGTCTTTTATTGAAGCATCTATACGCTTTGCTCTTAGTTTAATATCTAAGGAAAATACCTTCATCACATCTTGAATCAAACTTCCCAAGATTCTCATCATCTCTTTTAATGTAACATCTACTTCCAAACACCTTAAAGTACTTAATAGTAGGAGTCCTACCAGTCCATAGTTCATAAGGGGTCTTATTGTTGTTACCTCTGATCTGAGCTTTGTTAAGAATATAAATAGTAGTGTGGATTTTTTCTCTCCAATATACATAAGGAAAATTTGCATCTTTTATCATATTCCTTGTAGCCTCTTGAATAGTTTGGTTCTTTCTTTCTACAACTCCATTTTGCTGAGGAGTTCTAGGAGTAGAAAAATGTCTTTGTGTACCATGCTCTTCACAAAATGCATGAAACTCACCAAAAGTGAATTCTCCACCTCTATTAGACCTTAAACATTTGATTCTTAGGTTCACTTCATCGCTACCCTTTCCTTGAACACTTTGAATATATCTAGATCTTGAGCTTTTTCCCTAAGAAAAGTAACCCATGTCATTTTGGAGTAATCATCAATCAAAAGAATAAAATACCTATCACCATTAAGACTTCATATTCTTTTAGGACCATAGAGGTGTAAATGAATCAATTCCAATAGTTCAGTAGATGAATATTCCTTTCCTTTAAAACTGCATATTGTTTGTTTTTCCAATTGACAACCTTTGCAAACAATATTGGTAGGCTTTGTAATTCTAGATAGATCTCTAACAACTTCTCTTGAACTAATCCTGATTAGATTATCAAATTTTTCATGTCCCATCCTCCAGTGCCATAGCCAACTTTCATTAATTTGAGAAAAAAGCACTAACCATCACCACTCTTAAGCTGATAGATGTTTCCATATGTTATTCCTATAGCTACTACAGTTTCAGACCCTTTTCTAATCTCACGAGTATTATCCTAAAACACAAGCTTAAATCCTTTCCTACACATTTATGCAACACTCAAGAGATTATACCTTAAGCCCTTAACATAATAGACATCATTAGTATTGTGTTTCCATCAAGACTAAGTATTCCTCTTCCAACAATCTTAGCACCAGAATAATCTCCAAACATAACTAATCCTCCATCATACCTTTCAAGTTTAGTGAACTTACTTTTGTTTCCAGTCATATGATTTGAACATCCAGTATCAATTACCCAATAGCCTTCATCCTATCTAGCATGAAAGGCAGTAACTAAAGTACCTTCCATCTCATCCTTCTTATTCTCCAGACTAAATTCCCTTGCACATCCTCCATGGTTAGTAGATACATATTTTTTCTCCAAGGCTATAAATAAACATTCATCTTTATCATCCTCAAAATTAGACTCATCATCAAAAATTCCAGCATCTTCTCTAACATTAGACAATTTCTTGAACTGTCTATCCTTTTTGTCTTTATTATTATCTATGTTCTTCTTGTTTATAGTTCTATTTGAACATCTTGAAGCATGGTGACCAATACTCCCACAACTGAAACATTTAAAAGGTAACATACTTTTGTACTTACCAGTAACTTTCTTCAACTTCCTTGTAAAGTTTGCTTCCAACTGTTTTGAACCATCACTATCTAGATCATCTCCTATCTTAGTTGCTTTCAAGACTATTTCAGTTTTCTTCTTCTTTTTTTCAAACTTCCTCATCTCAAATGTAGTCAAGGTGCCAAATAGTTTTTATTTAGTGAATTTCTTTAGATCATATTTTTATTCAATAGTAGAGACCTTGTCACTATAATTCTCTAGTAGGGTCATCAAGATCTTCTCTATTACATATTCATCTATCATAGTACCACCTTGATTTTTGACTTCATTTGCTGCAATTTCAACTCTCTAAAAGTAGCTTTCAATGTCTTCACCTTCTTCCATTTTCAAGTTCTAATATCTATACTTTATTGTTAGCTTCTTTGATAATTTGACTCTATCATTTCCTTCATAGATATATTTCAACTTGTCCCATACTTCATAAGCAGTGCCTAAAGAAATAAATTTTGTCTACTCAGTCTTAGATAAAGCACTAAAGATAGCATACCTTGCTTTTTCATTCTCCTCATAGGAAGAAATATCATTTGCAAAAGGACCACTTGTTGGTTCAACATATTTTGACTAAATATTTTTCCAAGTCTTGAAACCAAGAGAGATCAGGTAACCTCTCATTTGCACTTTCCAGTCACTATAGTCAGCTCCATCAAATATAGGGATTTCTTCCATCTGATCTACCTCAAGCAGTTAAGCTCTTCTTCGAGAAACCAAAGCTCTGATACCAATTGTTAAAATGCACAAGACAAATAAGAGGGGGGTGAATTAATTGTATCAAATTACTCACTTCTGATCTTAATTAATTCCACACCCACTTTAATCTATTATTGAGTATAAACATGAAATGAAGATAACAGAAAGAAAATACCAAAGACAATAGATTTAAATGGACAACCCAATGAGGAAAAAACCACGATGAGGATTAACTCACACTATGATAGTAATGCAAAACCAAATACAAAGGCTCACAACCTAGAAAGGACTCACTATCTGGATATAAAGGCTCACTACCTAAAAACAAAGAAAGACAATAGAAAAATCCACCACAATAGGTTCCACACATTCATAGCTTTGATCAAAGAACTGCAGACACCATCATCTCACTGCTTTCAGGAATCTAACACATTGAAGTTTTGTTTCCTTGATTCACACTTTTGCACACTCTTCTCTTCGCACTTGTTTCGCACACTTGTTTTCATACAATTCAAAACATCTTGAATTGCATTTATACAATATTTAACCTTAGAAAATTTATCCAAGATCGGCTACACATTCTTTATCTTACAAATTCAAATTAGGTATGCAACTCAAATTAGGTTCTCACTCTTGTAGGGTTTTGTAATATTTTTAAATCCTCCCTTATAGTATCTTCAAGGTTCTTTGTCTAAGCCAACATTTTATTTCGTTGTTGACTCCTTGTTGCTCATTAATTGTCACATTAAAAACATCTTATGTTGTTCACCACTGTAGGGTAACCGATCACTCGCACCTAGGTCTGAGTTCATTTTATTTTATAAGGATAAATATGGGACTTTTGGACTTTACATTCTTTTCATTTCATGACTTAGAAGCTTTTGAGTCCTCTCGTATCATCCTAGAGGGTCCCCTTCATTAGGACAACTTATGAGCACATGCTTGAAAGTTCTCACTTAAGTTCCATCTGCCATCTCTTTTTATTACATATCGTGAATTGCTTCTGGAGTGTATGTTATGTAATAGCAATAGGTGATGAGTGCCATTTCTCTTTCTCATTCATCAAAGATAGCTTTTGGAGCTCCTGATTTCAATAAGCGATGAGAGATGCTCCTTTGTTTCTCCTTTTATTTCTTATTTCCAATGGCATTTGAACTTCTAATTTGTAATAGCAATAAGCGATGGCCTGATATCTTATGTTCTTCTCTTTATCACTCATCGCAAATGGTTTTGAAGAAGTAAAATTCAAGTGGCGATAAGCGATATGAATGATCTCAAGGGCTTCATGTATCACAGATTGATCTTAAAAGATAAATTTTACATTAGCGATGAGCAATGCGAATAATCAATGTCATCATGAGGATCACTCATTGTTGATTGCTTGCAAAATGTATGAGGAGAGTTAGCGATGAGAGATGGCTCGGTGCTTCAATATCGTTCATCGTGGATTCATGCCAAGGCTTAAGTTCCAAATGATTGATGAGCGATGGAATGCCTTATTCAAGTTTCTTTCACTAATTTGAATTGATCTTATGTGTGATGCCTTTTGTATCATTGATTCTCATGCAGGTGCATGTTTCTTGATCTAGACAATTTTCTATATCTCCTATCACTAATAGGATACAGAGTGTGAAGATACATCAGTGATGTGCAATGGGAGGATGAACGTGATCATGGAAGGGCCATTAATCCAAGGGCTAGGGTTTCATTGCACATATGCTTACATCGCTAATCCAATTGATGAAGGAGGACACATGTCAGTGATAAGCGATGACCAGTGAATGAAAGGGCCATATGGCAGAATCCTAAGGATAGCATATAAAGCAAGAAAGAAAGTAGTAAGGTGAGTTGAGGAACATTGATGTGGTTTTAAAATACGATCAACAACCAAGGTTTGAACATGAATGGCTAGATGATAGTTCACTCGCGTGAACTTATTATCATACATTAATGGTAACATGCTCATCTCTTGGCCTTAGTAGAAGGTAGATACCTAGTTAATTAAGCATTTGGAGTTGCTCGGGAGCGGAAAAGGAGTGCCAAAAGTTGAAGATGTTTTATAGGAAGCTCGGGAAAACTAATATAGTGGAAAGTGCATAAAGCATTCACCTGGGTAAGAAGATTATACATTTCCTTCTAGCTAAACTATGGAAGTGAAATATTTTAGGAAGTCGATAGGGAATTGTGAGGATTGTTTGCTTGTCCATTGGTGGTAATTTTAATTTGGTGATAGGTGTTGGGTCAAAATTTGGGAAAGTATTTTTTCTTTGCAAATAGCTTTGTGTGTTTTCATTCTTGGGAGGGTCTTTTTGACTTCAAGAAATCATAAACCCTAGCCCTCCTCCATTTCAAACATGAGTGAACTAGAGCACAGCGAGTCTAGTATTAGACCAAAAAGGAAGCCAAAATAGAAAAGGGTTAAAAGAATTAAAACTCGGGATGTTTCATCTAAGGTTAAGCCAAAGTCGCCTACAGTAGCTAACCCTACACTAGGTACTCCTGCAAAATCTTCTAGGACTAGAAGTGCAAAGAAGGAAACAAAAATGTTCATGCAAAAAGATTCTAGAGGTATAAAAGAAGGAGGGTCAAGAATTGGAAAAAGACCTACAGGTCAAGTTGTCATAACCACAACATTGATTGATAGTACTAGTCAAATTGCAAATAAACCCCAGCCTTGGAGTGGGTGGCAGCTTTTCCTGTATGATTTCAATAGGCAGTATTCCAATAATCCTGCATGTTTCTTATATGGGTTGAACCTTGGAAAGTTGGCAGTACCGAATGTATTTGTATAAGTGGACTTGATGATGGAACTGGCTAGGCACTATCATCCTATTGACAAAACAATCAAGAATGAAAATGATGATATAATCCTAGAAGTAACAAAGGACAAAATTGTGGAGGTATTTGGGTTAAACCCCAATTATAATGAAAGATTTAGGCGTGCTAAGCTATATGTTGAGTATGAGCATAATAGATTTGGATATACAGATAGGCTGCTTGTTCAACATATACAGAGCAAGAAGAAGTTTCTCCCAAAGGATGTTGAGCCTTTTGAGTGTGAGGAGTTTGTGGATTATTTCAAGAACACTTAATATTGATGAATCAAGTGTTGGCCTGAAATTTTGAGGTATGGATAACCCTTGACTTATTGGTAATGGTGATAGATATATAGAGTCAGAATCAAAATACTATTTATGACTATGTCAATTATGTTGTTGAACAAACGCATGAGAATTTCCTCAATTTGAAGAAGGAGTTACTTCCTTTATATTTCCCTCATTAGTCTATGTTAATACATATGCTCTTATATGAGGGTGATTATAGTTGGAAAATTAAGTTGACATTGAGATTAAGAGACAATGAATATAATGTTTTGCTAGTACAAATGTGGATACACTTTTGGGATCAGGACTATTCCCATTCTGATTATTTCATGTTTTGCTAATATCATAAGGTATGGTATCCTATAAATGATGGGTGTAGCACCTACTCACGGGTTTTCTCCAGCAATTAGAAGTATAATGCGCCCAAAAGATGTACTGGGATCTAAAGCAACGCATAATTGGGTAGACTAGTTTCTTCATTCATAGTACACTTTGATTAAAGCCTATGGAGCTAAGGTGGCACCACATTGTTTACCCCTATATGTCTCTCACAGATTAGATTTTATGGAGCTCATGTGGAAAATTGATGATATGGATTATGAGATGTTCAAGAAGCCTAGGAAGGGTATTGTGGTGAGTCCCCAATGTGTTTTTTCCTACTTCAAAGTTACTGCCCCTAAGGGGTATGAAAAGTTTGGAATCATGGTGAATAACCTCAAAATGCCTTTTAGTGAGGTTAGGATTTTTTATTCAAAAGGATTTGTGGGTGGAACAAGGAGATATAAAAACTTATCAGTGATACATCATGAATTCTTGTATACATATCATGTGTTAAGGAATTTGACAAGTGATGAGGCTACCATAGCTAGAAAGATGTATTGGACTTTCATAATGGACATTGAAGAAAGAATCATAAGGACGAATGTATTTTATGTAAGTCTGTATGATGTGATTGCTAACCCTTTTGAAAGAGCTTTCACTAAGCTAAGGGATTATCAAAGTGGTAATTTTAAGGTGAAGGTGAAGGACGTTGCTATTAAAGCCCATGCTCTCCTACAACAACAACCACAAGCTATGTATATCCCAGAGAAGCCTACATATATCCAATAAATCAGGGAGGAACAAGTAGCAAAACATGTTCCAAGAAATGAGGAGATAGAGAAGGAACTCCATACTCCTAATATTGAGGAAACACATAGTTCAATTGTTCCCCCTGACAGAATTGTCCAATGGCAGTATGATAAGGAAAGTGATGATAATCCAAGGATCAAGGAATGTGATGAATTCCTTGGAGATGATAAGTTTGTCCAATCCAAAGAGTTTCAGGAATTTATGATTCAATAGTGGAATAAGGAGATAAAGGAAAGACTTGAACTAGCTCGGGCTAGTGTTGAACCTTCTCATCAGGAGGAAGCTAAAAAGGCAGAGGAACAAAAGATCAAGGCTGAAATTGTAGCTATTACTCTCATAGAGGCTAGGAAAATTGTCTCGGATAGTGGAATCATGTTGTTACTAGGATGCACTATCACCTCTACTATAGCATGTGATGCAGTGAGAAGAGACCCTCAGGCTTCAATATCTGAACAAAAAAATGAGGATAAAGTTTTTGCATCTAGATATACTCCAAAGTTACATACTCTTGCAATTTGGTCTATGGCACCTAATACTGGAAAACATGAGGTTGCTAGACCAATTAAAGAGGTTTTTTGTTGCTTGGTAGTCAAAAGAGCCACATATATAACTCATGTCCAAGTAGCTAAGTTGACTACTCATGTTGCAATGCTTATTGTGGACACTGCCCATATTTTTGAGACAAAATATGATTCTTTAGTAAAAGAATACAATAAGGCCTTGGATGAGATAAATAAGATGAGGGCCACTTTCCAAGTTACTCAGTCAGTAAGAACAATATCCTTTCCATCCTCTTCCTCCTTAGACTTGCCTATGTAGGATAAGGAAAATTTAGCCTTGAAAATTAAGGATTTGAATGATCAACTGAAAATTGAAAAGGAAAATGTCAAGAAGGCTAAGTATGAAACTATCAAGGTGGAAAATCAGATCTTTGAGGATGTATTAAAGCATAGGGTGAACAATTTTATCAACAAATATGATGATGTTTGGGCTACCTATAAGAATATTCATGAAGCCAACACAAAATATCTTCATGTACAAGAGGCTTTCAAGAATGAGTGGAGTAGTTGGAGTACTAGGGTAGGTGCTTTAAGGGAAATGATGCCCAAAATGAAGGAGGATCCTGAGGCACCTACTAAAATCCCTAAAATTTAGCAAAATATTGATTTGATCAATGAAATGACCACCTTTCATGGAAAATGAGGTATGCAGCTCCAAAATGAGCTAAAGATATTTAATGATGCAATGAAATGTGGTATGCCTATAATATTTAATCACAAAGGTGAGTTACATCAGTTTGAAAAATGGAAAGGGGAATTGGGAGATCTGCTCACATCAACTAAAATGCCTTTTTCTATGGTTGACTATACTTTGTTGAATTTAGATATTAATATGTTGATAGAGATTGAAGCAGGGATGGATATATTTGTTAGGGAGGCTAAAGCATTAATTGATGCTAGGCACACTCAACACAATGAGAAGATATAGATTTTGTTGGATGTGAAGTGGCCCACTGAGGATGAGTATACTACTTGGTTGGAAAAGTATACTAAGTAGGTTTGTATGGGGATGAGATTTGATGTGATGAATAACGGATAAGGGGAATAAAATAATACATAGCCTGAAACTAGTGTAGATTAGGATTTTGATAAAGTATTGAAAAAGATTGTTTTCCCCTCAACATGGAGATTGGTGACACAAGTGTTGATATGGATTTTTCAACCTTATTCCTTTATCTGCTTTCCTTGCTTTGTAAGTTTTTTTGATTGTTTTTCCCTTGGAAAAAAACATTTTGAGCATGTGGGGAATATTTTGAAGTTGTTACAATAAACAAATGATTTCTTTTTTAGGTGGGACCTGATCTCTGCAATGATTAGGGTTAATTTTTCCTCGTGTTTGTTCTTGACACCTGAAGGCTTGAGTGTAATTGAAAAGGAATATTTTTTACAGCGTTCCAATGATGTTTTGATAGGTGTGCTTCCTGGCATGAGGCTTTTTTTTCTCTTTCATCTCTATAAGAAAAAATTTAGGGCTAGGAGCAAGGGGTTGGTTGAAAATTGAGTTATGTAGAAAGTTGTAATAGCAATACATAACATTTTTTAATGTTCTTGTCTTATGTTTAGAGTTTAGTGTCATGTATGTGATTTTGATAACAATATAGAAAATACAATACAGATTAATACCAATTTCATGGATATTATCTCTCCTTGTGCTCATTTTACAAGTTATAAATGAAAGAAATCAATGACTCTTTTGTTTGTATTTGTTGTCTCTCAATGGATGTTTAATTTCATTCTTTCTTATTAGTTCAATGAATTAATGTAAATTCTCGAGTGAGATTAATAACTTGTAAGAGTTGGGTGCTAGGATAGTTTTAAGCAATAATAATCATGAATGTCATAAAGGAATCCTATAATGCAGAGTTTCTTAGAACTGCATTTTCTATTGTTTAAATTTTATCGGGTTATATATAAGTTGATACTGACTCCGTGTGTGGATAAGAGCAATGGTCCATGAAAAGTGTTCATGGTTCAACCTCTTGGTTTATTCAACAGCTAATCATTTTTATTTTATATATTCTCAAATGGATCCCACTATAGTTGTTTTATATTGAGTTTTTTCTTCTCATGTTCCTTATATAACATATCCATAAATAAGTTGCCAACTTATTTGATATTTTGTATTATTGATTGATTTTATGAGAAGCATTTGTTATTGGCAAATATGTTCAAGTGTATTCTTGTGCATTCTTAAGTTTGCATTGTGGGATTACCCTCCCAAGTCTAACAAATCCCAAAGCGTAGGAGTAAGAGTCTCATATCTTTTTACTCATTCGTTGGCCAATCCTCAACCTTGCTAATCACCAAGTTTTGGAAAATTCATAGGTAAGGAGTGAGATTAAGTTTGGTTATAAAAAAATAAACAACACTATGGATAAGAATGAGAATGGACCAAATACATACTTTATTAAGACCCAAAAAATATCTTGGATCAATCACATGTTTCCTTAATCGATGCTTATCCTCCATGTAACATGTAGACACCAAGTCGGCCAAACCTAATGAAAACTCCAATGAACTTTGAAGTACACACATCCACATCAAGATGATGACACATGGATCACACAATATGCTATACCAGATACTGGAACACCTCTTAGAAACCTTCAGATACATCCATAACAACTACAGCAATATTCAAACACAGAACTCTTCCCACCAGCCCACCTAGACCATGCAAACACACAATAGCTCTAGAAAAAGCCTTATGGAGCACCAAACTACAAGCGTGTTTTCCAGAACATAGATAAAATCATTATCAACCATCTTATAGATCTAAAATATCTGAGACAAACCACCAAGAGATTATAGAGTAGAGACATCTCTCCTAGTCCACAGACAAATAGTTTTGCCAAATTGGTTGACACACCGGTGAACTCAACTTTCACTCTTCGTCAACCCAGAAGCTATAACTCGGGATATATTGTCCAATGAAGCCCATAAACAATACTACAGATTTGCACAAGCATAGGATCAACATAGAAGAAATGAAGAGCACATTCAAGACACACACAACAACTCTACTTTTACTATTTATTAATTTTCTCAAAATCACTTGATCTCAGCACACCTACAACACCAAAAAGATATCTTAATGTACTCCCAACATCTCTACAATATCTCTACTATACATGTAACACCTACAACACTTGATTCCTTTCTCTGCAACAACCTGAACTGTGTTCACATCAATGACAACACTACCAAACACATTCATACTTGCAACAAAGATAAATTGTGACCCCAAGCATTTTCATAGATCATATCAAGGGAAGAGTGTTCAAATCACAATTTTATCATGAATTTTACAAGATTGAATATGTAATAAGTAATTGTGCCTCTAATACAAAGGTAAAAATAATGAAATACAAGTGGTGTGTAATTATTATGGGAGATAAGAAAGGAAAAAAGTGACTCAAAATATCAAGGACCATACAAGGAAATTAAAGATACCATCATCACAATGCAAAATATGCTTGATACTATTGCCACTCTTTCTCCCAAGTTTTATGGATCAGCATAAAGGCCAGTTATAGAGGATGTAGAAAGGAGAACAAGAAGCTAAAAAACCTATTCAACAACATGAGGTACTAGTAACAATAGATGTTCCTCCAAAAGTGGCACCAAGGATACCAGGTGGTGTTCAAACCTTGTTTGATTATTCACTTGATTATGTAGCATCAAAGGAGGTGGGAGAAAATGTGATGGACATTGAGAAAGTAAACCAAGTCCCATTTTCTCCACATAGATTAAAAATAGATGATGCTCCTTATGATGGAATGTTGATTGACCTCAATATAGGTAATGCTGTAAATGACATAAAGGTTATAGATTATATATATTTTTTATTAGATGATGATTTTCTTAAGTCCAAGGAACTTAAGTATTTCTTGATTAAGAATAAAAAGGAATTATTCTTCCAAAATTTGAATAAAGAAATGGAGGAAGAAATATAAGAAGAGATTTGAGAAATAACCAAGAAGATCATGCAAGAAGTTGACTTTCATGTCAACAAAATTACCCTTGAGGAGGGAAGATCAATAGTGTATGAGAATGTTTGTTTAATATTTCTAGTTTGGGACTTATGATTGGAAATAGAATTAGATACCATTAGGAGGCAGGATACAAAAGATCAAGTGCTAACATCACAAGAATAGACCAATAATTTGTATTTTTCATATGGTTTTAGCGCAAAGTTTGAGACATTAGCAATATGGGAAGTGACTCTTGAGAGTAAAAATACTCGTGTTGATAGAGACATCAATGAGCTAATAGGAAACCTTATTGTTAGAATATTTGTAAACACAACTACTCCTTCAAAATCATATCTAGTTGTGAGTACTACAATATTTAGTGAAGTAGCAACAAAGGAATTATATGTAGAATTTGACAAGTTAGAGAAGGATCGTATAAAATTAGTTCATGAATACAATAATGTGTAGTCTATACTCCCTCCTTCATATAACATTGTATCTAAACCAACCACCCCTTAATCAAGCTCTATTGATTCAAATTTCCAAGATAAAGAGACATTCTCACTGAGAATAAAAGAGTTGAAAGAGTAATTAAAGAAGATGAAAAAGATAAACAATGATGTGAAAGAAGAGGGTAAGAAAAGAATGGTAAATTTAGTTGATAGTTTATTATGTCATGGACTAGCATGTATCTTGCACAAGTTATATTACACATGGATTGGATAACTTCATTTGAGGAAGGAATATGTTGGTTACCTACACAATTAGGAGAATTTGAAAGAAGTATTAAGCTCATGGATTGCTAGGATATCAATAATAGCAATGATTAATATGCAAGATAAATTTTATCCCAACTCCATTGCCAAATGAGAAAGCACTCATGAACTGCTAAGACTACTAAATGATATATCTTATTATCATGTAAATTTGGACATTCAACTTAAGGGAAAGTTGAATTATTTTGAAGAATTGGATGAGACATTCCTAGGCTTTTGGATGATAATGGAGAGTTTAAGGAATTTGATAAATTGAATTCTAACTTCAACAATATTTTTCCTTATGCACCTTAATTTTTGCGAGTGACAAACCTAGTTCAACTTTGTTAAATATTATCATGGATGAATTAATAAATTTTGAGGAAAATCTAGATAGATTTATCAAAGAAACTAAATAAAATGTAGATATTAGGTATACAACACATGTAAAAAAGGTGACAAAGTTTATTGATTTCCAATGGCCTTCAAAAAAATGTATACTTGATGGTTAGATAAATATAATAGTTAAGTCATCTTTTCATGCCAACATGAGTCATAAGGTTTTGTCTCCATTAGTAATTCAAGGTCACATGTTTCTCCAATGGCTCCAACAATGTTTTTTTCTGCCAAATTTAAAGGGAAATATCTTACAATGGTTGTTACACCAAATTTTTTTCACCAATATTTTGGTTTTCAAATAAAACACATTGCACATGTGAATTGGATCATGAGCTTGCACACTCTCTTTGTCTATAAAATGATATTTGAGCCTCATTGTAAAGGATTTTGGATAGTATTCTTAGTCTATAATGTGTCATACGATATTCCATCCAATTTTCTATAAATAATTCTATGTATAAAAAACACACATTTTAATTGACGAATATATAAAAACATGCTTCAGTGTGTCATAGTCTCTATCTTTGTAATGAATTATTCCTTTATAATAAAATGATCAAGTATTATTTAATTTTTCATTATAAATTTCTTGTATTGTGTATTTTTATTGAAAGATTTTGTTCAGTGAATGAATTAATTTCTTTCATGAAAAATACTGTGGATGTTGTTGTTACAAATGGATTATTTAATAATTTCACACTTTTAGCCCTTCACAGATCATGCTATAGCAAGGTAATAGCATTCAATTGACCATTAAAATGTGTTAGTTTTATATGATGAAAAATATGCATGAATCTTAGATTCTATAGCCCTAGATAGGCACTAAGTTGATTGAAATATTCTTTCTCAAATCCTAGAATTGATTAAACATGATAAACCATAAGCCAATTTTAAGGTATTTATAGTTATTTTACATTCTCATACAAGGATTTGACTACTCATAGGGATAATGTATGTTTTTAATATAATTTGTGATTTTTTGTTGCAATGTATGGGAATTCGTTTGCTATGTATCACTTACTTGTCATAGTGTATATCTTGCATTGATAAGATAAGGGGAACCCACCTAGGCTTTGTAGAGCCTGAAGTATAGAGGAAATTGATCATACAAGTGAGTTTTCTATTTGTTGGCCAACATCCCAATATCTTTAAGCATAAGATGTGGCTAATCTTTAGAATTCATTAAGGAATCAATTGGAAGAACCAATAGGTCCTTTTAGAGAATTGCAAGCTAAATTGTAACCTTTAGTTGTTGAAGATGAAGAAATATAGATTCATATGGTGAAGAATGGATGCAATTATTATCTATTTTTAGATATTAAAATCGCAATGCACCATTTAAGATATATTTGTACCAAGATATCAAAATATGTCAAATAAATAATCAAAATAACAAGAATAGAAATGAAAGAAAATTAATTTAATAATCTAAATTTTACAAAAATAATTTGATAGATCTTTAATTACAATTTTTTTATCGATAGAAAAAATACATATATACACACATATATTTTAAATTTTCTAACTATTTATGAAAGCTAATATACAAATATTTTCAAGACTTTTTTCATATGTATATATATAAAGGAAGAGGGCACCACATTTCTCAAACCACAAATAAAAAACAATCATTTTAATATTAAGTTAAATAATAAAATAATTTTATTAGAAAATTGTATCTAAAATATTTTTTAATAAAATATTAATTCTACACTTAAAATATAAATATTATGTAATAGAATATGTTTAATTATATTATATTAAAAATTATAATAGATTATTGTATTGTCTATTACTCAAAAAATATATTAATTTATTACAATACAAATTTATTAAACTCTAGTTATAATGATATTATTTATCTATTTATAAAAGAATCTATTGATTGAGAATAGACAAATAAGTTAATTTTTTTTATATGCAGGTATAATGGTGCAATATCTATACAAACCCACTATATTATTCTTATTGATAATAGTTATGCTGCAAGAACATCTGAAAGTGGATCGCCAACATTTTCTACAATCATCAATGCTTCTATACAAATAGTTCAACAACTTATATTCACTCCATCCTCCAATGATATCTTAGATGTCATTACTTTTAATGAGACAAATGCAACTACACTATCCTTAACTCCGGTCTGTATATCAATTTTATTTTTTGAAAGCATTTTCTTAGTGAGAACGATATCTTATCTCATTGTATATTTTCTATATTTTAGCATGTGATAGTTAAAGTGAGCAAACCTCATTTTCTTTTATTTTTAATGAAAGATTTTATATATACATGTGTGTGTGTGTGTTAGATATTAAGATTTAATTATGAGATAAAAAAATGTTCATCAATACGTATTAAGTTCATAGAATATATCACAACAAAAATGTTTTGGATTATCATATTTCCAAATCAAATGATGATTTTAATGAATGATAAATATAGATAGACAAAAAGAGATATCTTGGAGTACACAATTTCTTTCACTAGATTGTAGGATACAATAGGTACATGGGGTTTAGATTCTTTACAATTTTAGATATTTATGGATATTTCTTCTTCAAATTATAAAATAGAAAACATTGTAAAGTTGTAGAAACTACAATTGAAGAGTTTATGGATATACATAAGAAAAATAAATACAAGTAATAATATGTTTGTGTCAAGTTCGAGCTTTTAACTTAGCTATTTTATTTTAAAAATATTAGAGGTTATACAAATTATTTTTATGATGAAGACTATAATTAAAATGATACATAAATATTTTAGTGTTGAATAAATATATTGGAATTCATTTTGCAGTATTTTATAGCTAAGCAGTGTTGGAAAGACTGACAAGAAGACAACTAGATAGAATTTTTTAGCAACAATAATTCTATTATATTCAAAGTTTGATTCATGTATAAAGATTTGATCTCTTCCACCTCTCTAATTCTTACCTTTAATGAGAAGTTGAAAGGTTGAATTATTTTTCTTCTATGCTCAAGAGATAGAATAACAATCATCACACTCTCTCATTCAAGGAAAACCCTAGAGATCTCAATCTAAAGTATGCAAAAGAGAAAGAGATCTTGCAATAGTTTTATCCTAGGGTATGATTATAAACTAAAGAGGGGTTCACCACCAAGTTAGGGCTTGGAAAGACATGAAATACAAGACCTAATGCTAAAACCTAATGCAATGAAATACTTCACTAAATGACCTAGAAAAGAATGTAAATCAAAACAAAAAGCTGAGAAATGAAAGGTGTGCACCTAGAAACCTAAAGAGAATTGGATGAAGATCTGAAATGCTAAAAAAACTGATTTTAAAGTTGATTGGGACTCATACACTAGACTAGGTGATTTAGTCTCAGATTAGAGTTTTTAGGCAGGAACAACTTTTTGATAGTCTAGATTCTAGATCTGCAAAAATCTAGAAATTAACCTATACTGAGACTCATACACTAGAAGTGGAGTATTAGTCCAATTACGGATTTCTATAAATTCAAAGTCTGATTCTATTCCTCAATATTTTATTTGTCCTTTCCAATTGATTTCTAGATCTGAAACCCTAATTTACAACCTGTAGATGTCTTCCAATGATCTCCAATGCAAGGTAACAACTTTGAACACTTTGACAACTTTCTCCAAACTTTATCTTCAATGTGTCTTCAACATATACTTGAAAATCACACACCAAAGAGAGGGAAAAATGTCTTTTTATTAGTGGAAAGGGGTTTTCCTTAGTCAAACCTTGTTTTGGTAATCAAACCTTGAAATGAAATAGGAATGGAGAATGGTGAATGAACAACATGCAATTTTACAACTCACCAAACCATAGCAATAGAGTGTTTCAAACATGTATGAAGTTGCTTCAATGGATGTAGATCTAGACTCTGGCTTGAATGTGACAGATCTTGAGTTGAATGCTAGCTTGAATCATGAAACCCTACATCACAATTGTTAGCTCAAAAACAAACATGATCCATGATGACTTTGACATGATGCTTGATACTTGAATAATTCTCTAAAACACTTGATAATATGCCCTTGAATGCTCTTGTGAACTCAAATTTACTATAAGAATTCTTATTAAACTTGCTAGGTCACTTGATTTCTTGTTAGGAGAAAAATGAGTGAAA
Source organism: Sequoiadendron giganteum (assembly GCA_007115665.2). Taxonomy (NCBI): domain Eukaryota; kingdom Viridiplantae; phylum Streptophyta; class Pinopsida; order Cupressales; family Cupressaceae; genus Sequoiadendron; species Sequoiadendron giganteum. The sequence goes on along the minus strand of CM021100.1, from coordinate 869,910,418 downwards.
TAACCTTATATTTATATTTTTTTATGTCTGATTTCTCGAAATTACAACACTATGCACCGACATTAGATTTAGGAGGATAAAATCCTATGAAGAATTTAAATTAAATTTGATTTTGGGCCACACAGGACTCATATGCTAGAAGTGGCATATGAGTCCCATTAGGAATTAATTATGGCGCCATTTTCAAAAATTCTTAGAAAGGCATGAAATTCATATCAAGGCCCCAAACCCTAGGTGGGACTCATATGCCCAAGGTGGTGTATGAGTCCCAGATCAACAAATCTGGTCCACACAATTTAAAAAACTTGAATTATGATTGGATGTTAATCTATGCCAAGATTATCCTCAAAAAGATGCATCAAATGAGGCTTGTAGATGCAAAATAAGGCCAATTAAAGCATAAAGAAGCCCAACAATTTAACAAAAGCCTAGAAAAGTGTGAAAGTATGTTACAACACTTTGCAACACCCTAAATAAGGCACAATTAGGTTCATGCAAGTCAACCTAAGAGGAATTCATCTGCATCCCAATCGTGTTTGTCGTATACATAAGGTGGACAACTAGTCAAAGGGACAATAGCAATTGTCGAACTAGGGTCATTACTAATTTAAACACTCTTCTTATGAGAATTATCATTTAAGCTCATGGAAGAGGGAAAATATGTATTCAACTCATTATGCACCTCCTCATCAATTTGAGTAATCTCTTCATAATCATCTAAATTAATCACAAGAGGAGGTTGAATGATAATGTCCAAACATGGGTTTGGTTCTTGTTTTGATTGAATTATAGGATATTTTTCTTTCGAGAAAGGGGTAGACTCATCATTCATTACTCCAGTCAAGTTTTGATATTGATTTTCTTTATTTATTTCTTCATTTAACTTTCGAGGAAGGGCACGACATCTACGCCTATGCTCTCTAGCACCTCTATTTCTTTTAGTTAGTTTTTCAAGTTGTGTTTGTGTAGGAACGACATGATCAACCATATGTTTATTTTCTTCCCTAAGGGGAGGAACTGAAGGATTCATGTAAGGTTGTTCAACCACATTCTCTTTGACTTTGTAAACTTGTTTTATTCTAGGAAGTAATGGGACTGGTTTTGTTATCTCTTGGTATTTTGTAGGAAATGGGTGAAGGTTTTGTCTTAGGTTGGTCTTGGTTGTTTGGCATGTCTTTTGGTTAAATCATGGTTTCATCAAGGATGGTAGGTTTGGTCATGGGTTGAGGCATGTTTTCAAGGGAAATTTTTTCTATGCATTTCGCCTTGAAATTTTGGTAGGATTTGAAAAAGAAGTATTCGTGAGGTTTAATAGATTCCATAGGCTTGGGCTAGAAGAATTCTAATGAAAAGTTTCCATGGGAAGACAAAGGATTAAAACCACTATGATGCACAATGAAAATTTCATTGTCAAAGGGAAACTTTAAGCATTTATACACAACCGATGGGATGAAATTCATGGAGCATAGCCATGGATAGCCTAGCTTCACACAAAATTGATCTAATATCGATATGATGGAGAATGAGACATCTAGCATTTTCAGTCCTACTTCCAAAGGTAAGGTGATTGATCCCATCATAGGGCAAGTGAAACCATTATGTGTCTTGATCCATGCTTTCGGTTTATCATATGTTTCTTGGTAGAGTTCATGTAGAAGTAAGAATTCCTCAGTGATCACATTCTCTCCATAGATGGGATCTATTAATTGTTGGGTGTTGTGGTTGTGTTTCTGATATGTGATTGTCATTGATGCCAACACTATTAGCTTTAATGTCTCTAAGATTGTATATGTCAAGGATATTGAGAAAATTGTAATAAAATATGTTATAGGTTGTCTATGAAGCAGTGAATATCAGTATAATGGAAATTTTAGTATGTTGATGGTGAGGAATTATGGATTAAAAGGTTTTTTTTCAATTCTATCTAGTTTATCCATCAAAAGTTTCAGAGGTGCGCTTGAAGGTTTGAGCAAGTTATGAGTTTCTATGTTTCGACAAGTTATTTTGTTATTGAAGTTGGTATTCCTGGAAGAAGATAATTTGATTTTGGTAATATGAGTTATTTTTTATGCTGTTGTGGTGTTTATGGATGTTTCTAGATCATTCTCTATCTGTGTTGCACATCTATATTGATCGTTGTGCTCGTAGTCAATGATTTTCTCTCGTGTCTTCATGTTTTTCATGTTCATGGCTGACAGGGTGATTGAAGCATGTTGTGGATCTTTGAGGAAGAATCTTTGAAGGTGTTTTGTGTTCAAGGACATTTTTTTGGGTCTTTACTATGTTGTGGCCCACATTGGTAGATTTGCATTAATAATATTTATTATTTTGGGCCGATAGTTTGCATTCATCTTATTATTTTGTTGAAGTCGACATGAAGTGATGTAATCACTTGTTGCAGATATGTATGAGCAATTGTTTATCTCATTTGATACATTATTTGAAGTGTATGAGTGTTATATGTGAATAAAGATCAGATCATTCAAAGGTAGAGAAGAGTGTGAAGAAGAGTGAAGAAAATTGAAGAATTGTTTATGTGCTTAACCAGAACTGTAATCAAGCATTAACAGATGCTACTTTCTCATTTCAAGATCTCCAAATGGATATAATCTAAATATTTTTGTAAGATATTGAGTCTTCCCTTGGACAATAAGCCTCTTTTATTTGAGTAGTGAACTCTACGTAGTGTGCCTAAATGCATGTGCATTCCCCATTTATTCTTCTTATACTTTTAACAGAGTATAAACTTGTGGATTAACCAACACCATGGTTTTTCCCCTAACAGGGTTTCTACACAAAAATCTTGGTGTCATGTGTATTTCTGATGTGTTGTTGATTTATGTTTTCATGGTTATTAATCAGATCTAGGAATAAGGGTTAATAAAGTTAATAAGTTTGAAATTCTATGACAACTGATTCACCCCCCTCTCAGTTGTCTACCCTTGTGTTGTAAACAATTGGTATCAGAGCAAGTTCCTTGGAAGAATTTTAATAGTTTGAGGTGATCTGGCATGGTGACATATAAGAAGGATAGTCTAGGATTTGATGGAACAAACTATTCTCTATGGAAGAATCGAATGGAGTGTCATCTAAGATGAATTGGTGAATCTTGTTGGAACATTACAAGTAATAGGTATGTTATTCCTCTTAATGGTCCTACTACTACTGCTAATATTAGGGATGTTGAATACAATATCAGGGCTAAGGAAGCATTGTTGAGTGCTTTTGACTAATTTTGAGATGACGATTGTTATGGATCTGAAGAATGCTTATGAGATCTAGGAAAAGTTGGAAACTTGGTATGAAGTTGATGCAAATGTGATGATTTCTAAGCTACAAAGTCTAAAAGGGAAATGTGAGCTATTGAAAATGGGTAATGATGAGAATATTACTACTTTCATGCAAAGAGTGAATGAACTTGTGTATGGTATCAAATGTGTTGGTGCATAGCTGGATGAATCAAATATTGTTGCTAAAGTGCTTAGATCCTTGCCTAATGCATACAAAATCAAAGCTATAGCTGTTGAGGAACTCCGAACTATGACAAATGTAACCAAAGATATGTTGATTGGTAAATTTACTACTTTTGAGTTGAGTGAATTCGGTGATGCCCTTCCTAAGATAGAATTTGCATTCAAAGCTACTACCTTCGGAAGAGACAAGCAATGATATGATCCAAGAAAAATATCTTCTAGAAAGGTATTCAAGTATGAGGAAGAAATGAGATAGATTGAAGAAGAAGAAAGAGAACTGAATGAGCTTGAAGCACTTATTGTCAAAAGAGAAGCCAGAGGAGAAGCTAAGTATAAAGGAAAGTTTCCTATTAAATGTTTTTCTTGCAATAAGATAGGTCATTTTGCATGAAGGTGTCCAGAAAGAGTCCCTAGGCCAAAATATAACAAGCCTAGATTTCAAAATAAGTGTTATTTTGTTGTTGGTGAAGGTGTGACAGATGATGAATCTGATAAAGGGAATGTAAGTGAAGATGAATTTGTATTTATTTCTATCAAAGAAAATAAACCTGTATCTAAGGAATCTACTAGTTGTACAAATGTGGAGAAATCCCTAGTTGCTCGAGTTGAAGAGAAGGATGAATGGGTAATTGGTAGTGGATGTTCACATCACATGATAGGTGATAAAAGAAAATTTGTGAGCTTGGAAAGTATGATGGCGGTGTTGTAATATTTGGTGATAACAATGGTGGTATAATCCGTGGCAGAGGATGTATTTCTTTGATGGTAAGCATAACACTAATGATGTTCTTTATGTGGAAGGTTTGAAGCATAATATTTTAAGTGTAAGAAAGATGGTTGATAAGGGATACAATCTTCAATTCAAGGATGGAAACTGTATAATATTGGGAAGTTCTAGAAATGTGATTGCTTTAGGCACAAAAACAAAAGGTAACATTTTTCACTTGAATGTTGCTAGTAAAAGTTTTTTGATTGTTGAAGTTCATGAAAGTTGGTTGTGGCATAGGATAATGTGTCATGTAAACTTTAATAGTATTATCAAGATAAGTTCTACTTAGGTAGTGAGAGATCTTCCTAAGTTGGTAAAACTCTCTAATGCCATATCCAAGGAATGTTAGTTATGAAAGCAATCTAGAATATCATTTCAAAGAAAACAACATTGTTCAAATGAATTGTTGGAGCTTGTGCATACTAACTTGTGTGGTCATGCTAGAATCAGAATTTTGCAAGGTTACAGGTATTTCATGTTGCTTATTGATTATTATTCTAGGATAATGTGGGTTACTTTCCTAAGGGATAAATCTAAAGCTCTAGAGAAGTTCAATATTTCCATGGCTATAGTTGAGATAGAGACAAATCTGAAGATTAAATGTCTAAGATAAGATAGAGGTGGTGAATTCACTTCCGGTGAGTTTAATTCTTTTTATGAAGTGCATGGGATAAAGAGATAATTATTTGCACCGTGGACCCCTCAGCAAAATGGAGTTGTGGAAAGGAAGAACATGACAGTTCAAGATGCTACTAGAACTATGATGCAGGAAGGAAATGTTCCTCATATCTATTGGAGAGAAGCTATGAGTATTGTTGTTTATATCCTCAACCAGGTACAAATCAAAGGTGATACTAGTAAGACCCCTTTTGAGCTATGGTTTGATCATAAGCCTAATGTTAGATATTTCAAAATCTTTGGGAGTAAATGCTACATCAAAAGAGACAAAGATATAGGAAATTTTGATGCTAGGAGTGATGAAGGAATATTTCTTGGTTATTCTACTAAGAGCAAGGCCTATCGGTGCTACAATAAGAGATTGAAGAAAATGGTTGAAAGTGAAAATTTTAAGGTTGATTAAGACATTGCTAGACCATCTAGAACCAGTGGATATCATTCTGATGATCAAAATGATAGTACAAACAAAGTTCGGACTTTAAATCAAGTTTAGATCATTTTGATGAATCAAGAAGATCAAGAGGAAGGAGAAACTAGTCAAAGTATAGGAGAGAGATCACAAGAGCCTAAAATTCAAGAACAACCTAAGACTCCATGGTATGTGAGATTAAATAATTCAAAAAATTAGATTATAGGTGATAAGAACAAAGGTGTCCAAACTAGGAGAATAATTGCAGAAGAATATTGTTTGATATCAAAGACTGAGCCAAGTAATGTAAATGAAGCATGCAAAGATGAACATTGGATCGAAGCAATGAAAGAAGAACTGCAAAAAATTGAGAAGAATAATACATGGACTCATGTTCTTAGATCTAAGCATAAAAATGTAATTGGAACTAAATGGATCTTTAGAAACAAGCTAAATGAACAAGGTGAAGTTATCAGAAACAAAGAAAGACTGGTATGTAAAGGATATTCTTAGATGGAAGGAATTGACTTTGAGGATACTTTTGTCCATATTGCTATAATTGAAGTTGTGATACTATTTCTTGCCTATGCTAATTACAAAAACTACAAGGTTTATCAAATGGATGTCAAGTCAACTTTTCTAAATGTTGAATTGGAAGAAGAAGTGTATGTTGAGAAACCTGATGGATTTCAATTGACTGATCATGGAGATATGGTGTGTCGGTTGAAGAAATAATTGTATGGTCTCAAGCAAGCCCCTAGAGCTTGGTATGCCAGATTGGACAAGTATTTGTTGAAGCTTAGATTTAACAAAGGTATTGTTAATAGTAATTTGTATTTTAATATTGATGATGATAAAGATTTGATTGTGGAAGTCTTTGTTCATTATATCATTTTTGTAGGAGATGATGTTTTGTGTATGAAATTTGTTGATGAGATGCAAAATGAGTTTGAGATGTCAATGATTGGAGAGATGAAATTCTTTTTGGGATTAAAAATTACTTAGTTAGATAAAGGGATCTTTATATCTTAGTCCAAGTATGTCAAAGAATTGCTAAAGAAATTTGGTATGGAAGATTCAAAGCCAGTCGGTACACCCATGGTGACCGGATGTAAGTTGACAACAGATGATGATTCTTCGAAGGAAAATCAGACTAGATACAAATCAATGATTAGTGGATTACTTTATTTTACTCAAACTAGACCTGATATCATTAATGTTATATGTATTGTTGCAATATTTGAAGCCGATCCTAAGGAATCTCATGTGACTTCTATAAAAAGAATTTTGAGATACTTGAAGGGAACAATTGACTTTGGCCTATGGTATGCTAAAAATGATTATCTTACTTTAAGTGCTTTTACTGATGTTGATTGGGAAGGAGATTTGAATGATAGGAAAAGTACCAGTGGTGGCACATTTTTCTTGGGAAAGAAGTTGATTTCGTGGTTAAGTAAAAAGCATAATGCCATTTCTTTGTCTACTGTAGAGGCAGAATACATTGTTGTTGCTAAAAATTGTACTCAAGTATTGTGGATGAAGCAAATGTTGAAAGATATTAGAGTTGTGTATGATGAACCTATTGCTATATTCTGTGATAATTCAAGTGTAATTAACATTTCTAAGAATTCGGTGTTGCATTCAAAGACCAAGCATATATCTATCAAGTACCACTTTTTGAGAGACAAGGTGAGTGATAAGGAATTCAAACTGGAGTATGTGCCTAGTAAGGAACAGATTGCAGACATATTTACTAATCCATTGCCTAAGGATACTTTTGAGTATCTCATAGGGAAGTTATGGGTGATTACCCCTCCAAATCATAACTAAGATGTAAGACATTGCATTGGTGTGGGAATTTCACAGTCATATCTTGATTTGGATTGATGTTTTCATGGATGCTACTCAAGGGGAGTAGTCAAATGATTTAGATATGTGGTTTAGAGCATGTGTGTATCTTTTTCGTTGATTTCAAAGGGGGAGAAAAGCAATGTGAAAAACAAGAAATTATCTGAGGAAAAGAAGTCAGAACCTAAGGGGGAGTAAGTGTTGAAGCTAGTTGCGTTGATGGTGTTTTTCACATCAAGGGGGAGATTGTTGGATGTTCTGGTTGTGTTTCTGATATGTGGTTGTCATTGATGTCAACACTATTTTCTTTAATGTCTCTAAGACTATATATGTCGAGAATATTGAGAAAATTATAATAAAATATGTTACAGGTTGTGTGTGAAGAAATGAAGATCAATATGATGGAAATTTTAGTATGTTGATGGTGAGCAGTTGTGGATTAAAGGGTTTTTTTTCAAGTCTATCTAGTTTATCCAACAAAAATTTTAGAGGTGCTCATGAACATTTGAGCAAGTTATGAGTTTTTGTGTTCCGATAGTTATTCTATTACTAAAGCTGGTATTCCTGGAAGAAAATAATGTGATTTTGGTAATCTGAGTTGTTTCATATGCTCCTCTAGTGTTTTTGGATGTTTCTATATCATGCTCTATCTATGTTGCGCATCCGCATTATTCATTGTGCTCGTGGTCGATGTTTTTCTCTTGTGTATTCATATTTTTCATGTTCCTAGTCAACAAGATGATTGAAGCGTGTTGTGATCTTTGACGAAGAGTCTCTGAAGGTTTTTTGTGTTTGAGAACATTTTTTTGGGTCTCTACTATGTTTTGGTTGACCTGGGTAGATTTTCATTAATAATCTTTATTGTTTTGGGAAGACAGTTTGCATTCATCTTATTATTTTATTGAAGCCAACATGAAGCGATGTAATTACTTGTTGTGGATATATATGAGTGACTGTTTATCTCATTTGATGCATGATGCAAAGTGTGTGAGTGCTATGTGTGAATAAAGATCAGATCATTCGAAGGCAGAGAAGAGTGTGAAGAAGAGTGAAGAAAAGTGAAGAAGTGTTTATGTGCTTAACCAAAACTGTAATTAGGCATTAGCAGATGCTAATTTCTCAACTCAAGATCTTCATATGGATTTAATCTGAATATTTTTGTAAGACGGCGAGTCTTCCCTTGCATAGTAAGCCTCTAGTATTTGAATAGTGAGCTCTAGGTAGTGTGTCTGAATGCATGCACAGTCCCCGTGTATTCTTATTATACTTTTAACAGAGTATAAACTTGCGGATTAACCTCCACCATGGTTTTTCCCCTAACAGGGTTTCCACACAAAAATCTTGGTGTCATGTGTATTTTTGATGTGTTGTTGATTTATGATTTCATGGTTATTAATCAGATATGAGAATAAGGGTTAATCAAGTTAATAATTTTGAAATTATATGACAACTGATTCACCCCCCTCTCAGTTGTCTACCCTTGTGTTGCCAACATTAATATCCCATTAGTGGGCTTATCATAGATTCGGCCGGCTATGTAAAGAGAACCATCGAGTGCATGTTTAAGTATATCTTTACAAGAGAAAGCAATGTCAAGAGGCTATTTAGTTCAGCCCTTACGATGTTGAGTTTTAACCAATGCAACCAAACCATTGATAGGATTTTGTTCTTGTTGAATGGTTTTCTTCGTTAGGACTTTGTTGAGTTGTATCTATGTTCTCATCATCCATGTCAACATTCATCACATCAATCTTTGTAGTTTCACAGCTTTGAAAAATGAAATATTATGTTTCATCATGGGGTCGGTAAAGATTTTTAAGTTTTGGTTAGGAGGGGCAGCAAAATTATTTCCTTGATCATTAACACCTCCAACGAAAAGCTAACCAAAATCAATCAGGTCTTGCACAAGATGTTTAAGATGCTTACAATGTTATATGTCATGTCCATTTTGTCGATGATAATGACAATAAGTATTTGATCTAATTTTAGAGGTAAAGGCTTATTAGGATTGGGTGTTTTAATGGGAGGCAAGGTGATCATTTGTTGTTCTAAAAGTTGGGACATCGTGTTATGAAGGGTGTTAGGGAGGGAGTGAATTATATTTTTGGGTCCCCATAGTTAAATGGTACCATTGCTTTTATGGTAGCTACTTGGGTATTGACTTGTTGAGTTTTTTGTTGAGGGGGATTTAGTTGAAGGAATCATTTATCTTTCTTTCTAAAACATTGGTATTTTTCTTGGTTTGCGGGTTTAGACTTCTGAGTTCAACTAGAAGTGGACTTTGCATCATGATTACTGACTGAGTTTTGACAATCATAGAGGATAGTACATAAGTGCATGAAGGGTAATTTCATCATGGTAAGCTTATCTTGTATCTTAATTTCCAAATTCATTTATGAGCATATCTTGAAGGTGAGGGTGAGGGACCTTTATGTTGATTTGGGAATAAAGTCATTGATAGCACAAAATAAAGTTGGTAATCTTTTCTTCTTTTTGCTTACATCTCATCAAATCGGCCAATGTCATATTAGGATTCATATGAACTTGGAAATGGTTGATAAACTCAATAATTTCATTAAATGAATGAATTGAGTTGTTCGATAACAAAGAAAACCATTCTAAGGTAGTAACCTTCAAGGATCTAGGGAAAATTTTAGCCAAACGCTTGTCATCAAAGCCAAAGTCACTACATAAAGCCGCGTAAGTGGAAACATGGAACATGATTAGAAGGATCTCCTTTCCCCCCATATTTCTCAAATCTAGGCACCTCTACACCTTATGTCATCAGTGTTTGTATTATCTCCAAGCACAAAGGACTACTTTTGACATAATATACAAGTGGGCCATTTTTATTTTGGTTGATATTGGAAACTTGTTTTTGAAGGGATGAAACGGTTTGCAAAATTTGGTTTGTGAGAGGGTCCTTGTTTGTATTGTGAGATCGAGGTGAATATGGTGGAGGTGTGTATATTTTTGAAGGACAAGTTAATGGAATGCTTATGAGTGATAAAGTGGTAGGAGATATGACATGTAATGCCACAAAGGTACTAGGGATACTAGTGGAAATACCTAAGGAAGGGATCACATTACTAGTCAGTTGCATTGTTGTTTTAACTTGAGGGTTGGTATAGGTAGGAATAGAGGAAATTGTTGTAAGAGGAGGAATTTGTATTCCTATTTGACTTGTGACATTTTTCATAGGTAAAGGACAACTAGTGCTTGAGGGAAAGTGTTTTCCAAAGATTTGAACTATGTTACGCACAAGGTCAAGTCTGTCTTCATTTTGAAGAATGCAATGAATGTTATCTATGGTATGAATAGCAGTAGTTGAAATGTTCTCGGTACTTATTTGATTTTTTAGGTTTTCTAAGTCTTCATGAATTTGGATTATTTTTTCTTGTAGAACACTAGCAACCATTTTTCAACATGTGTTACACTACTTGAAGGAAAGGAATTGTTAAGGGTATGGTCCATACCTAGTGAACTAGTCTCAATACTAGGAGTGAAAGAGCTAGAAAACCAAAGATCCACAACAATTGTGCTATCATGGGAAGACACGAGTCTCAAAATTCATCTCACTATAGTATTAGCAATAGGACACCAAGTAGAAATGATCATGCAAGGGATATTAAATGCAAGATGAATGCAAATGCAATTTAAGCTAAATACAATGAAATAAATATAATAGAAACTCTATAAACTAAAACATAAAGTTATCAACAACAAATATGAGCATAAAAATAGTTTTAAATTTTAGAAAATGTAGTTCAAAATCTGCACTGGGACTAAATCACCCAGAGGTGCATATGAGTCCTAGTGAGGGTTTTTTTCAAAATAATTAGAAAATTTCAAGTTATTTTTATTCCTTTTAGTTTGTATGATCTATAGAATAAATGCAAATATAGTTTTCAGATAATTTTCAATGATGTAAGATGCAAAAATGCAACCTATATGCACTTTCACTAATGCAAGACTTAGAAATCTTAGAATGCCAGTTAACTAATGAAAACCCTAATGAATGCTAATGCAAGAAAGATATAGGATGATGATGCACTGTGAATCAGAATAATGATGTTCTAAATGCAGGTTCACCAAAATGAAAGGTTGCTTTTTTTTGCTTCTATGCTCAGGAGATAAAATAACAATCTTCACACTCTCTCATTCAAGGAAAACCTTAGAGATCTCAAACTAAAGCATGCAAAGGAGAAAGAGATCTTGCAATAAGGTTGTCCTAGGGTATGATTATAAACTAAAGAGGGGTTCACCACCAAGCTAGGGCTTGGAAAGACTAATGAATTTCAAGACCTATTGCTAGAACCTAATGTAATGCAATACTTCACTAAATGACCTAGAAACACATGTAAATCAAAACAAAAAGCTGAGAGATGAAAGTTGTACACCTAGAAACTTGAAGAGGATTTGATGAAGCTCTAAAATGCTGAAAACACTAATTTTAAAGTTGAATGGGACTCATATGATAGTGTAGATTCTAGATATACAAAAATTTGAAAATTAACCTATACTAGGAATCATACACCAGAAGTGGCATATCAGTCCAGTTAGGGTTTTCTAGAAATTCAAAGTTTTATTTTTCTCCTCAATATCTGCTCTATCCTTTCCAATTGATTTCTACATCTGAAACCCTCATTTGCAACCTATAGATGTCTTCCAATGATCTCCAATGCAAAGTGACAACTTTGAAAACTTTGACAAATTTCTCCAAACTTTCTCTTCAATATGTCTTCAACCTAGACTTGCAAATCACACACCAAAGAGAGGGGAAAATGTTGTTTTGTTAGTGGAAAGGGGTTTGCCTTTGTCAAACCCCATTTTGGTAATCAAACTTTGAATTAAATGAAATAGGAATGGATAATGATGAATGAACAACATGCAATGTTAAAACTCACCAAACCCTAGCAATAAAGTTCTACAAATGTATGAAGTGGCTTCAATGGATGTAGGTCTAGACTCTCGCTTGAATGTGATAGATCTTGACTTGAATGCTATATTGAATCATGAAACCCTACATCACAATTGTTAGCTCAAAAATAAACATGATGCATGATGACTTTCACATGATGCTTGATACTTAAAGAATTCTCTAAAACACTTGATAATATTCCCTTGAATTCTCTTGAATGCTCTTGTGAACTCAATTTTTTATACGAATGCTCATTCAACTTGCTAGGTCACTTGATTTCTTGTTAGGAGAAAAATATGTGAAACAACCTTGTATGTATACTTGTTTATGTCCAATTTCCCAAATTACAACACTACAAGCCAACATTAGATCTAGGAGGATAAAATCCTACCAAGAATTTGAATTAAATTTTATTTTGGGCCACACATGACTCATACATTGGCCAAAAGTGGCGTATGAGCCCTAAAATCCTACCAAGAATTTGAATTAAATTTTATTTTGGGCCACACATGACTCATACATTGGCCAGAAGTGGCGTATGAGTCCTATTAGGCATTAATTATGGGACCATTTTAAAAAATGCATAGAAAGGTATGAAATACATGTCAAGACCCACAACCCTAGGTGGGACTCATATTCCCAAGGTGGCATATGAGTCCCAAATCACCAAATCTAGGCCACACAACCTAAAAACACCTAAATTATGATTGGATGTTGATTTATGTCAAGATTATCCTCAAAAACATGCATTAAATAAGGCTTGTGGATGCAAAATAAGACCAATTAAAGCATAAAGAAGATCAATTATTTTAAAAAATCCTAGAAAAGTGTGAAAGTGTGTTACAACACTTTACAACACCCTAAATAAGGCACAATTAGGTTCATTTGGGTTTCAAGGGCCCAAGACCTAATGTGAGTGTTTTAAACATATTACAACACTAAGTCAAGGCATCATTAAGCTTAATTTTATAAGAAGGGCCCAAACAAGTGTGAAAATATCACGGGTGACATTTTTTGACACCACAGACATGTTCACTCATAATATAAAAAGTATTAAAAAAAGTGGATAAGGAGAAGGGTAAATTGTACTTAAATATGTTAGATTCAAGGACGAACAAAATATGTTTCTTGATATATATATTTATATTTAAATAAAAGTGACATGGCCACTATAAGGATTATATTGAAAGAAAAAGTGTTTATGCATAGTTAGAGAATGAAACAAAATATTGAAAAGAATTCTTCCAAAGTTACATAAACCACATGCTTAATTAGTAAAAATTTAGATGAACTAGAAAGATCAAAATGGGGAGGAAAAATGGGATTACATGAGGATCCTCAATAACATGCTTAAGAAAGAAATGGATATATTGAATAAATTTTGAACATTAAAATAGAGATTTACCCACTATAGGTCAAAGATTATTGAGGTAGGAACTAAAATCAGAAGGATTGTCACCAACCAAACCATATGCCATTGCACACAACATTGAGAGATGTGAACCATTAGATAGTAGTGTGACATGATCAAATAAACCAACCACCACTAGATTACCATAATTGAAGTCATATGTATCCAATTCCAAAACAATATTGGGTAGTTAAAAAATATGATATAGAATGTAAGTACCAACCAAAAAATTAACCAATTTGGCACACCATAAGACGTCCATGAGATTAGAAACAAACAATGAAGCCAAATCATTCGAAAGAGACACTAAATGATTAAAAAAATACTCCCAACCAATAGATAAAATTAAAGATTCTTCCACTTGAGGGCAATGAAAAAATACCAACAAAGCTTAATCCTTGAGAAGGGGATATTATCCCTAGTTTCCCAATGTTGACAAGGTATGAAAACCCTAAACAAAGAATCCATGAAGTGAAATTACATAGAAGCTGGCAATGAAGAAGTATGGAACCGCAATATTGTGAATGCATTTCCAAATTCAAAATAGCATAAAAAACATAGCATGGCCTTGGAGATCCATTGCACATGCAAGATCTCAACCATAAATTTTGGAGACACATCTTAACAAAATTTCTATCAAATAGCAACTTCCCAAAGATTTCATTTAACCTTGCACATGTGACACTCACAATGTTAGATAAAAAACCTTTATGAGGCTATTACATTAGCCAGTGGAAATGGTGGTTGACAGTCCTAAGCCACTTATTTTGTGCAAGCCAAAAGTTTCAAAGAAGCAACACACGAGGAAAAGATCACATAGTCATGTCAACAAAAGTGACACTCCCAAATGTTGCTAACTCCCATATTGTGGGACAATATTACATCAAAAGAAGTAACCTTGAGAATAAATATTTGAACCAAGCATGACCACTAACAATTATGTAGAGTCCCATATACATTGAAAGATAACCCACACCTCTTCAACCACCGCTTGCATGTGGAAAATCACATACAGGACACCAAAGAAGAGATATGAACATATCAACAAGATTCATGATACTAGCTAGGGTAAAAAGCCCAACATGGAGCTCACATAAACCAATGATATGATATTATATGTACACTTATCAACCAATAAGCAAACAATATCCAATTTCTTGATTGAAGAGCATACCAAAAATTAGTAAAACTATAAAATTCCATCCAAGTTCTTTAATAATTATCCACAAGTAAGGAAGCACTTATGGTCCATTGAAGAAGAATAAAAAAAATCAAGAATCCTGGCTAGATTACACATGCTAAAAAAACATATCCCAAGAAAAAGGTAGGAGATATCATGACAAAAAAATGATCTCTTTGTGAGAATTCGATATATGGTAATGATCGATCGCCATATTAGCTAATACATCTGCAAAACCACTAGCTTCCCTATAATAATGCATTACCTCAAATGAAGAAAATTTATAATGAAGAAACAAAATGTGTCCCAACAAATAATTCAGATGCCAATTTTCAAAAACTTTCTTTGACAGAGAATTCACCACTACCATCAAATCACCCATAATGATAAGATGATATATTTTATATTTCAAGGCCACTTCTAGATGAAGAAACAAAGCATTAAATTAAGCCACATTATTTAAACCATACAACAACAACTTGCATGCTACTCTTACCTTCACAATATATTAAGACCATATGTGTACCCAATTTTTGAGGATTCCTTTGGAAGCACCATCAAAATTTAACTTCGCCATTCCGATTGGAGGAGGAAACCATTTAATAAGTTTCCTATTTATGGTAGGACTAGTTGACTGAATAGACCCCTTTACAAGAGGGTATTTTAGCAAGCTCCAATTATTTTGAATAATGGCATCCCATGAAGAAAAAGCCTTCCTATTGTTTGAATTTCTAAAAAATATTTGACATGTAGTTACCTTTGAATGAAGATATTAATCTTTTGAATTACTTTCCTTATGTCAGAAGCCTTTTTACTAAATTTTTTGTTGTTTCTCTCTAACCAAATTTTCCAAATTAAAATATATGGGCTTAAGTCCCAAATGCAATAATATGTAGATTTTAAAAAAATTGAAGGGCAACTTTGAAAATGTTTACATAGAGATCCCTAAAAAGGACCAGACTAACCAAGCATATTATGTAACCATGATGAACATTGATAAGAAAAATCACACAATAGAAGAAAATGATCTAAACTTTCATAATCCTTGCCACACAAGACATCTAGGTAAATAAAGGAGTTATGCCCAATCTATCCAAACTCATGCTGGTTATAATTCTATCTTTCAATTCTAACCATGAAAAAGCTCCAAATTTTAGGAAAAATTATCAGCCCCAACATAGATTAAAAGGCCACAATTCCTTATTTTCTAAGAAAATAATAGAGATATATCCATATTTAACATTATAATTCATCTTCCTTATTAGAATAAAAAAATGTCTTTTAATTAACTCTTCATTAAGAGAGTTTTTCAAATGAGAAGGAATAGGAAGAAGATAAAAATATATCTATCTCACAATGAAAGGGGGTTTTTGAGAGTCTACCTCCATATAGTATTTTACCTTATTCCCCTAAAAAACTTTTAAGATAATCCCATTTTTCTTCCAATTGACAACAATTCGAAAAGGTTTATACCCATTCTAGGCATCTTCCCAAAACTGGCATTTTTCCCCATTATTTATAACGTAAGAAAAACATGTAAGAATTACCAATCTACAAGAATAAATGAAGTTCCCAATTTTGGAACCTGAAGGAAGAGTTTTTGGAGTAAAAATCCTTTCCCTTTCCATGGAATCCAAATACTTATACTGTATAATTTG
Organism: Sequoiadendron giganteum; assembly: GCA_007115665.2. Lineage (NCBI taxonomy): Eukaryota > Viridiplantae > Streptophyta > Pinopsida > Cupressales > Cupressaceae > Sequoiadendron > Sequoiadendron giganteum. Next base: position 869,894,071 of record CM021100.1, on the reverse strand, counting down.
ACACCACTTTTTTCTAGATCAACATATATCTTCCAAATTAATTTAGCCCCAAGACATTTATTTTGAATAAACAATTCCCTCAAAGAAACACCACCCCACCTCTTTGGCAAACAAAAATTATCCCATGCTACCAATGGAAATTTCTTTGTTTCCTTTACATTGTCTTACCATAAAAATTCCCTTAACACCTTTTGAATATCTACACCTTTACCTTTTTGAAATTTCAAAATAGACATGAGATAAATTGATAATGAATGCAAAAAACACTTTAACATAATTATTTTGCTAGCTAATGCAAAGGGTACTCCCCTCTCTTAATCAGCCATCTGCAAACACAAAATGAATCACACAAGAAAAACTCTACCTATTCAACATTCAAATAAATAAAGATTGCAACATTAAAAAAAAAATTTATTCAATTACAACTACTATCAAGTGGCTTTTCATGGCCTCATCCTTCATATGAAAACCAATTCACCTCTTCTTTGTTCTACATTATTGACCTCCTCATCATTCCACGTGCTTCGAATATTTTTTGTCTTATATTTTCTCATCACTACAAAACCATTCTTCCATCTATGTGTTTCCTATTCACTTCCCTTTTTCATTCCTCTTAACTAGGTAGATTAGTGTGCCTCTATACTAATATAACTTGACATTTCTTTTGTCTCATAGGTCATGAGCCTAATCTGCCTCATATTCTTTTATTTTTGTATTTTTTTGTCCCTTTTATTCCCTTCACAATGCTCCAACATCCACGCCCGTGTCATACTTTCAATCTACGAGAATCAGAACTATGTGGGAGTTGCATTACATTTACTCTCTTTCACCAATCGTGGTTTCTTCACTAGACTGATGGCATCCCCTGACAATGTTGATGCAACCTCACAAGTTTTCCTTTGTGAACCTCAACTACTTTACAAATGGCACCCCTCTTCCCCCCTTTAGGCTAGTGCTTCCCTTTTAAAATACTATGTATTTAATTTATTAGCCCCTCAACATTCTCTAGTGTGTGCCCCCCTCTCACATTGGTCTACCCACCATTATTAATACTAACATTGATCAAATTTCAATATTTTTTTCTACACATACCTCTTGCTCTTCTTGACGACCTTATATTATCTCTTTCAACCTTTGGTATCTTCCACTACAAAATGGCATGCCACTTTTATGTTGGACTTTGACCTCCCATCATACTCATCAATGAGCATTGGAATATAGAGTTACCAATAGACCCCCTATGGGCCAACAAAAAGAACTTTTAAAATTTTTAATATTTTTCAAATACTATTTTCATGGATATTTAGTTATATATATTATAAATATTAGTTTATTTGGACAAAGAAGGTTATTCCATCATAATATCACTGTAATATCATATCTTTCCATGCTCATATTTGGATTTCGACGAGAGTATCATTGAAAGAAGAAAATATGTGAGCTACACCAAATAATGTCAATCATCCATCAACTAATGAAACTAAAAACTGACTTGCACAATAACTCTACATCAAATGCTTGAAATCTAATGAAAATTGATAGAGACATAAAATTCAACATCCCAAAGACCTCCACCAAATTGTTTTGCATCAAACCTGATGAAAATTGAAATTTAAATGTTTCACCAAATCGTTGGCATAAGTCACCAAACAATGACATCCCAAAACTAGGAAGTATCTTCTCATGAAACTTTTGGTATCAATTCCATAATGGAGTCAATAATTTTCTCATAATAAGGTTTATCAATAAATCTCATCAATCTCTTGAAACAATTGTTTTTGTGTGATGATAATTGTGCCTATACCCAAATTCTCCTACATCAAACACACCAGATAGAAATATTGTGACCATAGGCTTACAATGGTGGAGTTGAGTAGTCAAAATACTCTTCCAATTTGTAATCAACTTGTAGTGAACTCCTTCATTGTCCAAAATGCTCAATATCAACCCTTCTTTCTCTTTTTTCTAGTATCATGCCAAAACATGTACCACCTCCCTCCAATAAAACTACATCCTCTTCCTTCTCCCCCTCATGGACTCATGTCCATTATAGCCTGACCTACTCCACCAAATTCTCTCTATTCTCCTTCCTAGGTTTTGACCCACAACATGTCGACCACCTCCATCAAAATCCACATACAACATCCTCTACTATTTCTACACACAACCACACAACATCTACAAGATAATCTTGTTCTCTATACATCTCCTCTTCTACCATCTTATCTGAAAACAAAATATCATAAAACTAATTTACCTCATCTTCACTCATAGTTACAACTTTTTTTTCTTCTCCCTTCACTATAACAATGAGCTTCGACATCCACTCTTCTTCAATTACCAATATTTGTACTAAAAAATATTGTTCACCATTTGTTGTGACCTCTTCGTTGCTCATCTCCTTTTTTCCTTCCTTTTGGTCAATCCCTTCCTCTTGGCATGTATTTGATGCAACTTCTTCGGTAGCAGATACTCTCACATCTTTCTCTTTCCATCTCAAGCTATTATCCTCCCTCTTCTTCTCACTCCTCTTTACAAGTTTCTTCTCACTTTTCCCAACATTATTTTCCAATTTCTCGATCCTTGCCTCAATATGTACTACTTCCTCACAGACCATCTATCCCATTTTCTCAAACTTCTCCCAATACTACTTACAAAAAAAAATTGCATGGCTCTCCTCATGACCCATCCCATCTTATCTACAATCTTCCACAACTCACATCACCTCATAGCTTCTAGCTCTCGATTGATCAGGGCTTCTCTACCTACAACAATCCTCTCAATCTCTTCACAACTACTTCATAGTTATGCAAACTTCCTCACAATTGTCAATCGATTCTTACAACTCCACCCATCGGTCCTAGTGTAGATTGCCTCACATTAGACATGTCTATCCACATGCTTAATATCATGAGCTCTAATACCAATTGATGCAAAGGGTACTCCCCTCTCTTAATAAACCATCCACAAACACAAAAAAAATCATACGAGAAAAACTCTACCTTAATTCAACATTCAAATAAATAAGATTGAAAGCCAACTTTATTTTATTTGATTCAATTACAAGTACAATAAGGTGGCCTTTCATGGCCTCATCCTTCATATGGAAACTAGGATGCCTCTTCTCTATTCTATATTATTGACTTCCTCATCATTCTACGCACTTGGAATATTTTTTATCTCTTATATTTTGCACTCATTACACAACCATTCTTCCATCTATGTCTTAGGTCTCTTCTCTTGCTTTTGTTATTCCTCTTAACCAAATAGATTGGCATGCCTCTATGCTAATCTTTCTTGACATTTCTTGGTGGTCATAGGCTATGGGCCTGCTCTTCTTCACATGCCTTTATTTTTTTATTTTGTGTGCCTTCTATTCCCTTCACAGTGCTCCAACATCCATGCCTATGTCATATTTTCAATCTACCAGAATTAGAACTTTTTCAAAGTTGTAATACATTTACTCTCCTTCACCAATTGTATTTTATTCACTAGACAAAAGATAGCCCCTCACAATTTTGATGCAACCTAACAATTTTTTTTGTTCACCTCAACTACTTTACAAATGACACCCCTCTTCCCCCCTTCAAGCTGGAACTTCCCTTTTAAAATACTTTGCATTTAATTTAGCAGCCCCTCAACATTCTCTAGTGTGCTCCCCCTCTCATGTTGATCTGCCCACCATTTTTAATACCAAATCTGATCTGATTTCAATATTTTATCTATGCATACCTTTTTCTCTTCCCAGAGACCTTCTATTATCTCTTGCAACCTTTAATATCTTATTTTTCAAAATGGTGCACCACTTTTGTGTTGGCCTTTTACCTCCCATCATACTTGTTGATGAGTATTGGAATATAAGATGAATTACCAATAAACCCCCTATTGGCCAACAAAAATAACTTTTAAAATATTTAATGCTTTTCAAATACTATCTTCATGGATATGATTATATTTGTTACAAAGTTTAATATACTTGGCCAAATAAGGTTATGCCATCATAATATTGGTGCAAGATCATATATTTCCATGCTTAGATTTGGATTTTGACAAGAGTATGACTAAAAGAAGAAAATATGTGATCTACACCAAACAATGCCATTCATCCATCAACTAATGAAGCTGAAAACCAACTTCCAAAATAACTCTACATCAAATTCTCTAAATCTCATGAAAATCAAAAAAGACATGAATTTCAACATCCCAAAGACCTCCACCAAATCATTTTTCATCAAACCTCTTGAATATTGAAATTTTAATGTTTCATCAAATCATTGGCATAAGTCACAACACAATGACATATCAAAAGCTAGGAAGGATCTACTCATGAAAATTTTGTCATCAATTCCATAATGGAGACAAAAATCTTTTCATAAGAAGTTTTACCAAGAAAGCTCATTGATCTCCCAAAACAATTGTTTTTGAGCGATGTTGATTATGCCTATACCTAGATTCTCATGCATCACTAGCAAAAGTAAGCCACTTAGATCTCCACAACATAATTCTATTTGAGGTAGAAGCAATAATTTTATTACAAAATTTATGTTTTCTTTACCATAAAATAATGGAATATAAATATATTTTCAAGGTAAGGATTCACATTAGAACCCCCAAAAAATTGATATTTTATCTTGCACCAATAGATTGGCATTCAAAAAGAAATTTCTTACTTTTCTTTATTAAAAACTTGCCTCGAATATAAAGAGTAAGTTGTAATTACCATCTTCATAACCTTAGCTTCTCTAGGGCTTGCATGACCAAACAAAAGAGAATCGTCTAAAAATAGAGAGTGAGTGATTGAATGAGGATAATAACTTATTTTTACTCCTCTCCATATTTTACTAGACCTTTCCATACTAATAGATTTACTCAATCCTTCAGCCGTTAATATAAAAATAAATGGTGAGAATGGATCCCCTTGTCTAACCCCTTGAGAAGAAGAGAAGTAACTATGAGAAAACTCATTTTGAATTATTGAAAAAATTTCCCCTAAGATGCAAGAATAAATCATTTTACACCATTTTTTATAGAAGCCAAATTTTCTCAAAACAACCAACAAGAACTCCCAATTTACCCTATCATATAATCTTTCATCATATCCAGTTTTAGAACATCTTATTCTTTTTCTTGCACAATTGAGTGTAAAACCTCTTTTGGCACAAATTTTGCACCCTCAGGGATTTCCTTCCCAGGACGAAAAACCTCCTTTCTCAACAGAAACAATCAAAGGAAGCACCCCAACTAATCTAACTACAATAGCCTTAGTGAAGATTCTGTAAAGGGTGTTGTAGAGGCAAATTGGTCTAAAATCTTTAAAAGATGAATGTTTTTTTGGTATTAATGCCACAAATGTGGCATTCATTTCTTTTAACACATTTTGGTTTCTTCTAGACTCTTCTAGATCCATAAGAACACAATGACCTATAAAATCCTAACATTTTTAAAAGAACATGGTAGTATACCCATATGGGCCTAGATCTTTCTCAATAGTTATAGAGGAGACAACTTTTTTATCTTCTTCTTGAGAAAAACCTTACATGAGCATGTTATTTTTTTCTTGACTTGCCAAAAAAGGAATATTATTTAGTACTTCATTAGTAAATAAATATTTCATCTTCTTTTCAGGTGCAAGAAAATATTTGAAAAACCTAACTGCTTCATGCCCAATAGATCATCCTATGAGGATAGAGTAATACCTTCTTCATTTTTTATAGAATAAATTCTATTCACTTGTCTCCTAATTTTGTAGAGGCATGAATTTTTTTGTTTTTTATCTCCATCTTTTAACTAGATCTCTCTTCATTTATGCTTCCAATAAACTTCTTATCGATTGAGAGTTTCATCTAATTCAGCCTTCAAGCACTTCTCCTTTTCAAATGACACCTTGTCCAAACCCTTTTTTATCACCAGCTCATAAAGATCTAAATGTTATTTCTCAATTATACATTTTTTTTTCCGAAAAAACATTCTTAAAATGCTTTAAATTCCATTCTTTAATCTTTTCCTTTAAATACCTCAATTTTCTACAAAGTTTGTACATCCTAGATCCTTCAATGAAGGGACACTTGGTCCACCAATATTTTAAAAAGGGGATAAAAATTTCATCCCTAAACCATATTTCTTCAATTTTGAATGTAATTTTAATCAGGATTCTATCTTTGAAAATTGAGAGAGAGATGGGAAAATGGTATAACCTCATTATTTTATGAATTAAGGAAGAAAATTCCAAAGAAGAAGACAACCAATTATCTAACAAAATAAATCTATTCAATCTCTAAGCAATCTCATGAAAATCCTTTCTCTTATTTCTCCAAGTATGAGAACCATTTTTTGGAACAAAATAATATAGATTGTTCTTCATCACAAATCCATAAAATCTTCTATAAACTTAGCTTGAGAGGAATAATACCTCCACACTTCTTTGAAATGTCCAATATTTCATTAAAATCTCCATCAAAAATATTGAGCTCACTTTTTAGTGGCATAGACATTGAAGTTAATTGATCACATAACTATTTCTTTTTCAAAGTAGAATATGGACCATAAATGTTAAATACCCAAAAATAATTCAAAGGTTTGAGACATTGAACTGAAACCCCCATCCAATAAACATATGAGGAAACCAAATCCAACATTACATCGTTCTTATTCCAAAGAATTTATAAACCCCTAGAAGTCCCCATAGTAGGAGTAATGAAGAAACCCCAATTCACCCAAGAACCAAAAACTAGAGAAGTTGACTGCTCAAACAACTTCGTCTCTTAAAGAAGAACAAAATATCACAAAAAAAAATTAAATATTTTGTTAGTTTAGGAAATAAATAATTGATATTTTAAGCATAACCTCAAAAGGAGTACAAATATTACTTTTGAAGCGATTTTAAGTTATTAATATGAGACAAAATACATTTACTTTCTTATATAGTAACAAATTTAGATAACACATTTAATACATGGAAATTATGTTCAGTAAATTTATTATATATTATCTTTTTTTCATAGAATTATAGATAATATTTTTTATTTTATTATTTAATTTGCATACAATGTCTTAATATATTCCTTTTTAATTTATTTATTTATACCTTTTATCTTGAAATTTTATACTTTATATTAATTTTTTTTTCATTTTACCATTTATATTAGGTACTTATATTCTAATATTTTTTATACTCTATCTATTTCACCAAACATTTAATTTCCAATATTTTTTGTATTGATTATAGATGAAACTCAGTAAAATACAACGTATTTATAGATGGGATGCATTAAGTCAAAGCCACATAGTGCATAAATATTATTCCATAACCATACTAGTGTCTCAACTATGCATATACAAGATGCTTGCTAAAGGTTCTTGATTTTCTTGACATATTTAACAACACAAAAAGGTTAATTTAGCAAAACAGCTACAACACTGACGTCCATATGTTTAGTTGTCCTATGGCAGATTTGTGCTTTCACTGCATGACTGTAGATCTTTCCAGTTCACCAGGGTCTTGATTGCATCTAGCTCCTCATTAGAGAAGACTTCTTTGATTTCATAGTCTTGATTAGTATGTAGCTTGGGGTAGTGGTTTTTGTTCCATGCTCTTCTTTCTCAATCAACTCTTTCTGAAATGCCTCAAGTGCCTTAATGAAGATTTCTAGGTTTGGTTGTCCCTGCTACCATGAGTTCCCATACTTGACCTCTTACTAGTGCATAAGTACCACCCCATCTCTCAGCATTTTCAAGAGTGTCCCGTCTGATACTTCTATAGTGGCAATAACCTCCACAAAAACATTAAAAAATATGAGTCTCTTTGAAGACTCAGTGAGTACCCTTTGTGTCCCATTATATCTGTCATCATTTCTTACCCTTCAAATACACCATTAAATTTCAATAGAAAGATTAAACCAAAAACAATATAATTCTTTACTTATTTTTAAGATAATTCCCATTAGAATTTCTTTCCAACTTATTTTCCCATTATCATCCCAAAACCTTTAAAAATTACATAATAGTTTCTAGATTTCAGATACATACAGGCATTCAAAAAGATATTATTGCTAGTTTCGAGTACCCTACATATGTTACAAATATCAATATTTCTATGATTAAGCTTGTAAGGAACCTTTTGCAAAAGCAAGAACCATCTAAAATAGGATTTCTTAGTATCTACCACATAATGCCACAGAGAAGAGATGTTTCTACCAACTTTTTTCATTCAATTCAATATTCCAAACATTGTTCAAATAGCTATTGAGGGGGCTAGGTTTAAGGAGATATTTATAGATAATTCTAGTTTTGGCATTCAAGAGTGGAGTGAAACCTTTCAAATAATACTCTATTTCATTGGAATAGTTGAGAGAAACCCAGGGATTGGAGAGGATTGGTTTGCAGGATTCTTTGAAGATATAATAGCTTCTATAACTGGACTAAGGGAGATCGAACTCCAGCTTCAACTGAATCCACTCCACCAAGACCCCATCATTTAGGCAATTGTTAAATGTTTTAATGCCAACTTGTGGCCACTTTTTAGCTAAGAAACCTTGGAGGAGGGCTAACAGTTTTCCATTGTGCTCAAGGTTCCACCACACAAATTTCATGGGGTGAATGAATTTGGAGTTGTTTTGAACAAAGAGAGGACAAAGGATGTTCTCCCAAATAATTTCCCAAGCTTTCCAAATGCTTCTAAAGACCAAAGAACCTACAGGAACTATATGTTTCTTGTTGATAATATGATCATTGAAGGGTAGTCCTTTCCAGGATTTTACCAATTTAGGTACTTCAAGCTTAATATTATTTCTAATAAACACATTCCATGGTTCACACCCCTCTAGGGATCCTATAATCCATTTTTTCTGCCAAGGTAGTACAATGTAGCTTAAGATCTTTAAGGCCCAAGCCCCCATGAGCTTATTCCAAACAACACCACTCCCACATGATAGAGTGTTTTTTTCTTTTTTCCTTTCCCATTAGACCACAACAAGTTTCTAATTTTCTTTTGTACTTCATTTACTTGATAGCTATTGAAGAACCAAATAGAGGAAAAATACAATGTGTAGGAGGATATGATTTTTTGACACACATGAAGCCTTCGTTCTATGATCCCTTAAATGTCTATCATATTCTAAAGATGCAAATCTAACTATTATGCACTAATGGAAGAACACAAAAGATACACGTCAAGATTAGCCTAAGGAATGATAATGCAAAGAAATAAGATAACAAAAAGACAACAAGTGATTATACCTTCTTTTCTGTTGAACTCCCTTGGTTGGCCCTTGATGTTTGAAAGCTTGTGTGCCCCTTCGATGGCTAGATGCAAGATGAGAAAGATGATAAAAATGCAAAGGCTAATAACTAAATGACTTGATTAAATCATGAGAGAAAATTCTTGCAAGTTGAGTAATCAAATTGGTAGCATGAGGGTGCAAATGGCTAAGTGTTGAAATAAAAAAATGACAAGAGTTTTGGTGTCAAATACATGAGGTCCCTAAATGAGAGAAAAGAGGGGGTATTTATAGAGAAATTTTAATTCTCTGGAGAATTCAATGGTTGAGATTAAACCAACAAGACCAAGATGAAGGGCTATGGTGAATTGAGGAATCACAAGCCCTCACATCTTGATATGTGGAATGTGAGATGGCCTGGGATGTGATGTTGTGGAAGTGAGGTGGAAGGAAGGTACATGGTGTGGAGGAAGGGAAAGTACCTTGGAAAAGGGATGATGTGACCTCCCAATGATCACATAAAGAAGAGGATAATTTTGGGTGAATAACAGTGAATTAAAAATTCACATTATTGGGGAATCTTGTGGATAAGACAAGGTTCCAAAAGGAGAGGTGGAAAGTACCTTGGATAAAACAAGGTCCTTAAAAAGGTAAGTACTTACCCACATGTGACTTGATGTGACAATTCAAAGATTCTAGAAGACTTTAGCACATGTAATGTGACAAGTCAAAGGTTTTAGAAATTGCATGGGGAAGAGAAGATTCTTTGGAGAAATAAAAGTGAATTAAAAATTCACATGGAGAAGAGAGGAGCCTTGGATGAATAAAAAAGAATTAAAAATTCCTTGGGGGATGGGGAGAGTTGACCAAGGTACTAGGATTAGGCTCAACTGATCAGTAATTAGAAGATAATTAGTGGTTAATAAGGATTAGAAGCCAACTTGAAAAAGTTGGGGGATGTGACACATCCTAATCAAGGATTAGGCATGTGCACATCCCTAATGAAGAGATTAAGAGGTTGATTAAGATTAAGTGAAAGTGATGTGACATTTGAAAAATTAAATAAATGTCATATTTATTTAATTCATTTGGTGAAAAGAAGAATAAAGGGTAAGGTATTTAATTATTAATTAAATACCTTAGGGATTTAGAAGAATTAATGGTATTAATTAAATAATATTGATATTACTTAATTAATGCAAATAAGAGGATATTAGATTAAAAGGGATAAATTTGGACAAATGCAAGTGTCCAAATTTAGGTGTCTACATTTTTCCCCTCTTTGAGATGGTGTTACAAAGTAGCATCATTTCAAAGAATACTAAAACATAGAACCCAACAGAAGACAGTTAGATTGGAAAAGATGCCCACTCATCAATGGAGTGACTGGGAAGAAAGATGAAGATTAGGGATTGAGGATGCCCTCTCGAGAGGACATGCGGGTTCAAGAGAACACGGGTGTTCTCTCAAAATGGAGGAGATGATGAAAAGGGGATATGAGGATGATGATGTAAAGTGATGGATAAGAAAGGAGGATAAGCGATGGGAGATAAAGGTGAGCAAAAATGGATGGAAGTACTAGAGGTGATTTTGCCCCAATCAAGCTACAAGACAAAATGGGTTGATGATGGATGAAGTGTTGTTGATGAGGAAATGGTATATCCCAAGAAAACACAAAAGGATAGGGAAGTATATGGCCGATGATGATGATGATGAAAGTGTTGTTGATGAGGGAAGGATACCTCCCAAAACAACATGAGGATACAGAAGAATGCATCCCAATGAAAGGGTTGTTAATGAGGGAAGGATACATCTTGAAACAACACCAAAAGATAGGGAAGGATACATCTCGATGTTGATGACGACGGTGATGATTGGATCAAGGCTTGTACCAAGGATGGGAACAAGACCAAGGATGTGATTAGATGATTTGTGAGAGATTGAATGGATGAGGATGGGGGATACATGCACGATGATGGAATGGAAAATGAAATGAAATCCTAATACAATTTTCCATCTTAAGAGCAATGATTTTTGCTATAGCATAAGACACCAAGTGCCAAGGTATGAAGAACCAAGGCGTATTAGTGTCCAATGCATAAGATAAACACAATAGACAAGAAGGCTATTCCAACACCCCAAAGACACAAAGACCTTGGTCGGGCCAGGTATTGGAATAACCACAAGCACAAAAGGATACCCCAGCATAACACAAGACCATAGGAATCTTGGTGGGTACTATGCAGGATAGCAAAGAAGACAACAATAAAGAAAAGATCAAGATACACCCCTATGTTTACTAGTCAAAGCACACCATGATATGATGGATCAAGGCGACCATGACAAGTGATGATAGGGAGCTCAAATGATAAACAAAAGCCAAAAGCATCAAAAGATCATAATCAATTTCAAATGTCCTTTGCCATAGGATCAAGAGTATGAATGGGGTTGATGAGGTCTATTAGGAAGGATGCATCCTATTGAGACTGATGATGGAAATGAAACTAAAATATCGATATGACACAAGATATTCAAAACCGATTGGATTGAATGATACAAGTGGATATTGTTTGTGAAGGACCAGCTAGATAAGAGCATACTTGATTATACAATACATGACGTGAGACTAACACAAGACCAAAACACCCTAACAACTTAGGGGACACAAGACCGACACACCCTAAAGACCTACAGGCTCAAGGGTTAATCAAATATTAGCCTTTCCTACGTGAAATCGCAGAGCCCCGTAGTTCAATAAAATACCATGGATAAAAGTAGAAAGAGGATAATGGAGAGCACGATGGAGGACGTAGACCGGAAAAATACCCTAGGGGCAAACGAAATGATTTAGCCTTGCCTATGTGAAAGCACAAGGGCAACGTAGTTCGATATAAGGCTAAAGATAGACGATGGAGGATGACAAGACAGACAAAATACAAAGCCCTAGTGGCAGATCAAATGATCGACCTTGCCTACGTGAAAGCGCAGGGGCAACGTAGTTCGACACGAGACCAATGACAGACAATGGATAAGGGATGATGGGAGGACCATGATAAATAGATAAAAGGATGGAGCGGATATGATGAGATAAGATAGACTTGCAGGATTGGATAGGATGATGGTTGATATGTGTATGATGTGGATTATGTGAAGCTCAAGGATGGGATGGTTACCCAAATCATCACAAGATGAATTATGAGGAGAAAACAATGGATAGATGAATGATGAAGAGTGATAGGATATGGGACAGATGTGAGGAATAGATAGGATGGATGATAGTGAGATGAATTTCATTGGATTTCATGAGGGTAGCCTATAGCTAGATACCAATGACAAGGGATTATGAGATAGGAGGAAAATAGAAGTAAATGCAGGGATGGATAAAGATGGGGAGTGAGAAAGATGCTAGGATAGGGGGATGGAGGGATAAGTAATTGGAAGGATGGAATGGATGATTGGGTGGATAAATGGATGGGAAGATAAGGATGAAAGGGTGGAAAAGGACTCGTGGATGAGAGTATAGGAAGATAAGGATTTGGTAGATGGTAGGGATTACTGGATGGATAAATGGATGGGGAGGTAAGGATGGGCAAGATGGGGAGATGGAGAGGATTACCCAAAGGGATGGATGGGAGATGTTTCCAAGGACCCAATCGCAAATAAGGAGATGGCCCCACTCTAGATGTGTCATGCATGATGAGGCAAGAGGGATACCATGATGAGTGGATAAAGGAGTGAGATGGGCAATGGAAGACAGATAGAGGTAGATAGGATGCAGGAACAATGGAAGATAGATAGAGGTGGATAGGATGCAGAGAAAATGGAAGATAGATAGAGGTGGATAGGATGCATGGACAATGGGAGAAAGAGAGAGGTGGATAAGGAATATGATAGTGTATGGATGAGGGGAATATATGCCAAGAGATTTCCAAAGCATGTATATAGGTTTACCCCTGTCTTTATCAATATCACAAGGAAGATGGAGGGACTACGATAAATGGGATATGATAGGATGGGGAAGATAGGAAGATGTAGGAGATGGAGGAAAGGAATGTGTAGGTGGATGCTGCCCTCACTCTTGGAAGTAGACTACATGGGGGATTTATGCATGATGCTTGTTTGCCAGGTTTTCATCATGGTACTTATCCAAGGTGCTTGTTTGCCAAGTTTTCACCATTGGACGAATGATTTTTTGTTTACTATTTTCTTTTTTCTTTTTTTTTCTTTTTTTTTTATTTTGATTTTTTTTTGTATTTTTTTTATTTTTGGGACTTGTCGGACAGAAAGACAGATGGAGATGGAGGAGGATATGGATTCAGAAGACATATGATAAATTGGATGGATGAACGACTCAAGCAAAAAGTTCCATATGAGGTAATAAGAGCCCATGTGTAAAGTGACCATTGGATATTGGTACAACCTTATTAGGAGAAATGGATTATGCAAGAGGATGAATCAAAGGGATTGGATGGGGGAGATAGGGGGGATAGTGGATGGGGTGTTGGAAATTGTATGGATGGAATGATGGAATGGATGTGTGATAGGGGAAGGTGTTCAGGACCAACATTGGCACATGTTGTGGATGTGAAATGAGAGGAGGGTTGATGAATGGAAACTGTGGCGAGATCGGAGGCGTTGGGATAGTGAATTTTGGGACATAAGGACCCAAATCAGATTTAGGAGATGGAGGATGTGAATTATGAGCTTTGGGAATAGAAACTTTAGATGTCATCATGGATTTTTCATTTGAAGGCATTGCCTCTTTTTTCTTTGGTATCCACATGGTGTTGATTTTTTCTTTGGTGGGCCTTCATGGCTGTTTGGATTGATTTGGATTTTGGATTCGATTTTTCTTTTTGTCAACATGTCTTTTGGAGGGGACATGAGGAGTTGTAGATTCATGTGGACGTTTGGATTTATATATTTTGGCTTTGGCATCCAAAGTGCTTTTAATAGCAAGGGGATGGGTATGGGAAGATGGATGATGTGGAGAGGATGTGGATGGAGGGATAAAAGTAGTCTTTTGACAATGATGTGTGGATGGAGGATGTGAGAAAGCATGCATGGAGGGGTGCCTTTGTTTATCCTAATTAGGAGTTATGAAGGTAGGATTTGTATGTTGTGTACGAGGGATAGGTGGTGGATGAATGAAATGATGAATAGGATAAGATGGAGAGGGTGATTTTTGGATATAAGGGCCCAAAAGGGACTTTATATATGGAGGGTGTGTAGGGTTTGATGGAGGATGACCAATGATGGATGGAGGAAGATGGACGGTTGTTTTGAGGTAATATGATGGAGGAGGGGGAATGGTGGTAAATGATTTGGTAAAATGATGAGAAGTACCTCATGTGCCTTTAGAAGAGGATCATATAAGATGTACAAAGGTTGTACCAACATCTTTGGAGTGAAAGTTTTGGGAGATATATCCAAGACCATGTGTGCTTGGATGTTCTTTGACTTGGATGGTCTTTAAACTACCTTGCTTATGAAGGACTAAACCATTTCCTTGATAGTTCATGTTCTAGAACATGTGATTTATGGTAGGATGCTTATTCTTTTGAAATCATGATGCGAGTCCATTATTAGGTAAAGGAGGATGGGAGGTGCATATACTTTGTTTTTCTTCTATAAGGAAACCACCATGGATGAGTGTAATGTGACTGGGGTGATATAAAAGTGGTATTGTGGTGACAAGGCTAGGCAGTGATGGAGGATCATGCGATGGAGATGAGGGGATAGCAGCATCCTGATCAGGAAGAATGAGTGATAAGGGATCGCGAGAGGGATTAGATGGTATGGTAGGATCTAGATTTATGGAAGTGGGTGATAAGGGCTCATGAGAGGGAGTGATTAGATCTTGAGTGTGAAGGGGATCATGGGATGGAGCAGGTGAGCTAGTGTGATCTTGAGATGGGGTAGATAGGATGATGAGATCAGGATTCGGGTGAGGAAAGGAATCATGAGATGGAATGGATGGAAGACTATGTTCTTGAGGTGGTGTTGATAGGAGATCGAGATCTTGAAAGGATATGCTTGGATGCTTTGGATCAATCCCTTGGCATGGCTCAACATGTGTGGGAGGAATGATGATGGAGGATTGTTGGAGGGACTCTTTAGGTGGGGGAGAGGGGAGGATGGAGGATTCATGAAGGTCATGGGATTGAGATTTGGGAATGTTAGGACTACGAGGAGTGGATTGGATGTCTCCAATGGATTGGGTGGATGGGGATTCAATGGATTTGATGGGTTTGATGGGCTCAACCATTTGTATGGTGTCAAGAATGGAAATGGGAGTAATAGGTGTAGGATGGAGGAGGGCCTCATCACTAGTGATTGTACATGATAGAGTGGGAGGGCATGGTGTCCCTTTTTTCATGAGTCCTTGGATGACATTTGGAAGGGATGTAGGATTAGGTGGGGTGATGGGAATGGATGGAGGACTAGGATTAGGGATTGTTGGATTAAGGTTAGATGAGGGGAAGGGAATGGATGGAGTATTAGGAGGAGATGGAGGATTAAGATTACGAATTGGGGGATTAGATGAGTGGATGGGAATGGATGAAGGACTAGGAGGAGATGGAGGATTAAGATTAGGAATTGGTTGATTAGAGTTAGATGAGGGGATGGGAATGGATGGAGGACTAGGAGGAGATGGAGGATTAAGATTAGGATTTGGGGGATTAGATGGAGGACTAGGAGTGGCTAGAGGACTAGGCGGGTTATGATTAGATGGAGGATTAAAACATAATGTGGTGAAAGGGGGAGTGATGTAGGAGGATGTGGATGTTGGATTAGATTGGGAAGATTGGGATGGTGAGTAATAGTAGGAAGATGTGGATGAAGGATTAGGATGGGAAGATATGGAATTAATGTAAGGATATTGGGATGGGGGATTGTGATAGGAAGGTGTGGATGCTGGATTAGAATAGGAAGATTGAGGTGGTGGACCACCATAGGAAGACATGTATGGTGAGTTAGCATAGAAGGATAGGGATAATGGATTAGGATAAGGAGATTGAGATGGTGGATTAAGAGAAGAGCAATATTGGGATGGGGGATTGTGATAGGAATGTGTGAGTGTTGGATTAGGATGGGAAGCTTGGGATGGATGATTAAGGTAGAGATATTGGGATTGTTGATGATGATGAGGATAAGAGGGTGTGGATGTTGGATAGGATAGAGGTTGAGACGGAGGACATGATGAATATGTAGATGGTGAGGATGCTGGATATCCCTTGTCAAGGGTAGCATAAGGACTATTATTAGATGCAGATGAAGGAATGGGGGGATAGTTCAAAAAAGTAGTCATATTTTGGGGTGTGATTGGAGAGAGCTTTCTAGCAATGATAGCATCAACTGGATCTATTTAACAATCTTCATGATCAACAAGATTTTTGTTATCATCACCAACATAGTCAGGATTCCCCTTTACTATTATTGGTCATGTGAGAGGGGGATAAGGATTCATGATGGATATAGATTAGCAGGAAAGAATAGATGATGGATAGAGAACTAGGATGGATTGGAATTTGATATGGGAATTGGATGAAAGCTCGGATTGGGATTGAATAAAAGCTTAGATTAGGATGATGGGATGCAATAGGATCATATAAGAGGATGAAGTGGATACCCAGAACGGGATACCTAGAATGGAGGAATGGATGGCCGAAATGAGGGAACAACACTCAAAACTGGTAGATAGATATGTAGAATGGGTGAACGGATACCTAAAGCATGAGAATGATGCTCAAAACGGGAAAACAAGTTGTCGAAATGGGTGAGCGGTTTCCCAGAACAAGTGAATAGTTGGTCAAAAAGAGGGAATGATTACTCTAAATGAGAAAATGGATACTCAAATGGATGGTAGAATGAGCAAACGAGTACCCCAGACAAGGGAACAACACTCAGAATGAGAAAATAGGTTGCCGAAATGGGTGAACAGCTTCTCAAAATGGGTGAACAACTGGTCAGAGAAAGGGAATGATTGCTCGGAATGAGAAAATGGATACTTGGAATGGATGGACGGATGGTCAAGGTAAGTAAATGGGTACTCTGAAAAGGGGAAAAACACTCGAAATGGGTGAACGGCTACCCGAAACGAGTGAAAAGCTGGTTAGAAAGAGGGAACAATTGCTTGGAATGAACAAATGGATACTCGAAATGGACAGACGGATGGTCAAGGTGAGTAAACGGGTACTCTAGACAAGGGAACAACACTCATAATAGGAAAATAGGTTATCGAAATGGGTGAATAGTTGGTTGAAAAGAGGGAACGATTGCTTGAAACGAGCAAATGGATACTCAGAATGGATGATCGAGATGGTTAGGGTGAGTAAATAGGTACTCTAGACAAGGGAAATGTGCTTGGAACAGGAAAACAATAAGCTAGATCTGCTTATTGTTTGTTTTCCAACTTTTTGTTGTTGAGGGGCAAACTTGCCCTTCTAGGGCAGATTTGTCCCTCACAGAGGGGCAGATTTTCCCTTTTCCAGGGCAGGTCCGCCCCACTACTTTTGGACTCTCTGAGTTGGTAAACAGGCTATTAGAATGAAGAGACGGGTGATTGGAGTGGGGTGTTAGATAATCGGATTGGGAAAATAGATGACCGAAGTGGATGAACAAGCACTCGGAGCTGGTAAATGGTTGCTTGGAATGGATAAACAACTCTTAGGTTATGAAGATGAAAGCTTAAAATGAGTAAATGATTGATCAGAATGGATGAACAACTCTTGAAATGAGGAGATGGATGCTTGGAATGGATGAAAGATTACTTGGAATGAGTAAACGGAGAATCGAGCAGGATGAAAGACTATTTGGAATGAGTAAATGGCCACTTGAAGTGGGAAAACAAGTGCCTAAAACAAAAAAATGAACAATGAAAAAGGTCGCTCGGAGGGTAAAAAAGGTTGTTTGGAGGGGGAAAGGTCATCCCTTTGGAAGGAAAATGAGTTTAACACAATGTAAAATGGTAGAGCGGGTTCCCCAAATTATGAAATGAACAATGTGAATGTGAAATGAAAGTTTAGAGAGGTTAAATGGAGGCTTGAAATGGTCAAACAAATGTTTGGAATGGTTAAATGAATGTTTAGAATGGTTAAACAATCAAACAGAGGCTTGGAGTGGGTAAACAAAGGCTTGGAATGGTCAAACGGAGTGAAATTAACTGTTCAAGGGGGTGTATCCGCCCTTCTGTAGTGAAATAGGAGGATGTATCCATCCTTCTATGGAAAATATGGACTTGGTTTGGATGAGAATGACTATGGAAAGGAATTGAAATGACAACAATGAGGATGACTTGTCAAAAATTTACTGGTTTCTCACAAGAAGACATTTTAAACAAGCACAATCCTATGATTAGTGTTAAGGGTATGGCCAACAAAGGTCTTAATCTAGGATGCACAAGGTTTCTAGGGAGTCCTCGATATACTCTCGATACATGAGGCCCAGACTATGAACACTAGCCCATCACAAGCATGAGTCGGAAACCCCATCGAGATACTGAAGGGTTCATACCGACTCTTCACGTCTATCTAAGTACCACCCTAGCTTCGACGCTCCACCAAACATGACATGACTGGATTGGGGTATAGGTTTGGCTCTCCCCCCTTTCTATACCCCGTCAGTACACATGGTTAGGATCATCCCTTGGGGTGATGAAATCCCCAAGCAGGTCTCTCTAAAAAGAAGGCATTAATCGCTTCTAACTACTCCCCAAGATCACACAAAGTGCAAGGGGAAAGCGAAAAAAAACTAATGCCCCCTTTGGGTAACAAAAAAAAAAGACACACCAAGCAGTAAAGTTTACTTCCCCCTAATTAAACTGTGTGCCTAGATGAAAATAGCAAGGGAAAGTTTTAAAATTTGAACAAACAGATGGCCTTGCAAGAAAATGTTAGTTGTTTTAAACATCGTTCTTCATCAATTACAAGAATATGCTACAAAATATTAGCAATAAATCCAACTATACCCACAAACAAACAAGGTTAGGGGGTTAGAATCTCAAAACAGCAAAAAATTGAGACAAAAATGAAGCTAAAATGACTATTTTTACCTTCCAAAACATGTTGTTTAGGGAAAATCTGCCCCTTTGCAGTAAAATGTCAAAACAAAATGTGAAGAAAAAGGAAAATATTAGTAATAAATCTAGCTATACCCTCAAACAAAAAAGGTTAGGGGGTTAGAACCTCAAGACAACAAAAACTGAGATAAAAACGAAGCTAAAATGCCCATTTTTACCTTCCAAAACATGTTCTTTAGGGAAAATCTGCCCCTTTGCAGTAAAATATCATAAAAAATTGTGAAGAATAGGGAAAATATTAGCAAGAAATCTAGCTATACCCTCAAACAAACAAGGTTAAGGGGTTAGAACCTCAAAACAACATAAAACTGGGGCAAAAATGAAGCTAAAATGCCCATTTTTTACCTTCCAAAATATGTTGTTTAGGTAAAATTCGCTCCTCTGTAGTGAAAATGTTAGAAAACAATGAACCAGGAGGGAAAATCCACCCCTCTACAGTGAAAATGTTAGAAAACAGTGAACCAGGAGGGCAAATTTGCCCCTCTGCAGCAAAATGTCAGAAAATAATGAACGAGGGGGACAAATCCACCCCTCTACAGCAAAAATATCTAAAAATAGTGAACCAAGAGGGAAAATCCACCCCTCTGCAACAAAAATTTATGAAAACAGTGAAACAAGTGGGCAAATCCGCCCCTCTATAGTGAAAATGTTAGAAAAAAGTGAACCAGGAGGGCAAATCCACCCCTATGAAACAAAATGTCATAAAACAGTGAACCAAGAGGGCAAATCCACCCCTTTACAATGAAAATGTTCAAAATGTACTTCACTTTATTGTTCGCTTCATGTGCGAACCAGGAGGGAAAATTTGCCCCTTTGCAGTGAAAATGTCAAAACATAGTGAACCAGGAGGGCAAATTCGTACCTCTATAGTGAAAATGTTAGAAAACAGTGGGAACAAGAGAGAAAATCTGCCCCTCTACAGCATAGTGGAGGGAAAATCCGCCCCTCTAGAGTGAAAATATTAGAAAACGGTGAACTAGGAGGGATAATCCGCCCCTCTACAATGAAAATGTTAGAAAATAGTGAACCAGTAGGGAAAATCTATCCCTTTGCGGTGAAAATGTTAGAAAAAAGTGCACCAACAGGGCAAATCCGCCCCTCTGCAGTAAAAATGTTAGAAAATAGTGAACCAAGAGGGAAAATCCACCCCTCTACAATGAAAATCAGGAAACAATGGGAAGAATAGGGTAAATCCGCCCCTTTTCAGGGAAATTCTACCCCTCTACGACCTAGACCTACAAACAAACTCAACAACACCAAACATGAACTAAAGGGACCTATTTGTGGGTCCCACCCCGCGTGCCAGAAATGTGATCCCTTAAATGTCTATCATAATCTAAAGATGCAAATCTAACTATTATGCTCTAATGGAATAACACAAAGATACACCTCAAGATTAGTCTAAGGAATGATAATGCAAAGAAATAAGATAACAAAAAGGCAACAAGTGATTATACCTTCTTTGTTATTGAAATCCCTCGGTTGGCCCTTGATGTTTGAAAGCTTATGTGCCCCTTGAATCGCTATGGAGATGGCTAGATGCAAGATGAGCAAGATGATAAAAATACAAAGGATAATAACTAAATGATGAGAGAAAATTCTTGCAAGTTCAATAATCAAATTGGTAGCATGAGTGTGCAAATGGCTAAGTGTTGAAATAACAAATGACAAGAGTTTTGGTATCAAATGCATGAGGTCCCTAAATGAGAGAAAAGAGGGGGTATTTATAGAGGAATTTAAATTCGCTAGAGAATTAAATGGTTGAGATTAAACCAACAAGGCCAAGATGAAGGGCTATGGTTAGTTGAGGACTCACAAGCCCTCACATCTTGACATGTGGAATGTGACATGGCCTAGGATGTGATGATGTGGAAGTGAGGTGGAAGGAAGGTACATGATGTTGAAGAAGGACAAGTAACTTGGAAAAGGGATGATGTGACCTCTCAATGATTACATAGGGAAGAGGAGAATCTTGGGTGAATAAAAGTGAATTAAAAATTCACATGATTAGGGAATCTTGTGGATAAAACAAGGTTCCAAAAGGAGAGGTGGAGAGTGCCTTGGATAAAACAAGGTCCTTAAAAAGGTAAGTACTTATCCACATGTGACTTGATGTCACAAGTCAAAGATTATAGAAGAATTTAGCACATGTAATGTGACAAGTCAAAGGTTCTATAATTTGCATGGGGAAGAGAAGATTCCTTGGAGAAATAAAAGTGAATTAAAAATTCACATGGGGAAGAGAGGAGCCTTGGATGAATAAAAAGGAATTAAAAATTCCTTGGGGGATGGGGAGAGTTGACCAAGGTACTAATTAGGCTCAACTGAACAGTAATTAGAAGATAATTAGTGGTTAATAAGGATTAGAAGCAAACTTGTAAAAGTTGGGGGATGTGACACATCCTAATCAAGGATTAGGCATGTGCACATCCCTAATGAAGAGATTAAGAGGTTGATTAAGATTAAGTGAAAGTGATGTGACATGTGAAGAATTAAATAAATGTCATATTTATTTAATTCATTTGGTGAAAAGAAGAATAAAGGGTAAGGTATTTAATTATTAATTAAATACCTTAGGGATTTAGAAGAATTAAGGGTATAAATTAAATAATAGTGATATTACTTAATTAATGCAAAGAAGAGGATATTAGATGAAAAGGGATAAATTTGGAAAAATGCAAGTATCCAAATTTAGGTGTCTTCACTTGCTAATGAAAGGTAGTGCCTATTCCAATTGTCCAATTTGTTTTTAATTTTGGCATTGATCCGAAACCACATGTATTTTTTGGTTTGGACTGACTAAAAAGGGAATTCTCAAGTATCTGATTTGTTTGTGAGGACCACCCCATTGAAGATCAAATTTATGCAACCATCTTGGAGGAGACTTAGACCACCCAATCATAATGGACTTTATTTTGGAGATCTTAGTGCCAAATGCCAAGTAGAATAAATTAAACTTCTCATCAAATTAACCAAGTTTTCTTCTTCTAGTTCTACAAAAATAGTTGTGTCATCAAAAAATTAAATGTTGCGGAGTTCATTATTGTCAAGGAGTGTCAATCCCTTGACCTTTGGAGAATTGATTGATTCCCTTAGTAAATAGTGAAGTGCATCAGAGGAAATAATAAATAAGGTCGGGGCCATGGGGCATCCTTGCCTGATGGATCTTTCAAGTTTGAAAACCTCTTTGTATGACCCATTCACTTCAATTTTTGTAGTACCATATTTTAGAATGGTCTCAACCATGTTGCAAAAGAAAGGCAAGAACCCAAAAGCTTCAAGTGTCATTCTTAAGAATCACTAGATTCAACTCTATCATATGCTTTTTCAAATTCTAGTAGTAGCATGGTAGGGTTCTGGTTACTGTTCTTGGCCCATTCCATGGCTTCTTAGCTTGTGATCAGGTTCTCCAGGATGTACCTACCCTTGATAAAGCCTATCTAGGTGCTATTAATAAATTTAGGAAGAATATTAGCAATCCTCCTAGTTGCCACTTTGGCCAATATTTTATAGGAGACATTTAAGAGCATGATTGGTCTCTAATTTTTAATTAGGGACTTGTCCCCTCTATGGGAAGTAGCTTGATGAGTCCAATTTTTATGAATTTACCAAGTGATCCTTTTTTTAGAGCTTTCACATAGACTTGGTAGAGGTAACCACTTATCTAGTCCACAAAAATCTTATAGAACTCAATAGATAGTCTGTCAAGCCCTAGGGATTTATCATTCTTCAAGGAGGAGATAGCTTTTTATCTCATCCTTAGAGATAGGTTTAGAGAGATAGAGGGCATCCTCTTTTGAGATATTGGGAGGGATTAACTACCAAATTTTATTTATTGCACTACTGCAAAATTCTTCCCCATCTTCGGACTAGAAGAGATCTTTGTAAAAACTAAAGAACAGGCTTAGTACTTCTTCCTGACTAGAGACCACAACTCCATTATTACAAATTTGATCAATTTGTTCTTTTATTCCTTTTTCTTTGATGTATTTGAAGAAAAACTTTGACCCTTTATCCACATTGCATAACCAATTCAATTTAGCTCTTATTTTTAGGCCTTTGACTTTGTTGGTTTGATGCTTTCTCAAGGAGATTTTAGTTTTAGTGATCTCTTCATAAATCCTATCATTGTGAGGCACCTCTTGAATCTTAATTTCAGCCAAAAGGAGTTCATCTTGAAGGTTTTTTTCTTCCCTCCTTGCATCCATAGCCCCATTTTTTCCAATGGTTTAGAGTAGAAGCTTCCAACTATTTAAATTTTGGTTTCATCTTTCAATTGGGCTTAGATCGTTTAGAATCCAATTATTGACCTCTCTTAGGGTAGTGATTGCAGACCTACAGTCTGCTTCTTTTAATAACTTGCAATTGAGGATGAATTTCTCCCCATTCTTGGGTTGTTGCTTACCCTGGCCAATTAAAATGATGTTGACTTTGATTCAGTGGTGGTCTAAGAGGGTGTAGGGGTAAACTATTTCTTTCTTCTCCTCCTTGAAGGTCTCAAAAGCAAGGAAGTCTTTGTTCACATAGAATCGATCAAGGATGTAGTAGATCCTCTTGGTTCCTTTCTATGTATTACACCATGTACCAGATGGATTTATTTTTCAGTTTTCATCCCTTCCAAGGGGTCAAAGAGATTGACTTTAGCTTTTAGCCTCAACCAATAGTGTTTTTTGTTGTTATTCCATTCCAAATTAAGGACACCCCTCTTGTCCTTACTATTTTCAACCATGTTAAAATCACCAACAATTATCCATGGGATGTCAAGTAGAGTAAGTATCCATTTCCATAACAGAATTGTGTCCTTATACTCTTTAAGAGCATACATAGAGCAGACACCAAATTTAAAGTCTCTTTTTTCGAAAGCAACCCATACTACTCTATTGTAGGGGGGCACCAGAGCTTGTCATGTGCTTTTCCCATTTATTTGTCATTAGTATGGAAGTTCCCCCTTTTCGTTTGTCATGTTTGGAGGAAATTTGTGAGGATTCTCCCTAGAAAAAATGTAGATTGGTCTCAAGGGTGAAGCCCATAGCTTTCACCTCTTGGAGGAGGAAAAAATCCTTGCTCCACTCCAAATTAAGGGATCTTGTAATGATGTGTTTTTTCTTAGGAGACTTTAATCCCCTCACATTCCATGAGGTGTAGTTAAATTTTATCATTCACAATGTTATTGGAGGGCTCTTTAGCATTTTTGAATAGCTCAAAGTATTTTCGGCCTATCTCTTCACATTCTAGCCTTTTAGAAGATGGAATTACTATCACAGTACTAGTTTTCTTTCATTTTGATTTGCTTATACCGATGTTTAACTTGCAGATGGATACAAAATTCTTCTTCCCTACCCTCTTCTTAGGTTCTTTGGGGGGCAAGGTGTTGTTTCCTGCTTATCCTGATCAATCTCAAGTTCAATCATATTGCACTCAATGGAGTTGGGAAATACCTTAGTGGTATTCTTATCATCAAGGGAGCAGGTAGGGTATAGAGGTTCTATTGGTGCAATGAAGATATTATTGAGCCACTCAGTACTTTCATTCACATCCGCATACCATTTTTGGATCATATTTGTTGAGGATTATAGGCTATCTTTTAGGGGCTCGAACGGTTCAACTTCACTTCCAATATCAAAACCACTAATTCTATTAGACTTGGGGTTGAGAGAGCTAAGGGAATTATCTTTAGGGTTCCCCAAACCATTATTTATACAAACAGATTCATTGATAATAGATTCAAAATCATTATTCTTCATCCAAATAGAGTCATTGACAATAGATTTAATATCATTATTCTTTGTATAGACAGTCATTAATAGTAGAGCCATGCTCATTATTATTCATACAATCAGAATTATTATTAAAAAAATCAAGAGTATTATTATTTATATAATCAAATTATTTTCTAGTAGGAGAATTAACATAGTTAGAAGAAGCATTCACAAGGGACCGAACAAGGTGGGTCTACACAATACTAACCTCCATTGGCATTGAGTCACTTGTAGAGCTCTCAATAACATGGCTTGAATGGTTGTTAGTATGGTGTAGATCCAATGTGTTATGTCTTCTGCCTTCAAATTCAAAGACCAAACTTTTACAATTCAAGGATTTTTCCTCCTTTCCTTCTTTAAAATTCCTATCTTTTATGTTCAAGTTATTAAAGTTTGCATTCAAGGTGGCCCCATTTAAGGAGTATTTGATCACCTCCACCATTTTTTTCCACTAGATTTAATCTTGTTAGATTCGATTTTATTCCAAATCTTATGCATGACAATTTGTTGGGAATTTTTTACCAAATAAGGGTACAACATTGGCTCTACGAGTAGAAAAACTAGGATCACAAGGAGGCAAAATGAGGGTAAGGTCAAAAGGAGTAGAGTCAAGATCAGAAGTGTTGAATACCCAAGATACTAAGAAGGGGCTGAATCAGTATCTTCTTAAACGTATTGAACAAACACCATTCAATTTCTCCAATGCATATAATAGTAAAGATGAGAAAAGGCATTAACAGTTAATGAAACCACACAACACATGAACACCGTAATATTTATGTGGGAAATCTAGAAATAGAAAAACCAAAGTGATAATTAACTCACAATATAATGTGGTTCCAAAACCGGATACAAAATCTCACTGCTTATAAAGAGGGCTCACTACCTACAAAAAGATAACAATACAAAAGTGGCTTCATAGCTAGAATGAACTTGTAAGATTGCACCTAACAAGTGTTGATTCAATTCCTTTGATGCTCAATAAATAGACGTAACACGCTACATCATTTTTGCACACTTTCCTTCACATTCGAACCATACTTCACATTCGATTAGCTTCAATAACCTCAAAATAATCCAATATATATATTTGATACATCCACAACATCAATTAGGTCGACCTAATTAGATGCAATATTTTTTCACCAAAAATACAAACTATCAACTCCAAGCTAGTACAAAAATTCTCCAAAAATAATCCAACCATGTAGCATGCAATATCATGTTGGCTTGGATCACAAATACATCCATAATACAAAATTTAATCCATTACAATATCAACTATTCATTAGGTCAGCTAGGGATAGACCTAATAACAAAATGAAACCAAAATAATAGTGCCAAATCACCATACACGCACATGAGCACACAAGATTTTGAATTTACAAGCTTCCGACATCCAAAAACCATTTCCCAAAACCGTGAGAAATGATGAACACCAAAGGAGGATAACGGACCAAAATACCAAAGGATGTAAACTCGTTCTTCATACCGGTTCAAAGTACTAGATCAAAATGATGACTTAATCAACATCGTGACATCAATGACAACACAAAGTATACACAACTAGATGATCTTCTTGATTCTTCCAACAAGAAGGAGAGCAAGGGTCCTCCTCCTCAAGAAGGGTACACGGGCTGGCAAACTAGACAAGGGGGGATGTAGGGGAGACAATGTGCACAATAGAGGTAACCTCAAGTGGAGGAGGGGATCTAGGAGGAACGAGATTAGGAGGTGGGTCCATGTCCAGAGTAACTGACACGAGGGTAGGGATGGAAGAAGCAACAAGGGGGAGAGGCCGCTATGAACTAGCGAGGGTGAAACCACTCATAGGAGGAATTGGGTGGTGGAATAATAGCATTTCTCTTGATGATGGGGTAGTTCCTTCTAATGTGACCTCCCCTCCAAAAAATAAAATATGCATTTAAACCACCCAAGAATTCTAGCGTAGAGTAATACATTGTGTTATTTAACAAAATGTCAAGGCACCTAGGCATGTCTATGCCAAGGTTAAGTGAAATGGGTGTATGAGAATTCAAATCTGGTATGGATGTTTGAGGCTTATCACCCCGAAGGATGTTTCCAAAAGGTGTCATCGGTTGAGGGATTAAATCCCACAAGTTAGGTACTATGTTCTTAATGACAATCCACATAGGGCATGACAAATCCAGAAGCTCATTGACATTGGCCTCATGAGACTAGGAAAGTTCCTTGAAAATGCTCTTTTCTATGCTCCAATAGGATTTTTTTAACACTTTCTCTTACATCTCATGTGTTTTGAAGAAAACCATAAATAACCCACATTGAATAATGTGACAAAAGGACACTTGCACATTGATTAGCCAACTATCCAAAAACTTTCTCGCATGAAGATTATTTGAATCAACAACAACCAAAGAAATCACACCATTCAATAATCTATCGCTTTCCTTATAAATTGAATTAACCATATTACTATTTGGGGCTACTATAATAGAATCATCACCATCAAAGGATCACTCACCTTGCAGCCATCCATCAGTCACAATCTCCTCCACTCTATCTTATGGTACAATGAAAAATCTTAGGTCCGCGGGGAAGGGTGTGTAATCCTCAGTCACAACATCAAGAAACAATTTATGGGGAATTTGGAAACCTTCTATATTCTTTGTATCGATCCCTAGACTAGGGGTTTCATACCCCCCTCCATTAAAGTAGATGTATGAACAGGCCTTTTAGGTTGGAAAACACATCAAACACACCACAAAAAGAGGGAACATGACACAAGAATGCACGATAAAAACCATAACTGGAGGGAAATAAATTTGAAATCATTTAATGGGACATGGAGGGAAGAAAACCTGAGTGGGGGAGGTCTGGGCCTCCCCCACCACTATTGCATGAAGCTTCCTAAGTGCTAACAAGGTTCATCATGGGAGGATTCCAGAGCCACCTCAAATCTCCTCCATCTTCCCAAATTATTCAAATTTTCAATGGTGATGGGATTCAAATTCAAAAATATAAAAATAGGAGAACCTTCATCCAATTTCCAATTTTTTGACACCCAACTTAACTAAAATATTTTGAATAAATTTAATTGAAAATATGAAAATAAGTTACATTAAATAGTGTAGTTTTTTTATATGCCCCATTCTCCTCAATGGCACTTTATTTAATGATGTTTGGTACACTTCCTCAGTGCCTTCCTTGGCTAAGGTTAAATATAGAAGTGGAATCCATTGAATTTTTAACATTTGTTATGGGTTGTCTCTTTGGGTGGTGTCATTCTATCTAATACTTAGGATGCTAATATGTCCCTTTGTAAGGTTATATTATTTTTGATAGATTTTATGTGCATCTTGATTTTTTCCTAAAATCACATGTCTTTTAGAAAATCAATGATTTAAGTTTTGATGGGTTCCATGTAAAGGGTTTTAATTGAAGAGGGTTTGATAAGACCCCCATATCAAACCCCCTTGGGTAGAACCCCTCTAGTCTTAAATCATACCCACAATGGAGTCTCCTAAAGTTACATCTATTTGTAGCATCAAAAATTGTCACCCTTAACAATTTCATGCTAGGTTTAGCTCTCCCTATATGCTAGGACCCGATTGTGCTTATAATTTTTTCATTTATTATCATTTTTGGGAAATCAAGAAAAAAATAGAAATTAATAATTATTATTTATTGAATAATGCAAAAAGACCCAAAATAGGCTTGGGCTAGGGCTCCCAACACCCTTATCTAGAATAGAGAACCCAAGGCCCCTGTCCCACTTATTTTGGCCTAAATTTGAATATTTCGATGTCAACATTTTAATATTTTAAAATACAATTTTATTTATCGACTATCAATATTCTTCTAGGCAAGACCCTAGAAGAATTATATATAAATAAGTCATTTTCACCATTTTAATTTTAGAAAATCA
Organism: Sequoiadendron giganteum; assembly: GCA_007115665.2. Classification (NCBI taxonomy): domain Eukaryota; kingdom Viridiplantae; phylum Streptophyta; class Pinopsida; order Cupressales; family Cupressaceae; genus Sequoiadendron; species Sequoiadendron giganteum. The sequence goes on along the minus strand of CM021100.1, from coordinate 869,865,109 downwards.
AGTGAGAAAATTTAGCATCCTAAAATCAATCAAGACAGATTCAAGGGAAAAATTAGCAACATTATTACAACACTTTCATTAATCAAGATCAAGCTTTCAATAAATTAGGAAAGATGAAATTATGTGCAATAAGCCATTATAATCAATCATGCCAAATTATGAAGATGTATTGAGGTATCCTCTACATGCTATCTACAACAATCTATTTTTTTTTAACAAACTTTTTGTAGGTTTATCAATCAATCAAGGCATCCATTAATCAATATTTGTGGCAACTTGTACTGTAACATCACTTCATCAAGGGTTTCACATCAAGGTAACATTATCATTTATAATTTATAATTTCAATCAATTATTTTTTGTATTGGCCTCTGCTTGACCTAGGCTATGCCCTCTTGATCATCATCATTTTGTTCGAAGGTTGAGGAGATTGTCAATGATATGGTTGTTGGAAATATGAGCATAATCTTATACAATGTTGTCATTGATGTCAACATTGTGGTTTGATGTATACATTGAGGTACATTTTGTTGGTGTAGCATTAGTGAGCATGGAGATGGTAATCTAGCATAGAGATGCAGAGGTTTTGCTTCGATGCAAAATAGATATGTTGAATATTTGACTAAGTCTATAACATAATTTTTAGTGTATAGAGCATCAGTTTTTTGGTTCACATTGGATCAACTTAAGTTATTTTTGTCTATGATTCTAATAAAATTTGGGTATGTGTGTGAGGACCTTAAATCCAAAGTTTCATTCCTTTATGTCCTCTAGTGCAAAAGTTATGGTTGATAGTATATTGGGTTCACTAGTGACAATATTGCCAATGTAGAGTACATGTTTGGAATGGTCCACATTCCACCATGGAAACATATCTAGTTATGCAAATTTTAAGGAGTGTTTATAGGTGTCAAAAGAGTGTTTTTTCCAAGTGGTGTCTTTTTTTGAGGTTTGCATGTTATTTTTTAAATAATTAATTGGTGTATTTTGGTTTTGTCTCACCAGCAATGTCGACCTGATATGTTTGGGGTCATGCAGAGTTAAAGGAAGTGTTAGTTAGTTATGTCGGAGATATTATAGGTCCATTTCAACCTATTTGATGCATTACAATTTTTCAATTAAGGTGTGAAGTATATAGTTTCATCTTGAGCTGACAAGTTATTGTTTTGCGTGATACATCTAATTAGGCCAACGTAATTGATGTTGTAGGTGTTTGTGAATGCAATGGTTATAAATGTAAGATCATTTTTAGTCTTTTAGGGATGTGATGAGATGTGAGAGATATACTGTAGAAAATGTGTGTTGTGAGTTGCTAAGCAGAGCATGTGAATGTGATGTGAATGTAGAGAAGAGCAGAGTGTGGAAGTTGTTTAGTATGAAGTGTGTTGATTCAGTGTATTGAGCTTCAGTGGAACTATATTTCCTATGTATTGTAGATGCATTTGTAGCAGTTAAAATCTTGTTAGTGAGTCACTCATCTCTTCTATTTCTTTTATTCTCTACATAGTGAGTCCTCTTGGTAGTGAGCCTTTCTATAATATGTTGTGACCGATAATAATATATAGTGGGCTAATCCTCACCATGGATTTTCCCTTTTTGGGTTTTCCACGTAAAAATATAGTTTTCATGTGTTATGTAATTTCATGATTGCTTCTTATTTTCTTCCCTTATTGAAAATTGAATATGATGTGTGGAATGAATTTTTAAATGTTCAAGTGGTTTCAAAGAATATTGTATCACCCTTAGTATTTTGGGTGTTCAACAATTGGTATTAGAGCTTGGTTCCTTAAATCGACTTGGCTATTGAGGTAGATCTTGAAGTTGAAAACATGGCTACAAAGAAGTATCATATTCCTCCTGAAGAAATTCCTATGGAAGGATTTACAGAAGAAGATTGTATTATTGACATGGAAGGAAAACTCAAATTTTCTCTATATGATTTCAATAAAGCAAAATCTGAGAACAAAGATCTAAAAAGGATATTACTGATATAGATGAATGAATTATGATATTAAGAGAAAAACTTAAGAAAGATATAGATAGGATCAAAGAGCTCAAGCAATCAAAATAGATCATTCCCAACATGAAATTATAGATTAAATAAAGTAAAAGAGTTGAAGACCACTTGAATACTAAATTGAAAGACAAATCTAAAGAATGTCATATCTTAAACAAGAAGTTATAATCTTGAGATCAGATCTAAAGAAAACAAAGATTCAAGAGGAAAAATTAAAGAAGAGTACTACAATGCTTGATGAGATGATTGCAAATCAGAAGGGATCTAAAGACAAAGAACTTGGATTAGGATTTGAGAAAGGTGAAAGCTCAAAGACATATCAAACTCCAAAAAAGATTGAAAATAATATTGAGGATAAGAAGAGAAATGGAAAGAAAGTCCAGAATCAAAGGAAAGACTTCAAAAGACCACCAATCACACAACCAAATGTGCAAAGGTACCAATGGTTTAATAGTTTTTTTTTATTCCTACAACAAATTTAGACATAAGGATATAAAATGTAGAAAAAGAATAAATCAAAATGTTCAATCGTTTCATGGTTAGTGTTTTACATGCAAAATATTTAGCCATAGAGCTAGTAAATGCATAAATCAAATGATGAATAGCTATAAAAATGGCATGATGTTTCAATGTTTCAATAGCTACTGTTATACATGCAATGGATTTGGGCATAAGGATAATCAATGCAGATCTAGAGTAAGTGGAAGCAAGCTTGTTCAAAATTTAAAATTCCAAAAATGCAATAAGTTAGGACACATTGCTAATTTTTACAAAAGCAAGAATGTGAAGGTTGATCCAATAAAGAAGAATGATCCAGTGAAAAAGGATTATCCAGGAGAGATGAAGAAAGAGATGAATAAGATCTAGAAAAAGATAGAGGAGAATGAAGTTAAGAGTCTATTCTAGCTTTTGGTGCAGATGTGTCCTCTAGAAACTAAATGAAGAGCTTTGGCTCGAGGGGGGTTCAATAGATAATCATTAATCCTCCACAAAAGATATGGTGTTGATGTGTTCATCACATTGATATGAGGTGTAGGTCGATATGCTTGACTTATTAGTGAAAACATCGATGGAAAATATCAAGATGCAGAATTTTGTGAAGCAATCTTAGGTGATTGTGCATCATAGTTAGGGTTTATTAGCTTTTTACCTAATTTCAAATCAATGCATTCAATGCAAATTAGGTTATTCCAAAAGGGTTTATAAGTGATTTCAAATTCGATATAAGCTATTTGAAAATGAGCACTTCAGAAGAAAAGAGTAGTGATGGAGTGAAGTGAAGTGTTTCAGAATTCTTGTGCATGAAACCCTAATCGATGGTGATATAAAAATATTTGCAATATCCATTTACCCTCGTTTCGGAAGTACTTTCAACATGTTGAAAAAAGTATACCCCATAATTTGTCAAGGTTGTGGACCAAACCCATCCAAAGTTTAAAGGGTACCCTGATAACTCAATGATGATTGATCTGAATGGTGCATTTTCAAGCATTCTGTATGGTGTGTTTCATATAGAAGATATAAGGATTTACATTCATGAAAAATTGGAAGATTATAATCACTCAAATTTGGGTGATTTATGGTTTAAATAACTCACCAGAGATCAATTTGAATTGAAACCCTTGTTTGAGAGTTTGGCAGAGAAGAAGCTCAACGTGTGGAACAATTTCCCAATCTTTTGCTATGTGGATGAGTGCATTAGATATAGTTTGAGTTGAATTCATGATAGGTTTATGTGGTTGGATATTCCACATATAATTAATAAGGAGGCTATTAGGGTCATTTTGAGATTATGCTCAATCGAACCGGTTCTAACGCTCAAGTCAGTGAAAAATGAAATGGTGATGGATTTAACAGGTGTAAGGTATGACAAGAGAGCCTTGAACATCAAATACATCAAATACCTTGTAGTGAAATATGCATCAATGGTGATAGGGTACAAGATATATTTTACAAATAAAGAGAACTTTGTTTCTGCAACTACCATCAACACTACATATGAGATGGTGAAGAAATGTGCTAATTATGATTTGTGTGAATTTTTAAGAGAAAAACTCCTAGAATTTTTTTAAAAGACTAAGGACTCTCGGTACCCCTTCAAGTTCGATACCTTGATTATTTTTTTTATTTTTCTACTTTCTTAATGAGATTCTTGGAACTAGAAACATAGTATGGTTCAAGGAAAGACTAGTGGTTACTCAAATCAAAGACCACTTGATGAGATTAGGTGATGAAGACACATAGAAGAGAGAATTATGGGGATTCTTTAAAAATTTCCAAGAAAATATGTAATCCAAAGAAAGTATTCTAAAGAGAGTAGTAGAGAAATATAATAATGAAATCATCTTCATGTTGAGTAAATACTATTACATAATGGAGGTTGTTGAACCTAGAACTACGTGGATCCCAAAAAGGGGATATGAATTTGTAGAGGATGTAATTGTTGTTTTGGCTAACCATATATTGAGAAAGCCTAGGGACATCTCTGAGGAAAGATTTGGGACATATAAGGAAACTTATATTGAAATGCACATGCAAGAGAGGGAGAAATAAATAAAGAAAATTGCTAAGAAGATTACTACATAGGTTGCAAAGATGATGGGCCTATCAAAGGAACAAGTGGAGAAAGCCAAAAGCATGTATGACTCTCCAAGAGGTGCATCCAGTATAAGAAGATCTAGTAGAACGTCTACCCCCTCTCTAGTTGCCTCCAAGTCCTCTAAAAATTTACCCTCTACCAATAGAACAAAGAGAAAGGAGCTAACCAATGCTCTGACTAAACAATAGAGTGTGCCAGTGAAACTAAAGACTGCTTTGGTGAAGTAGCAAGGTGCCCCACAACACAGAAGAGTGAAGGCTAATGAAAAAAGAGAAACAAACTTGAGTGTTGATGAAGAATAAGAAGAGGAAGAAGTAGAAACTCTAATTAGAAAAAGGAAAATAGGTGTTTCTCAAGAAAAGACAAGTGGAAAGAAGGAAAAATTTAACATTGTAGATACATATAGTGAAGTGGAGGTGGAGAGATAGTTAAAAAAATTCAAAATTTATGTAACGGAGAAAAAAGCCAAGTCTAGTAAAGGAGAAAAAGCTCTAGAAGCAAATAAGAATGAGAAGAAGGATAAGTCTTGCTTGATAAGGAAACATAGCCCTATGAAAATAGATGCATTATTTAATGGCTTAGTGGAGCATGAAATGTTGGAACAAACTATTGCCCTATTTACCACTATAGATGACACTAATAAGTGTACAATAGAAGAGGAGAATTTTAGATATATAGTTACATTTGATGTCAACATGAAGGATATTGAAGGCCAATTTCTTGAAGATTTGAAAAGTGTATTATATGCAAGAAGAGAAGAGGCAACGAATGAAGATGAAAAGTTGAGATTATTTTCCTTGAAGAAAGTTTGTGCTACCTTTTTTGATGAGGACAAAGCTAAATTGTATAATAAAGAGTTTATGACTAATCAAAGGGTCACTACCCTAATGAGAAGAGATAAAGATGATATTGAAAGGCTCGGGAATGAACCAGATAACAAGGTTGCCAATTTGGGAAAAGAGCTAGGCATGATACCAAACACTGAAGAGAAAATGCATGATAATGTTTTTGAAGTAGAAAAGGAGAATGTGAAAAAAGATACCCCTCTAGTAGTGGAGAATGTGGGTGCAAAAGAAGAAAATGACTCCTCCCATAGGTGGAAACATTGTTGGAGAAGAAAATGTTGAAGAGTTGCAAAAGGAGGATGCATGTACAAAAAAAAACTCCCCTCCTCCAAAAACATAAAATAATCCTAAATATGAGGTTGTACAAGACAACCCAAAGATCAATGAGATATAAAATACAAAAAATATGCCTCTGAATAACAATGAAAAATCTATTGATGATGAGAAGAAGGATGAAAAATATTTTGGAAATGTTAAGAAGAATGAAGATAAAGTAGAAGACAATATTGCTAACAAGGAAAATGTAGAGGAGAAGAAGGATGAAGGTAATGTGAAAAAAGCTGGAGAATCTTTTAGAATCTCTAGAGATTCATTGAAGATTTTACTGAGCATACAATTATAGTTCCAACCGATTGTGTCTACCCATTTATTACAAATTCCAATGCAACATGGGTAAGTAGATATGGACAAGATGTCCCCTCTACACAAGTTACAACTCAATGATGCATTTCACACCTCCGCTAGAAAGGAGATCTTGTAGACACATTAGAAGAGTGTGGAGTTGATAGATGAAGTAATGAAGGTGTTGTAGGAGAGTATTCTTGGAGTAAGTATTAGTAATTCCTTATCTGATGTGTAGAATTTGAAACTTTTTCGTGATTCTTTTAAAGTATATTCTATTGGACTTGAAGAGAAGGTGGAGAAAGAGTTCAATAAGAAGGTGAATGATAGAAGGTTGACATATAATAGATAAATGTGTCGCTACATGTGGAAAATTATAGAAAAACCTGAAAGAGATGAAAAATTGTGTTGTAGAGGTCAAGGATTTATTTCAGTTTTGCATTAAGTGGCCCAATTCAACAAAGAACATAAAGGTTAAAATGAATTCATTGAGGCACAGGTTGGCAAGGCATCTAGTGCCTATGACCTTGCAAATGATGCAGATGGATCCACAAGATTGGAAATTGAAAATCTACATGAACAATTCTTCCAACTACAAGAACAAAAAGAAAATATTATAGTGCAGTTTGGATTGCTCAAAGTCCAAGTGAATGCAAAGTTCACACCCATATTCAATGCTCTGAATAATGTGAAGAAATCAATAAAGTTAAATTCAGTACCTAACACTTTAGATGAAGGTGAAGAACTCCTCATGGAATTTAAGTCTATGAACCACATGCTTGGACTAGCCAAGAAATATTGGGAGAATGGCAAAAAGGATTGGCAGGCACACCTTGCAAAATTCTAGGTGTGATACACTTCCAGTTGATCTGTGTATATTTTAACTTATACATTTTAGATTTTATAGTCATATTTCATTGCATATATGTAGAAGTTAGTTGTATACCAGTGCAAATTCTAATCATTTTTGATTGATAGCACTATTAAGGGGAGTTGGTTTGATTTTTGAAGAATTTTGTTACTCTCATGCATCTATGTATATATCATTTAGGGTGAGTCTGAATGAGTCAAGTAAAATCATGTATATATGAAAGGGAGAGAAAAGAATAAAAAATATGTATGCACCCTTTTCCCTTTATGTCAAAGGGAGATATTATTTTGGAGAAGAAATGGAGAAGAGTTGATACATGTTTCCATTAATGACAAAGGGGGAGTTTTTTGGAAGGTTGAGGAGATTGTCATTAATATGGCTATTGGCAACATGAGCATGAGATTATACAGTGGTCATTGATGTCAACATTGTGGTTTGATGTCTACATTGAGGTATAGTTGGTTCTTGAAGCATGAGTGAGCATGGAGATGGTAATCCAATATATATATGCATACTTTTTTCTCTAGTAAAAAATAGATATGTTGAATATTTTACTAGATCTACAACACAATTTTTCAGTGTACAAAGTATCAATTTTTTGGTCCGCATTGGTTCAAGTTGAGGTATTTTTGTCTATAATTCTAAATAATTTTTGGTACGTGTGTGAGTACCTTAAATCCAAATTTTCAAGCCTTTATATCCTCTAGTGAAATTTTTTTGGTTAACAGTATATCTAGTTTTCTACTGACAATATTGTCAGTGTAGAGTACATATTTGGAATGGTCTACATTCCACCATAGAAGCATATCTATTTATGTAGATTTGAGGGAGTATTTACAAGTGTTAGAAGAGTGTGTGGTCCAAGTTGCATGTGTTTTGGAGGTACATGTGTCATTTTTTGGATAATCAGTTGGTGTATTTTGGTGTTCTCACCAACTGTGCCAACCTAATATGTTTGGGGTTGTGCAGAGTTAAAGGAATTGTTGATCAATTATGTGGGAGCTATTATAGGTCCATGATAAGCTATTTGATGTGTTATAATTTTTTAATTATGGTGTGAAGTATATAGTTTGATCTTGAATTGATAAGATATTATTTTACAAGATGCATTTAATTAGGCTCACCTAATTGATGTTGTAGGTGTTTGTGAATGTAATGGGTATAAATATAAAATCATTCTTAGTGTTGTAGGGATGTGATGAGATGTGAGATATTTACTCTATAAATTGTGTGATACAAATTCCTAAGAACATCATGTGAATATGATGCATATGTAGAGAAGAAAAAAATGTGAAAGTTGTGTAGTATGAACTGTCTTGATTCAGTGTATTGAGCTTTATTGGAACTATATTTCGTACATATTTTAGATGCATTTTTAGTAGTTTAAATATTATTAGTGAGCCACCCCTCTCTTTTATTTCTCTTATTCTCTAGATAGTGAGTCTACCTAGAAGTGAGCCTTTCTGTAATATGTTATGATCAATTATAATATATTGTGAGCTAATCCTCACCATGGTTTTTCCCTTTTTGGGCTTTCAATGTAAAAATCTAGTGTTCATGTGTTATGTGCTTTGATAATTTCTTCTTGGTTTCTTTCCTTACTACAAATTGAATATGATGTGTGGAGTGAATGTTTAAATGTTCAAGTGGATTTAGAGAATATTGATTCACCCCCCCCTCTTAGTATTTTGGGTTTTCAACACATTTGCTATAGGTGGAGGTAGAAATATAAAAAATAGGGTTTGAATTAAGAAAGATCTTATACAACATAAACTTTCCCTCTCTTTTCATGTGTGTAGGTCAGATTAAAATTTGTTAGCATAAGACAGTTATAGAAGACACATAGCTGACAATAACCTATAGTTCATAATTTTTAGATCTTAGAAAGAAGCATCCCATTCTAGGGCACCTAGCACCTCTTTCCTTGCAATTTAGGCTCAGATCTCAATCACATGGTTCTCTTTGTATCTCATTCTCAAATCTTAAGATATTATGTTACTTTTAATTTTTTTTTGGGCTATAAAATATATTTTCACATCTAGGGTTATATGTCAAATAGGCTTGTAAAATTACACATCAATTTTATCATTCTCACAACAAAAAAATAGAAACAAGATCCTAGAATATTGTCTCTCCATTATAGAAGCAATACAATCATCAACCCTAGTTAGTTTTGTGTATAAATGTGAAGTTGAGTGAAAAGAGATTAATCTTAGTTAGATCTAGGATCACTTTTCCTACCTCACACTATCAAAATGTTGATAGAAAACCACTTTTTCTTTATCTTTTGAGGGATCAAATAAAATTATTTAAAAATTATATTTTTAAGTATGTAGCCATTATTATAAGCTTTCCAAAAAGTATAATTTTGAATATTTTTCATTTTATTATATTTATATTTTATTTCTTGCGAGTATAGGTTTTTCACCAAACATCAATGTATTTGTTTTTTATATAGTAAGTAGCATTTACAAGGTGTTTTACCCTTTACACAATGAGCCTCAAGGGCCAAAAAAGATCAGGTCTAGTGAATTATAACATAACCACCAAAAAATGAAACACTGAAACAATAGACCAACAATTGAAAAAACAACGATCAAGTAGACAAGACACAACAGCAACAAACTAACTAGCACCCTCCCAATTCAGAGAGAGGAGGTTAATAACATACTCCCCAACCCAGTTGGGGGCCTCATCCATAGCCTTCTTATCTATTTCATCTTTGAGAACAGTAGAAAGGGTACCAGTTGCATAGTGGATCATCTTAATAGTGAACCTAGTCAAACCAGTGAATTTCTTCTCGAGCTTCTCCACCTGCTCCTATAGCATGCTATAAAACTCCACTTTGTCCATGGTCTTCATGTTATCTTCTTCCATGGCCTAGGGCTCTAAGGACAAGTTTGTTTAATACTCCTTAAGCATCTTTTTGAGGTCGAAAAAGTGACTAGGCCCATCAATAAAATCCTCCTCTACCTCCTCCATGTCTTCCTCCTTCCTCTTGCCTTTATTGCTAGACTGCTCCTCATCACTAGAAATATCATTAACTGGTACTTTATAATTATTCTCGCCAACCTACCGAATCTCCTAATGTTGGTACTCTCTAACCCCAACTCCACAATAGCGGCCACCACAATATCCCCCTTAGAATCTCTACCCACCATATTCTTCCCTCCGTTGTCAATGGTTGACAACTCCACCTAGCCTTTCCCCTCTTCTTTAATTATGTTTTTAGCTATGAGTTTGTTGTCGATTTTGCGGGGAGCATATTTGAGCTCACAAATCCTAGCCATGGCTTTTGACTGAGAATTCCCCACACCACTCTTTTTCTTTTTGGTGGTAGGTTTAGGCTTGGGGGTTTCAGTATGCACCAGAGGGGTTTTCCTTTTGGGGCCCTTAGACTCGGTTGGAGACTGATTCACATTGTTTTGAACAAGGGATTCAACTTCCTCAATACGAATAGTGGAGATGGGTTTGGGCAGGCAGAGAGCTAGATGGAAATGGTAAAGCCTCAAGATGAGGCCCTAATGGAGCGGTAGGGGTGGTTTTTCTTTAGGGTTTCGGCCACATAGTCCAAACATTTCTCAACAGAAATTTCTAAATCAATAAGTAAGAAAAAAGGAAAAATTAACAACATTTTGTGGTGAATATGATTTTAAAAAGGCAAGTGATAATAATAGAAAACCTTATGTCTACCCTCTAAAGTAACATACTTCATTAGAGCTAGACAAACCTAGTCCCATGGTCGAGGGAGCACTTCTCTTTCGAATCTAGACTAGGTGCGGATAGGTTTTTCATTATCTTTAAAGAAAGCATTGAGGCTTTCATTTTCTTGATCCTTGGTGTTCTTAGGATACTTTTTTCTGATACAAGAGAGCCCAGTCACCTAAGCAATAACCTCCTTTTTTACCTCAAAGGATATTCCTCCCATTGTAACCCTTCTATCTTTCTAGGAGCTCACAAATTGCATCGACACCATCGAATCATGACCAACCAAGTATTCCATTAATGGCGTCAACCCACCTTCAACACATATATGTCAAACCAAAGGATTCTTTCAAAATTCCTCACAATTATCCAGCTCCATCCTCACCCTATCACAACCCATCTCACTGCACATCACACTAAGAACCCAAGAATTCTTCGAGAGAAAAAAGTTGAAATTTCTATCAATGTGATCAGCCACCCAAAAAACACTTCTTTTAAGCCAGCCAATATAAATCTGGGTAATCAAGATGATCTAAAAATTACACACTTCAAGAGTTATTTCCAAAAACGCAATCTTCACGTGCCCATTATTGAAAATTTTTAAACACCTTTGGCAAGGTTTTTGAAAATTAATGACACTGATACATTTTCCTTTCAAGTTGCAATTGTACAAGTACCGATGTCAAATGGCCATGGGGCAAATTTTAGAATTTCCTAAGTATCTACCTTTTATCATTAGAAACTTTTTAGTGGTGTCGGTGGGACTTAGCATAAGCTCCATGTGGTATGAATTAGTCACATCAAATTTGAAATTGGAAATTTGTAAAGATATGTGGAGGCTATGACAAGATCGTAAATTAAATTTGTGAATGTCCCAACCCCACTTAGTTGTTAACCCATTGTAATTCCCACAACTTCTCATTATTAGCTCCATCACCTCAATCTTTGCCCCATTATTCAAATGTTGCCACATATTTAACACCTCAACATCCATCTTCATCCACATCACCCAAATAACAATTATGTGGACCACCCATAAAGTCTTAACAATTGCCATTTTAGATAACATCATGGGTAATTAAGGTGCCCTGCTCTTTAAGGATAATACCATGTAAATCCGGTGATAGGTTTCCAATACTCCTCCAACACTTGGAAACACTCAAATAGGAGCCAAGATTAGCCAAGGCATCATAAACTTTATTTCCCTCCCTAAAGATGTGAGTAAAGACCTTCATATCCATCTTTGACATGATGTGAACATCAATGTATTTGTTTCACACACATAGAAAAATAGAAAAATAGAAAAAATTCTAAAAAATATGTGTTCACTAGGTATTGATGTCTTTGTTTCAACAAAAATAATTAATACATACAAAATAAGTTATGTGTTATGACATACACCTATGTCCAAATTATAATTACTTTGACTTTGAAAATCAATTTAATAATATATATGAAACAAAAAATTATGAAAAAATATTCATGCACTAGATATTGATGTTTAAAATCCATATTTTAAACATTATAATTTAATCCTTTTAATGAAAATATTTATGCATTATGACATAAATGTCACATTTTAAAAATGTTGCTTACTTTAAAAAATAAGTTATTAAATGTTACATAAAAAAATCACAATTTATTTCTACCTTTTTTCAATATACTTAGAATCTATACATAAATTTGGTAATATTTAGGAAACATGTCTAATTCAGACTTTCCTGCCATGGGAATAGCTATTTGTGTCGCTTTGTTCCCCTACTCATCCATGGTGATAGTATACAACCTCCTAGATCTCTTTCTTTTCTTTTTCATGCCTAGAAAGCCTCAACAAGAATAGTGAAATTCTCTTATTCTTCTTCTTGGATATAAATTCTCATTCTTTTTTGAATCATATGGTTTAAACATACTAGGAGGTTAGAATATACTTCATTTTGAGGAGAGGGAATGACCTCTATATCATGTGAGGTCTGATATTTTTCATAATCCACCTCAAGTGCCTCTTTTTCTTGTCCTACCTCTTCTCTTCCCAATTAATTCTCTACTACCTCTTAATCCTATACTTCCTCCTCTACAAATTGTAGCTCTTCATTCTCTAGAGTCAAAGAAGGAATGGTGTGTGAGGTAGGAGGAGGAGGAATTCGAGAAGTGGGAATGTGAGGAGGAGAATGAGGTGGAGGACATGGAGGAGAACATGGAGGAGGACATGGAGAAGGAGATAGATTCTAAAGAGATGGAGGAAGACTTGGAGGAGGATATGGAGAGGTGACTCTCATGTGGAGGAGAAGAAAAAGGGGTGGGTGAGGAAATCCTAGGGATAGGTCAATCTCAAGACGTTGTTATGCCCCAAGTTGACAAGCTCAAAAAAAAGCCTAATGAAACAATTATTTTTGAAACAAGGAGAATAATGTTGATAATATAACAATAACATGCACATAAGTGTCACAACAACACAATTAAAATAACAACAATACAACTTCACCATTGCATAAGCATGATGGAAAAAATTAAAGACTAACCACTTGATCTAGGTGGATATGTTATTTACTAAAATAATTATTGTTCCAAATTCTCAAGAAAATTGGACCATGTTGAAGTGCTCGTTGAGATGATTCCAATGCCACTTGAATTGTGTCAAAAAGAGTTTGTACATAAAATTTATGGCTGGTCAAAGTTTGTAGGGAAAAGGTTGACCAAGATAGTACAAATGCTAATGTCAACATGTTGACATGGAAACTATAGTGGTAGTTGATGACATGGAATGACACATGGTAGGTGAAGTGGTAGGACCAGATGATGTGGTGATTAACAACACAAAATATGACATGGACCAACTACATAGTGACACATGTCAAGGAGATAGCGAATTAAATGGTGTCACATGGCCCAATGGTTGGGCACCACATGGCACCCCTATGTTGGCCCTAATTGGTAGTTTGGTTTGTTAAAATTTTGTTGGAGGGGGTTGAACTAGTAACTTCCCCCTCACTAAATTCATTCACCACCAGTACACCATCCAATGTCCTGGAGATATATAGGCAGAAGGTTCTATTTAAACAATGGTTGAGGATTGTCCAAGCTAAATGGGGAGGCCAGTGATTTGAACCATGAACCTCTCCCTCTCCTCTTTTCACTCTCTACTGCCATGGCAACGGGTTCTTCAAAACTAAAAAGGACAAGAGTTATATATATTAAAAAAAAGTTGTAATGGATGATAACAAAGGGCTCGGGCTTGGGTAGGAATTCAAATTTAAAAAACAATACATAATCAAACTCGAACACCATGAATTTAGGGGAGCCCTAGGAAACAATTTAACTGGTTTTAAAGGGTTTTTTTTTAAATATTTCAATTAGGATAAGGGGATTAATTTAGAGATATGGGAAATATATGGCAGATATTTTTTTTAAATCCCATATAGAATATGAAATTGTATTTAAAGGGGGGTTTTTGGCTTGTGGGGAAATTAGAGGTATTGGGAATTTAACAAGGAAATTATTTCAACTTTGTACAATTAACTAGGAGAGGTTGTAAGCCAAGTTGATTTCTACTTGAAGGAGGGGAAATTTTTGAGCTTATCATTATTATCCAAGAAGACTTTGTGGAGACTTGTAACAGATTAAAGGAGCCTTGTAAATAGAATTTGGAGCATAATCAAGGATCAGTCACTCCATTGGAGAGGGACCCAAAGACGTATCCATTTGGTGAACTCGATTATCAATTTTTCTCTCCATCTTCTCTTCTATGTTTTCATATTTCTATCGATTTAATCATTTTAATGTCTTTTTAAAAGAACTTGAAATTAAGTTAAGACCTTCAATTACTCATTTGTAGAAGTTATCTTTCACCAAGAAACAGTCATAGATCCCAATAGATTAATTTGGTATCAAAGCTTTGTTTGACTAGTGATTGCAAAAGTGGATGTTAATGTGATCTAGGATCCAACGAGGTGAAGGAATGCTTGAGGAGGTTAATCTTGAGATCAGTAAATGGAGAAATTTTCCACCATCAAAGATGGAAGAGGTAGAAGCTAGAGGAAGTTTTGAGCTCGATGAGAAAAGTTCTCAATGAGCCTTTCTCGATATGAAGGCTATGGTGGAAGTGCTCTTTCAAGAAAGGAAAGAATGGAATGAGCATGAAAAAGGAGGTTCATCGAAGCGATAAAAGCATGAGGATGATGAATATTGGGAGGAAAAAGAGAAAAGAGAAAGATGTGATGATGAGACTCCAAAAACTCCTCCATCTCCATCTTCTCCTTCTAATTCTATTTCTTTTGCTAGTTCTTTCAAAAGTGAACATAAGCCTGTAATCAAGTTGGATGTGAAGTTTGAACTACCTAAATACTGTGGAGAATTGAATGTTGAGAAACTAGATGATTGGGTTCAACAAGTAGAAGTATATTGTAGAATTCAAGGTATCTTAGATGATGCTTCTAAATTCCAATTAGCTACTCTTCAATTGGGAGGAATCACTCTCACTTGGTGGGAGAGTTAAAATCAAGTAGAAATTTCTCGACATGGTAGTGTCAGTTTAACTTGGATGAAGTTTAAAGTTTCCCTCAAAAAGCAATTTTATCCCTTAGTCCATATGCAACAGTTAACTATGAACTGGCAAAATTTTAGGCAGGGGAAAGTTCAATTTGTCCAAGACTATACTCATGAATTTAGGAAGCAGGCTATTGCACTTAATTTCCCATTATACACCCAAGACAGATTTCTCAAGTATATAGGTGGTCTTCACTCTTACTTAAGACATACCATTTTGGTTTTAAATCCTAATAATTTGGATGAAGTGTGTGTACAAGCCACACATTTGGCGTTGAGAGGTAAGAGTAGTTTTAATGGAAATTATGCCAAGAAGCCATCTAAGCCTAAAGGTAAACCGAAGGGCAAAGGAAAGGGGAAAAGGATATCTACCATTAAGGAGGGAGACAATCCCACATGCTCTCATTGCAAGAATGAGGCGCATGATGATTCAAAGTGTTGGAAGTTGCATCTAGAACTAAGTCCAAAGAAATATGGAGGAAACAAAGGCAAACATAAGACTATTGTTGTAGCACAATAGGATCTTGGATTTGACTTCGAGGATGAGACAAAGATTGTTGTTGTCGGGATCCAAGGTAAAGGAAAAGGGTATATCTCCTTTTGCTGAAATATAGGATGAGACAAATATTTTTGTTGTCAGGATCCAAGGTAAAGTAAAAGGGTATATCTCTTTTTGCTTATAAAAGTTTTTTAAATGCGAGTGCAAGTGCAAGTAAAGAATATTCTCCACCTAAGATTGATAAGCATAGAAATGATTTATTTCATATTTATGTTGTAACAAAGCATAATAAGGTTGATACTCTGTTTGATATGGGATCTCAAGTAAATTTAATAGCTAACAAAGAAACTCAACTTTTCTACAACATCTCATTTGAAGCCATATCCACTTGGATGGGTTTACAATTATGCACAATTACAGATAACAAAGCAATGTAAGTTAAGATTTTATATCACTACAAACTTCATAGATGAGGTAGAATTTGATGTGGTTCCTTTAGATATTTGTGGCCTTGTACTAGAGAGCCCTTATCTTTATGACCAAAAATAAATATTTTATAGGGCAGAAAATAAATATCACCTTTTAAGGACGGTAAAGAATTCATAGTACATGCACATAAGATTAATACTAATCTAGCATTGGTGAATACTGGACAAATGAAGACGTTAGTCAATGCTAGTATAAACTTTGTATTGATGATTGTAAAAGCCAAAGAGGATGACAAATCTAAGGCATTTACAGGGTGTGATCCGAAGCATAAAGTTGAATTAGTCAAAGTAATTTTTTCCTATAATGATTTATTTTAGGAGCCTAGTGTATTGCCACCAAAGAGATAGGTACAACATGAAATCCAATTACAACAAAATGTGCCTCTTCCAAAAATTGACATGTACCATTTATTAGTTATGTAGAATGAGGAATCAAGTAGGTTCAGGAGTTGGTTTAGAAATGAGTTATTTTCCCAAGTACCTCTCCTTGTGTTTCTCCAATTATGTTGGTGCCAAAGAAGGATGGGTCATGGATAATGTGCATCAACTACAAAGCCTCGAAAAAGATAATGATAAAGAATATGTATCCTCTTCCTCAAATAGATGATTTAATGATCAATTGAAACATGCAATTTATTTCACAAAGTTATACTTGTATAATGGATATCATCAAATAAGAATTATAGATAATGACATGGAAAACTACATTTAAGACAAAATAGGTATTGTATGAGTGGTTGGTCATGCCCTTTGGGCTTCATAATGCATCAACTACCTTTATGAGAGTCATGAATAATGTCTTTCGTCCATTCATAGATGATTTTGTCATAGTTTATTTGGATGATAAACTTGTATTTAGTCGAACATGGGAAGAACATGTAACGCATGTGAAAAAAGTATTGCATATATTGAGAAAAGTAATTTGTATGTAAAGATGTCAAAATGTGAATTTGCAAAGAAATCACTACTGTACTTAGGCTATATTGTAGGAGGAGGTCACTTGAAAGTGGATCTTACAAAGGTTGAAGCCATTGTAAAGTAGATAAAGCCAAGTATAGTTGCAGAAGTTGAGAGTTTTCTAGGTGCAGTACAATATTGGAGGAAGTTCATAGCCAAATTCTCTTACATAGCATCTCCATTGCATGCACTGAAAAGTGTAAATAAAGTTTTCTAGTGGGGAGGTCTATAGCAAAATGCCTTCGATACTTTAAAGGAAAAGCTAAGCACTACACTAGTTTTGGCTCTATCAGATCTACAAAAACCGTTTGAAATTGAAACAGATGCTAGTGGATTTTTCATGGGAGCAATACTCATGCAAGGAGGTAAACCTATTTTCTTTCATTCTGAAACTTTCACAACTATGGTAAGTAACTATCCCACATATTATAAAGAACTATATGTATTAGTTCAAAGTGTAAAGAAGTGGAAACACTACCTAATGGGTAAGGAAACGATAATACACCCAAATCATCAACCACTTCAATATTTGCACTCACAATCTAAATTTCAACAAAGCAGGCACTTTAGGTGGATGGATTTTTTACAACAATTTCATTTGATTATAAAACATAAGAAAGGGTTTTGGAAAAAAGTAGTAGATATGTTATCTAGGCCTCCTACAAATGCTACAATTATTATTCAAAGTAGTTCAATGGAACATAAAAGTTATCAAGAAAAATATGCTAAGGACAAAGACTTTAAGTATATGCATGCAGCATTAATTCAAGGAAAACAAGTAGAAGAGATAGACTACTATGTACAAGAAAAATTATTGTATCATTTTGGGAAGTTGTGTATTCCACAAGATGAATGAGCACAGGTAATTAGAGAAGCACATACATCATTGATTGTTGAACACTTTTGGGTAAGAAAAACCTTGTCACAACTATAGAAATATTGTTATTGGACTCACATGCAAGAAACTATGTCTAAGTACATTAGAGGATGTGTAATGTGTGTAACAAGCAAGCCTAGAAATATGAACATGGGTTTGTATACACCTCTACCTATACCATCCCATCCATGGGAGAGTGTCGCAATGGATTATTTGGGGGAATACCAATGTCTAGGAAAGGGCATGACTATCTATTTTAGGTAGTGGATAGATTCAAAAAAATGTGCATTTTCATGCCTTGTAAAAAATAGGTCACAACTAAACTAAAAAAATACTTGTACTTCAAGTTTTTATGGGTTCATTTTGGGCTTCCAACTTCTATTGTATCAAATTGAGATTCTCGATTCTTAAGGGAATTTTAGCTAGCATTATGGAAGCTTATGGACACAAGACTGAAGAAGAGACATTCCATCTGTAGATATATGGACAAACAGAGGTAGTCAATGGAATAGTGGTTCATCTTCTCATAGGTTACTTCAGTAAACTTCCTAAGTTGTGGGATGAAAGTCTACATAATGTGCAACATGCTTACAACCATGTAACACACTCTTCTACTCAAAGATCTCCTTTTTAGACTTGTCTTGGTTATATACCAAGGACACCTATGGATTTTTATTTCAGGAAGGAAGATGTTAAAGATGGACATCATGATGCAGACAAGGCCTTGAAGTTCATCCAAAAGATCCAAGTAGTTCATCAGGCAGTTGAAGCATAGTTAGAGAAAAGTCGGGAAAAGTACAAAGCTCGACATGATAAGCATCATGTTGATCATCAATTTCAGGTTGGTGACACAGTGTGGTTAGACATTAGTAAGGAAATAATGTAAGGTGAATGTAAGAATATCAATCCAATCAAGTATGGTCCTTTTGAGACCTTAGAAAAGATTGGGACCAATGCCTTTCACCTAAATCTACCTTTGTATATGCATATCTAATCAGTTGTTAATGTAGAAAATTTGAAATTGTATGAACCTCCTATGATACTAGATGAGGAGGCTGATGTTCAGGTTCCTTTTGTTGATGATCTATCACCTAAGTACATGAACAAGTTGTAGGAAGATTTCATCCTAGATAGAAATGTTAGAACTTTACAAAGGTTTGTTGTTGAGTACCTTAGAGTGGGACTAAAAGGGATGAATCCTAGCAAAGCAAAAGGATGGAGGTTGGAAAAGTGAGGGAGTTGTACCTTCACTTACTTTCTCTGTAATTAGGCTTTTGGAGGTCCAAAAGCTCTCTAGTGAGGAGGATTTATCTAGGTGGATATGTTGTTCACCAAAAAATTGATTCTTCTAAATGCTCAAGAAAATTGCACCATGTTGAAGTGCTCATCAAAATGATTCCAACATCGCTTGAATCGCATCAAATGGAGTTTGTACGCAAAATTTATGGCTAGTCAAAGTTTGTAGGAAAAAGGTTGACCAACAAAGTATAGATGCTAATGTCAGCATGCTAACATGGAAGGAACAGTTGTAGTTGATGATGTGGCATGACACATGGCAGGTGACATGGTAGGACCAAACGATGTGGTGGTTGACAACATAAAATCTAGCATGGACCAACTGCATAGTGACACGTGTCAAGGAGATAGTAAATTAAATGGTGCCACATGGCCTAATGGTTGGGCACTATGTGGCACCCCTATGTTGGCCCCGGCCAATATTTTGGTTTTTCAAAATGTTGTTTGAGGGGGTCGAACTAGTGACCTCCCCCTCACTAAATTCACATGCCACCACTACACCATCTGATGTCCTCAAGATATATAGGTGAAAGGTTCTATTTAAAAAATGGTTGAGGATTGTCCAAGCCAAATGAGGAGGCTGGTGGTTCAAATTTCCAACCTCCCCCTCTCTTCTTTTCACTCTCTACCATCACGGCAGCAGGATCTTCGAAACTAAAAAGGACAAGAGTTATATTTATTAAAACAAAGTTGTCATGGTTGGTAACAAAGGGCTTGAGCTTAGCCTGAGCCCCTAGGAATTTGAGTTTAAAAAATAATACATAGTGAAACCTGAACACTGTGAATTGAGGAGAGCCCTAGGAAACACATTAACCAATTTTAGAGTTTTTTTTTTTTTAAGATTTCAATTAGGATAAGGAGCTTAATTTAGAGATATGGGAAATATATGGAAAATATTTTTGTTAACCCTCATATAGAATATGAACTTGTATTTAAAGGGGGGATTTTGGCTTGTCGGCATAGTAGAGGTATTGGGAATTTGATAAGGAAATTATTTCAACTCTGTACAATTAGCTAAGAGAGGTTGTAAGCCAATTTGATTTCTACTTGAAGGAGGGAAAATTTTTGAAATTTTCATTATCATTTGAGGAGACTTTGTGGAGACTTGTAATAGATTGAAGGAGCCTTGTAAACAACATTTGGATCATAATCAAGCATTGGTCACTCCATTGGAGAGATACCCGAAGACGTATCCATTTGGTGAACTCCATTATCAATTTGTGTCTTTGTCTTCTCTTCTATGTTTTCATATTTCTATCGATTTAATCATTTTAATGTCCTTTTAAAAGTACTTGAAATTAAGTTAAGATCTTCAATTACTCATTTACATAAGTTATCATTCACCAAGAAATAGTCATAGATCCTAATAGATCACCACTCGTGGGATAAATCTACCATGATGAGCATACAAAAGAGAGATGACAACACCTACATGATGATCAATTACTAAACCATGATCACGTTCTCTCACAACCCCACACTAGTATAGGATGAGGGAATCATCAACCTCCAATCCATATCCAAAAACACTAAATACCTTATAAGACAAGCGAAAACCTCCACAAGAGGTTTCCTAGCCAAGAATCACAATGCTCCACTTAGTGGAATAACGACAAGTCACTTCCAAACAACCACACACTTCCCAAGACACCATGATGCATCATGAAAACACATAGGAGGATGAACACTACTCCAAAAAACCCCATGACCTATGAGGAATGTGGAGGATACCAACAAGGATAAACAAGAAGGATTATTGTAAGATTTGGCTAAAAAGCCTACCCAAGATGCAAATCAATGAAGGAAATAAAATATAGAAATTAGAACTAAGAAATAATAAGCTATATTCTACTGAAGAGAATGTAAAGCTTACAATGGGCTTTATAATTAATATTACAAAGGGAACCCATTGGTTATATATGTCAAGGGCATAGATAAGATGTAGTAAGATTGTGGCAAGTATTGTCATCTTGTGAAGTGTGACAACTCAAGTTCATTAAATCCCAACAACCTTATCCCTATGTAAACTTATTCAAGTGTGAAGAGGAACTAAGTGGACAACAACTTAGCAAATCAACTAGTTAGATACAATACCCCTTTTACTCTAAAACCCCCATTAAATGCAACATAGAGATATTTATACAATATAAAGATGAAAAGATGGGTCTTGGCTACTAGGATTAATTAGGTACCCATATGTAAATAATAACCTGTCAAATAGAAAAGAGAGAGAAAACCAGTGGAAAAAATCCCTCCCATGAGATGTCAAATGAAGGTCTAAGTGACCCCTAGAAGATATTTCCTGCACACCCAAGAGAGACCGAAGATGAACATACTTTCTCTCAATGAAGGCCAGTTTGGTAAATGTATCTATAACTTGATCTATTGTAGGACAATATGGTAAATCAATGATGTTCTCCTCAATTAGCTCTTGGAGAAAATGCATATGGATATTGATGTGTTTGGTTCATTAATGATGAACTGGGTTCTTTGAGATTAGGATAGTGCTTCAGCTATCACAATAGATGATTGATAACTTATGAAAAGTGATCCCAATTTTAATAAGTACATTCTAAAGCCAAATAGCCTTAGTGGAAGCATTGATAACCCTTGATAATTAACCTACATGGAAGAAAGAGAAATGGCATGCTGCTTCTTGCTCTACCAATAGACGAAGTTGGAACCATAGTGAAAATTATAGCCATATGTGGAATTGTGATAATCAAGATTATCAACCCAATTAGACTCCATGTATGTATGTAGTTCTAAACTTTGATTGTTTCATAGTGAATCATGTACCTATGAGTGCCTTGGATACAGTCCAAGATGTATTTGGTAGCTTTCCAGTGAAGCTCATGGGGTTCTATCATAAAGTGAAAAATAGTGTTGACTACAAAGAAAACATCAAGGTGAGTATGAGTCAAGTAGATGAGGCTACCAACAAGTTGATGATACAAAGTGGCACATGTTTCCTCCTACTCTACCAACAAATGTGGTTGGAACCATAGTGAAAAACTATAGCCATATGTGGAATTGTGATAATCAAGATCACCAACCCAATTAGAATACATGTATCTAAGTAATTTTAAACTTTGATTGTTGCTAACGTGAATCGCATACCTATGAGTGCCTTGGATATAGTTCAAGATGTGTTTGGTAGCTTTCTAGTGAAGCTCATGGGGTTCTACCACGAAGCACAAAACAATGTTACCTATAAAGAAAATATCAAGGTGAGTATGAGTCAAGTAGATGAAGCTACCAACAAGTTGATGTTACAAAGTGGCATCAACTAGTGATGTGGAAATTTTTTCCTTAATTACAACCCCAAAAAAAGGAGTTGGTGTAATCTTATAATCAACAATATGAAAATGAGATAAAATATCAAGAGCATACTTGGATTGTGTAAAAGAGATCTTGGAAGAGGTCTGAGTGATTTTGATCTCAAGAAAGTAGTTCATGAGACCCAACTCAGTCATGGAAAATATGTCGTGCAAAGTATTCAACACACCTGCAATGATGGATGAAGTTCTCCTAGTGACAATCAAGTTATTAACATAGAGAGCCAAGAAGAAAAGAGCATTCTCTTGTGTTAATATGTAGAAATTAAGATCTAAGTGACATCTAAAGAACATAATGGAGAGAAGAATGTTGAATGCACAAGACAACTAAGAGGGGGTGAAACATTTATACATTAAAACTATTGGATGTTGTGGTTGTATTGCTGATATATGGTTGTCATTAATGTCAACAATATTAGCATTGGTGATTCTAAAGGTTGTATATGTCAAGGATATTGAGAAAATTGTAATAAATATATTGCAGGCAGATTGTGATGTTGTGAAGATCCAAGTGGTGATAAGCTATGTACATTGAGTTTCAGGTGTCATGCATTAAATGGTTTGTTGTCGAGCCTAACTAGTATGTTATCCAAAAGTTTCAGTTGTACGCATCAAGAATTGAGGAAGTTATGAAGTTTTGTGTTCCTACAGTCACTTTGTTACTGTAGAAAGTGTTTTTGGAAGAAGAGGATGAAATTATGGCAATTTCAGTTGTTGCAAATTTTCTTGTTACATTCATGGATGAGTCTAGATCATGCTCTATCCTTTATGTACATCTGCATTGTCTGGTGTGATTGTGATCAAGATTTTTCTGATGTGTGGTCGAGTTTTCATGTTCTTGGCCGACACAATGGTGGTAATGTGTTGCGGATCCTTGAGGATTAAAATTTTATTGTTTTGCATGTTTGAGGATGTTGATTTAGGTCCTCACTATGTTGTGACCAACTTAGGTTGATACGCATCAAGATTTGTTCATGTATTAAGGCCGACAGTTGTAATTTCTTCTTTATTCTTGGTCGACAAAGTTGTTGATGTAGATTCATGTAGTGGATATAAAAGAGTGATTGTTTCTTCATTTTAAAGAGTGTGGTGTATGCTTGATGTATGTATGTGAAATATATGTGTGAATAAAGATCAAATCATTCAGGAGTAGAGCAGAGTGTGAAAGAGATTAAGCAGAGTTTGAGAAAAGTGTATAGAAGTTTTTTTGTTCCTAACCAGAACTATCATCGAGCTTTTGTAGACTCTAATTTCTTAGTTCAACCTCATCAGATGGATTTATTCTAATTGTCCTATGTAAGGTAGTGAGCCTTCCCTTTAGGAGTGAACTCTAGGTAGTGTGCCTAAATGCATGTGCATTCCCTATTCATTTCTTTCATTATACTTCTAACAGGGTATAATCTTGTGGACTAACATCCACCGTGGTTTTCCCCTAACAGGGTTTCCACATATAAAAATCTCGGTGTTCATGTGTCTCTAATGTGCTATTGATTTATGCTTCCACTGTTAATTATCCAATCTGAGATTAAAAGTTGTTTAAAGTTAAATAAGTCTTAATTTTGTGACAACTGATTCACCCCCCCCCCCCTCTCAGTTGTCTATTCTTGTTTTTCCAACAAAAACTTTAAAACCCTCACAAACATTCAGATCCACATTAATTCAATTAACCCTTAATCTATTAGAATGATTTATCATGAAATTAGATAATAGAAACAAAACCAAATCAACACCATGCACAAAGAAACACCAGATTTACATGGAAAACCCAAGATGGGAAAACCGCGGTGAGGATTAACTCACAATATAAGGTAATATCGGCACCAAATACAATAGGGCTATCAAAGGTATCAATTCCCAAAAGAAAGAAAGGCTCACTGCCATAATAGAAAAGAAGATAGAGAAGAGTGTTACAATGAGAAATCCATCTCAAAGCAATGGAAAAATCTACCACAACATCACCAACACCTTCGCAGTCTCAATGAAAAATTGTAGACACCTTTTTCCCAATGCATCCAGTAATCTAACACATGAAAGCTCGCACTGCACTTCACAAATTTTCACCCTACAACTCTACACTTATCATCATTTGTATCTCTTGCATCTATATTTCCACCCCTTCAACAAGTTTCTTCATTTCTTTCTTTAATATGTGATATATCTTATGTCATCTCAAGGTAAGATATGAATTTGTTACTTATACCAATATCTTTTTTCTAGGTTCCAATTTTCATATCTTGCAATCATTTCATGTAACAAATCAAAACACTTATCTAGAAAATATTTAAATGGTTGTAATAAAATTTGTAAGAAATTAATTTAGTATATGGAATAAATATTTTTTTAATAATTTAAATTTAATTTAGTAGAAATGATATATTTAAAAGAGACAATACTAAATTTTTTAAAACATAGTAATTGTCATTCTATCTAACCTAATTAAAAGAAAAATATAATAATTTGTATCCAAATTGTACATACATGTAGGAGATGCATTGGTAATTGTAGCACATATTTTTATTATCTTTTAAATAAATAATTATTTATTAAAATTTTGATGGAACTATTAAAAAAATAAAATAGCTTTATTGTCGAGCCTAACTTGCTAAAAAGATTAAATATTTAATCATTTTAAAATTATATCCTTGGTAGCCTTGATTGTGATATAAATTACAGATTTAAATATTGATAGATGTATTGAAATTATAGAAAATTTATCAATAGATATCGTGTAGGAATTCAAACATAGCATAGATAAAAATAAATAATAATTGGGTATTGAAGTTGTCATGAGGAATACATTATATTTTTATATTCTTGAGATTTTCCTCTACAAACTCAATTAGTTAAAAAAATTAATTAGCTTCTTGGATAAAGTCATGGAAAATTTTAAGATAACATTAAATCTATTTCTGTAATTTTTTAAGAAGATTTTGGGACATTTACTTTCACAAATCTAGGATAATTCCAAGTAATTTATAGAGGAAATCAAAATTTGAGCTAGAATATTAATAATTTTTATGTAAAAATATAAATCTAAATCCAAATGATATTTATTTTCCATTAAGCATAGTTTTAACCTTTGCAACAATTATCATAATAACATTGCTCTCTTCTTTTGCACACTATAGTGGGAGAAGGAGTGAGAGAAGGAGTAAAAGAAGGCTTTTGAATCTCTCGTCTAGTTCATGTTATGTTATTCCATTTCCTAGGAGGTGTTCCTACTACTTCATGTGCCCAATTTTTTCATGTGCTCTTTTGTCCTTTTTTCTTCCCTTTTTAAGGTTTGTTTTTTGGGAAACTCTTATGTCAATGGTCCCCCTAATAGGCATCTTGATGGGCGACACCCCTTCTATTCTCCTGATAAGGCTCTAGAGGAAAGTGTTTCTACTTATTTTTTGAGGCATATGATCCTATTTCCTTTGTGGATAAGGTTATTGGTCAATGTAACCCCTTTCCTAGCAAGCAGTCCATTCCTTGTCTCTCAGTCTTGGTGGAAGGGCTAGCGATAGACATGCTTGATGAGCTTCTCAATGTTATGTTGGTCCAAATGGAGAACTTTTTGGTTGGCAAGTTCATTGATTTTCACCCCAATGTGGACCAAGTAACGAACTGGGCTTCTTCACACTAGAAACTAAAGGGTAGAGTTACCATTAGTGTAATGGTTGATGACCTCTTTTTCCTCAAGTTATTTATGAAGGAATATCTAGTCAAGATTATTATGAGGGGTCGTTGGGCTCTTGATAAAAACCTCCTATCTCTATGTAAATAGAAGTCAAGTTTCGACACTACTAGAGAATAGGAACTCTTGCTCCTACTTGGATTTTCTTGTCTGGCTTGCCACTAGAATTTTGGAATTTCATCATGTTCAAAAGTATTGCTCTCTCCTTTGGCAAGTTATTAACAGTTGATAAAGTTACACTCCAAAATTATTGACTGGTCTTTATGATATTGTGTGTGAATGTAGCTACTATCATTATCCTTCCTTCAAAAATCACTCTAAACTCAAGGTTGAAAAGTTTGTCACAACCCAAATCATCTATGAGAATATGTGTATATTCTATCAAATCTAGAACTTTGGTCACCTGAGCATTAAACAAAGTCTGGCCCTTGAATCGCCCCCATGGATTTGATGGCAGTTTTTAATGTCATGGTGTTCCCTAGTTGTTCAATGGGTTCTTTTGAATACTTAGAACCCCCATCCCCTCCCTGTTGGGGATACTTCCCCTATATTTGGATCCTTGTAGCCCCTCCATTCCAGGTGATCCCACTGGTCTCTTGTCCTTAATTTTTATTTTTTTATCCCAACCTAAGGACCCCACTGGGGTGTCAAATGGAAACAATGGTATGCTTCTCCCCTTCATCTTCTTATGAAGATTATGGCTTAGAACATCAAGGGGCTAAACAACCCACACAAATAGAATTTGATCAATTTTTTTATAATGGAATTGAAAGTTGACATTATGCTAATACATGAAGTCAAAATGTTTGAATCAATTTATGCTCAAATTGCTTCAAAAATATGGCCTTCTACATATTTATGTTTTTTCCCTTTTGAAGGTGCTTTGTGGGGAATTTCTACTCTATGGACTCCTCTGTGCCTGAAAGGAATATTTCTTGAAAATTAAAAATAGTCTCATGGTCTCCTTCATCAACCTATCGCATGTTATGCTTTGGATCCTTGCTAATCTATGCTCTGAACTCTAAACTTACCAAAAAATAGTTATGGGACTCTCTTTCTATCATGTTAAATCATTCTCTTCATTCTTTGCGGTTGGTTGAGATGACTTTAACACACCATTATTCCCCTCTAAAAATATGGGTGTATTGATGAATTTTTTTATAGTATGGGAGACTTAGTTGATTTCCTAGCTAATATGAGTCTTATGGATGTTGATCTCCAGGGATCCTCCTTCACTTGGTTGAATTGTAGATCTGGTAATAACCTTGTATAGGTTAATCTTACCAAGTTTCTTATCTCCCACAACCGAAACTTTTCTCCTTGCATCTCTCTTAGTGCTCTCTCAAGGATGGGTTTAGATCATTATGCTCTCCTTTTAATTTGGGAGGAGGCTACTAAGTTGGGGCCCTTTCCCTTTAGGTATGAGATAATATGGGAATCGCATCTAGCTTTCAAAGGTTTGGTTGAGATGTGATGGAAAACCCCTTTCCAAGGTACCCTTATGTTCACCCTATCTCAAAAGTTGAAGTTAATAAAAAAAGTGAAGCATTGGAATAGGATTTCCTTTAGAGAATATCTTCCATGAGAAATTTAATTATTAAATGATTTTAAAAACATTCAAGACTCTATCGAGAATGGAGATGTTGATTTTTCTTCCTACTCCGAAGAATACAACCTCGAAATGGAATGGCAGGACCTTATGAAGAGACAAGAGTTATTCAAGAAGAAAAAATCTAGAGTACAATGGCTCAAGAAAGGGGATAGAAATACTAGGTTATTACATCAATCTACTTTAAAACAAAAAATAAGAAACAAAATAAGCAAGCTAACCCTTGATGATTTCTCTATTGTCTCTGAGGAGTGGGAAATAACCAACGTTGTTGTCTCCTTCTTCAGAGGTTATTTTGAAGAAAGAGCTTAGGAGACAAATGACATGTCTGGGTTTTTGGATTTTATTCCTAAGGTACTGAATGAAGCTGATAATGTATGAATGTGCAAGGATGTCATTATGGAGTAATTCAAAGCTATTATTTTCTCTTTTGGATCATCTAAAGCCCCTAGCCTTGATGGGTTCCCTTGTCTTTCTACCAATATTTTTGGGACATTAGCTCATGAGACTTTCTATTAGCCACTAGATATTTAATTAGATTTGGGAAGCTCCTTAAACAATTGAATCAAACATACAATGTTTGTATCCCCAATGTGATTGAGGCTGATACTATGTCTAACTTCTGACTTATTAATTTGTGTGACACCATTTACAAAATATTTTCTAAAGTGTTGGTTAATAGAATCAAGCCCCTATTTCATAAAATTATCTCCCCTTGTCAAAAATTCTTTATGCCTAGCTGACAAATTCTTGATGTTGTGTTCACTAACCATGAACTCATCCACTCTATGGAAAAAATAAAAGACCCAATATTCTCCTCAAAATTGATATTTCTAAGGCTTATGATAGATTTCTTTGGCCTTTCCTTTTTGCTATCCTAAAAAATTCAGGTTTGGTGAGAAGGTCCTAAAAATTATTCACTCTTCCATCTCCTCCCCTACATACTTTATGCTAGTGAATGGTGTCCCCTATGGTTTCTCCTTGGGGGTGAATGGTTAAGACAAGGGGATCATTTTTTCCCTTACCTATTCATTCTAGATACGAAAGATTTGGATAGATGTTTTCAAAAACAAATTGACTCTAATTAACTCTTGGGGGTTAGAGCTCCTTCCCTATTAGCCCTTACTTATCAATAATTTGTTGATGACACCATTCTGTTTGGATATTCTTCAATTTTTGAAGCTAAAATATAGAATGCTACCTTGAAGAATTATTCCAACTTCGTTGGGTAGCATATCAACTACAAAAAAAGTATGCTATACTTCAATTTAGAGAACATTCTAAAGGAAAGAGTAGTCCAAATCTTGGGCTGCCAATAAGATTGTCTCCCTTCCACTTATCTTGGTCTCCCTCTACCTGATAAATTGATATCCAACACTTACTAAACTAATATTTTTGAAAGAGTGTAGCATAACCCTTAGAATTAGAAAGGTAATATTCTAAGCCAAGGTGAATTTCTTCTTAAATTCTCCCTCCAAAACATCCTTTTCTATTCTTGTCCCTATTTAAAATACCTGTGTTCATGGATAAAAAACTAGAGAATATCCAAAGGAAATTCCTTTGGGTTAGTGTGGAGGAAAAAAACATAATTTATTTGGTCAAGTGGGACAAGGTCTATAAACCAAAGAGCCTTGGTAGTTTGGGTTTACAAATATTGAAGCAGCTCAATAAAGCTTTTATCACCAAATTTGGATGGAATGTGGTTATTGGCAACAAGGATTCAGCTCACATTATAAGTTATAAGTACCTTAGGAACAATAAACCTTGTTTCCTTTCTTTTTCTACTATCCCCTTGGCTTAATTATATGGAACCAAATTTTATAAACTATAAATGTTCTTAAACATGGGATTATTTATTTTGTAGGAAATGGTAAGAGTGTGGAATTTTGGTATGAAAAATGGCTTGTTGGTGTCTCCTTATCTTTTCACCAAATTTTGGCAAGGGTGAGGGAACCAATTATAAGATTAAATGGTTCCAAAATTTATTACATCAATTGGAATGGCCCCAACACCTTGTGGAAATATTTTCAATGTTAGTTGAAAGGAATAATTTTGAGAAATAGGGATCAACATGATTGGAAGGGAATGGTGGATTACCTACACAAGCTCATTGGTTCTTACTAACTTTTTGGGCTTAATTTTAAGGATGTGTGTTGCTGGCACCCCAACCCTTTAGGATGCTTCTCTCTTAAATCTTCTTATACTCTTATTATTGATTACAAGGAGGATTATATGTTCAACTGGAATATGGGTTGGAACAATAAAGTCTTACCTAAAATCAATTGTTTTTGGTTGTCATCTATGTATAACAAGATTCTAACTATCGATAGCCTAAATTTTTGAGGCTTCTACCTTGTTAATAGATATAGTATATACTATAACATGGAAGAAAGGTTTAATCATCTCTTCTTCCACTGTATATTTTCTAAAAAGGTTTGGGAGGAGGTATTAAACCATTTGTTAATTTTTTGGACTTTTCCCCTACATCTTGAGGATTTTCTTACCTCTTGGAACTTGGTCTCCCCCATACAAACATCCTATCATCTATAAAATCTGGAACAATATCCCTTGTCTCATCACTTGGAAGCTCTGGAAAGAAAGGAATAACAAGGTTTTCTAGGACCAGTTGAGAAACAACAAGGCTATTTTCTAGATCATCAAAAATAATATTTAGGATAGAATAAATCCTTTGAATTTTAGAACCTCCAAGAAAATTTTGACTTAAACAAAACTAAGGGTGAAGTAGAACTAGGGAATCTCCCAGAGCCTAACCAACCTTAATTGGTTAGATATTTCAACAAGAATGATGACCAAATGGTTCCCTAATGTAGAGAGGATTTTCTTCAATCAATTTCCCTTCTAAAATTCTCACAATATAACTCAAATAGAAACAAAAATTTGCAAATAAATATCTGAAATTTGCTTGCACAAGCAACCAATGATATGCTTTATTAATAAAATTTAATTACAACAAAATTTAAGCTACTAATGGACTGAGATACAAAAAATTATCTCCCTAAAAATGATACATATTCAAATAAAGTTCATTCACAGCCCAGCTATGCTTAGACATATCAGCTTCTACAAACAGAACCTTCTCCCAACACTTCTATATCACCTGCAATACTTACAAATTCAATCCAGCTATTTTAGCATCTCATGGGTTGTTGTTTATTATAAAAAACCTACAATAAACATTTCCAAGCATGCCTCCAAAGAAAATCTATGCCCTCTAACCTGTCTCTCCAAAATTGGCTTCAAAACTTTTGTCTATTGCTTCAAGATTCTCCTCTCTCCACTACCCTACTCAAAGAATTAATTCCATATTTGAATTCTTTCCATCTTTACCCAGGTATGCCCAATTATCTAGCTACATATTCAAACCTCCAAAAATAAATAAAAGCACCATAATATTCATTCAAAATAGCTTGATCAAAGATAGAGGTTACCACTTTAATTCTCCATTTGAAAATCTTGAAAAAGAAAAAATAAAGCAACCAAGACTTTGCCACCCACCTCTACCCCTACTTTTTAGGGTCATGATTTTGTTCTTTAAAACATCCCTTATCCCATTTCCAATTCCCATATTGAGTTTTTATTTATTTTGCAATTTTAAATACTTTATGTTGCTTTTTGCTTTAAATCCCACTAGTCAACTTGTCAAAGTTGCAAAAGAAATTTAATTGGAAATTAAATTTTTTCAAATAAATAATTTTTTACCCCTCAACATGTAATCCAAGCCAAAATTAATTTATTTACACAATCCAAAAATAATTAATCAAAATTCCACCTCTTTTTGTTGATGTAGGATTGGTAGTTACCATGGATGCTCCTACATCAAACACCCACGGTAGAAAATAAATGTTTCATGAGTGTGACTCATAAACATTTAAAAATATGATGCTCATTTGGAACTCACCTTTTTCCCTTGTCCACAGGAACCTATATATGCATCAAATTTAGCAAACTTACAACATTACCATGTTTCATCCTTCCTCTACTACCCATCACGTAATTCAAAGCATCAAATTTTCTTCCCAACCAATATACTTCATCAAGATCATAACTAAAAATTAAAATTATGCCTCCTCCTTCATCAAAACAAATGTATTCATATACCTCATTTTTTGTTCTACCTTTTTTTATCTCCTTTCACTATATCCCCTTCATGAAATTTCACTGTTTCCATACCTTAAGGAAGACATAACACTTCTGCAACCTATTTTTCTTCACTAAAAACAAAATTAGTACTACCATCAAAAGACTCAATTTCCATATTACTTGACAAGGAATCATGATTACTAATCAGAACATTTTCACCTCCACTGTTCTCAAGCAAGGATTCCTTAGAAAACTCTTCATTAACCTTTTCATCCACTTTTCCAATTCAACTTTTTCAAACTTATCTATTCCTTCACTCTCTTTCCCCATCAAAGGAAACAAATAAATTCAATTTTATGTTACTCTTTGTTGCTACCTTCATTCCACTTGAGATCTTTGCTTCAATCTGAGTCAACAAATCACCTTTCTCATCTTCATCATGGCTAGTAATAAAAAAGGCAACATATTCATGCCTCATACCATCTAAAGGTAACAATATTTTCTATGCTACCTTCATCTATAATTATATTGCATACCTTCTTCTAGCACTTGCATCTTGTTTGAAACTAAAACATAGGAAAATAAGGTTCCACCTTTTGGGAGATAGAACTAGGGTTTAGGACCTTTCCACGTATTTCCTTCAAGTTTCACTCAAGGAAACCTTAGAGATATCAATCAAGGGATAGAATGAGGGAAACATATCTACAATAAGGTGTCCTAGGGTGTGATTAAAGACTAAAAGTGGGTTCACCACCAAGCTAGGGATTGGAAAGAAAAGGAATGAAAATGATATTCAAGACTTCAGTAAATGACCTCGTAAATGAACTCAAATCATAATAGTAAACTAGAAATAAATAGAAGTGCACATGGAAACTGAAGAGGCTTGAATGAGGGTCTGAAATCTTATAAATACTAACTTTTAATCCACATTGTGACTGATACACCTATAGGGTTGATTTAGTCTCGATTTATGGTTTTTCACAGAAACTAGAATCTAGAACTAGCAATTTAGGATCTACTCGAAATGTCTAAAATCTGGTATAATAGGACTCATATTCTACAAGTGGAAATTTAGACCCAGTAATAGGGTTGATCTGAATCTCTAGTATCCTCTAGTGCTTTCCTGTAGCTTCTCTCCTAACAAATCTCTGAGTCTAAAACACTTAATTACAACTTGTAGGTGACTTTCTATGATCTTGCAATCTAGATGAGAACTTTGAAAACTTGACAACTTTCTCCAATCCTACTTTTAAATGGATCTTCAACCTAAAGCACCTAGATCTACAAATCAAACATCAAAGAGAGGGGAAAATGTTTTTTTGTTAGTGGATAGGGGTTTTCCTTGCTCAAACCCCATTTTGGTAATCAAACCTTGAAATGAAATCAACTAGAAAGGAGGAATGATGAATGAGAAAATATGCAATATGCCAACTCACCAAACCCTTGAACAAAAGGCTAAAATCTTGTATGTAAGGGTTAGCATGAATGTGGATCTTGACTATTGCTTGTATGTTATGGATATTGACTTGAATTCTTGCTTGAATCATAAAACCCTACATCACAAATGTTAGCTCAAAAACAAACATGATGCATGATTACTTTCATATGATGCTTGATTCTTGAATAGTGCTCAAAAATGCTTGTTAATCACTCTTGAATGCTCTTGTAATCATAAAAATTCTAGAAGAATACTCTAATCAATTTTCTAGGAGAAAATATATGAAATAACCTTATATTTATACTTGTTTATGCCAAATTTCCTGAAATTACAACACTACAAGTTGACATCAGATCTAGGAGAATAAAATCCCACCTAGAATTGAATTCAAAATTAGGTCCAAGCTAAGTGGGACTCATACACCAGTTGGGGTGTATGAGATCCAATAGGCTAAGCTTGGGACACATATTTCAATAAATTCTTAGTTTTATGCCAAATTCAAGTTTAGGCCGCAAAACTTAGGTGGGACCCATATGCCCAATGTGGCGTATGAGTCCAAGATCACTAAATTTGGGCCATACAATACAAAATCATTGAATTATGATAGGTCTTTTCATATGTGTCAGGATTATCCTAGGAAAAATACATTAATTAAGGCTTGTTGATGCAAAATAGGACCAAATAAGGCATAAAGAATCCCAATTTTAGCAAGCAGGGCCCAAGCAAATGTGAAAATGTAAAGGGATACATTTTCATACACTAAAAAATCATTTACTTTGAATTGATTATCATCTTCATTCAATAGTGTTATCTTGGCCATTAAAGTTTCACCATCTTCTACTTCTTCAAGAATGTAATGACCCTACATCTTCTCTATTCACATTTTATGTTCTATTCTAATTTTCAGTCCTTCTTCTTGTTATTTTCTCAATTTCCATATGACTCAATTTCCATATTACTTCACAAGTAATCATGATTACTAATCAAAACATTTCACCTCCACTATTCTCAAGCAAGGATTCCCCATAAAACTCTTCCTTAACCTTTTCGCTCCACTCTTCCAATCCAACTTTATCAAAATTAATTTCTACTACAACAAAATTATCTATTACTTCACTCTCTTTCTCATCAAAGGAAACAAATAAATCAGATTTTACCTTCATTCCACTTGAGATCTTTGCTTCAATCTAAGTCAACAAATCACCTTTCTCATCTTCATCATGGTTAGTATTAAGAAATTCCAACATATTCATGCCTCATACCATCTAAAGGTCTGATTTCATCAACCAAACAAGACCTTGCATTGTTGTAAACCTTACCCATCTCTTCTTTCAATGGCTTCAATTTGTGTTTCACTCCATCCTTCATCAATGTGTATGTGTTGGCATAGCCTTGATGCACCACCTTCCTATCAAATTTCCAAGTCCTTCCTAACAAAACATGCTAAGCATTCATAGGAATAATATCACATAAAATTTCTTATACTAATATTTACCAAACTTTGTTCATTGATCAAAACTTTCCTATCATCTTGTAGCGATGCTATCCTATACATATGTGTATGCCTTCTTCTCTCTAGCTGCAATTCTCTCACCATCTCTTCATAAACAAGATTTTCTATTTTACCTCCATTTATAATCACATTACATACCTTTTTCTACCACTTTCATCTTGTTTGAAACTAAAACCTAGGAAAATAGGGTTTAGGACTATTATAATTGGCTATGGAGATAGCCTACCAAGATCTTGAGGCCAAATGGAATGCACAAGAGAGAGATAATATGTATATGCAAATATGATTCATTTGATATGAAAAATGTAGTAGAAACCCTTTGGTTATATAGCCAAGGTGGGGTAGAAGATGTCATAAGATTATGAAAAGTTTCTTAATCATATGGCATGAGACAACTTATCACAACTACCTAGGTCACATGTGTTAAAAGTCAAAAGATAAAATAAAAACTAATGACAACTAACACCTTCTAGAAAGATTCCTCTAACCTATGTAAACTTAACATGTAAATAAGTCCCCTTCTACACCTAGTAATGAATTAACTAGGTACAAGATTTAGTTTACACCAACACCCCCCTTAAGTGAAACTTAGGGAGTAGCAGATTATTATGAAAATGACACAAAGATGGGTCTTGAATACTAGGCCATGTTAGATACCCATGTACAAATGCAAAAGAAATATCTCACAAACAAAGAAAAGGAGAAAACCTAGTGGGACAAAACACCTCCCCAAAAGAGAGATGAAATACAAAAAAGGAAATGCTCACAATGATGCATTAGAAGGCTAAAACCCCATGTGAGGAAAAAGCCCTGTAAAATGAAGAAGATAGACAAGGAAGCCCCCCCTCAATGTTGAGTCTCCTGCAATGATAGTAGAAGCTCAACATTGAATGTTGAAGATGATCCAATCTCATCAAACAACGTTCCTCCCCTTAGGAAGAAATAAAACCAAGAATGTATGTAGGATATCAAGAATATTGATGATGTATGATGTCTCTGAAGAATGATCAAGTGTCTCTATGTCGATGCCAAAATTTGACACACTCTACATAGGAATTTTAGGCCACATTGCTGAAGATGACAATTCGAAATCTAGTAGAGATGAATGTAGAACATAATATAAAGATGAAGATATCCCCTCTGAAGACAAAGAAGCCTCCTCCAAATGTTTTCCAAAAGTATCCACAGTCACATCAAACTGCAAAGAATGATCATCTAGAGATTGAATAAGAGGGTCAACGTGTTCCCTCACAACAACTGAAGAAAGATCTTCTTCATCAAAGAGAAGATTGATGTCATCAATGGTGTCACATAAATTTGAGATATGAGACTCCACAAACAAGTCTAAAATACCTGTCACTAGAACTCATCACAAGTAGCCAAATCTGAAAGACATTGTATATCCTGTTGCACTGAATCAAAAGAAGCCATACCTATAGCAACACAATCATCATCAGCTGCAACAACAGATGGAGGAGATGAAATTCATGACTCAAGAACTAGATCTAATGTGATAACTCCCAAGTTCAAGTAGCCAAAATTCTCTTTTGAATAATGGTTCATACTAGAAGTGTGATCAACAATCGAAGGAAAAATGTCACCATTAGAAGAAAAATATGCAAAGGTATACAACTGAGATGAATGATCAACCACCCCAGTATCAATGATCTCTTGACTCTCCAAGTCTAGAATGATGACTAAATCAGGTGTAAACTCCATATTGATCCCATCTCCACCATGTGTAATCTAATATATGGAAATAATATTGCTTGTCAAATGAGGAACACAAAGAATCTTGGAAAGTTTTGTCCCCAAAACTAATAGACCCCTTCCCAATTACACTCATGTATGTATTGTTTCTCATCAAAATAGGAGATGTAGTACAAGGCTGAAAAGAAGAGAATATAGTCTATGAAGAGGCCATATGATGAGATGGTCATGAATCTAGAAGTCATCTCCTTGATCCATGCCTTGAAAGAGCACAAAGAGCATGTCCTTTATATTTTGATGAAGATGCTTGACCTTTGTCCTTTTTAGACTATTTTGAAGAAGAAGGAGGTGATTCAGACATTCTAGAAGGAAAATGAATGTGATTCCTTTTGAGAAGATTTTTCAACTCATCAATATCCTTCTTATGACAATAGTGTTCTTCATGTCCATCCTTCTTGCAATATGCACAAGTAGGCCTCTCTTTATTAGAGGATTCTCCTTTTTTGATTCTTTATGTGGATTTTTCTTTTTCTTATTTTTTATTCTTATCAAGATTCCCTGATTCTTTCTATACCTTTGACTCACTAGCCAACAATGCTTGTGACTTGGAATACATGATTAGACCCATGTTCATTAACTTAGCTTCCTCTTGAATTAGGAGATTTGAAAAGTCATCAAACTTAGGATCAACATATGATGCTCCCATAGAAATTTGATGGGTATGAAAGACATAAACAAACACTAAATACTCAAGACCAAGCTTGGGTGACACATTCAAAATTAAATGTAAATCCTCTTTATCAATGTTGCATTCTTTCAACTATGTCCTTAATTGCTTAACTTTGGAGATGTAGTCTTAGATGTGGTCAAAACATTTAGGATCAAGATTCATCAAATCATTATCAATCTCCAGTATCCCCTAATCTTATTTATTTTACCATACAAGTTTTCAGAAGCCTCCCATGCCTCCTTAGGTGTTTTGCATGATTCAACATGAAATTGTAAATCAAATGAGACTAATGAACATATGAATCCAGGTATTTTTTCATGATCAATCTCCCATATTTCCAATTCTTTAGCATCAGTAGGTTGAGAAATGTTTTCCTTTAGATGACCTATTAAACCTTTTCCTATGAGATAGTTCCATACTTATTTTCTCCATGTAGCCTAATTATGTGGAGTTAGGAGTTCAATTTGAGATTTCCCCATTGCAAGAACACAAACCAAGCAAAAGAATGCAACCATCACAAGATTACTCCCCCAAATCACTCAATCATGAAATCCCCCAAGCAATATCTAATTTCTCGCACTTTATACTTACTGTGTTTACATGTGCCACTTTCAAAAAATAGTGAAGTGGTCTTGATCTTGGTACATGCAAATGCCAAAAATAGGCCACAGGTTCTAAGTAAAAAATTTACAGCAAATGAGATCAAAATGATTACACCATTGGAAAGTACATGAAAAAATATGTACTTTCAAAAATAATTCACCCAAAAATTTTACCATAGGAGCAAGATATGATCTCCTGAAGTTTCCAAAATGAGGATGAAGCAACAACACCTATGAGAATCTAATTTTTTTGGAAATACCAGACACCAAAACTAAACTTTGATTGCACCTATGGTAAAATCAAAAAAAAAACTTGAAAAAAGGAGCCAAATTTGCAAGTTATGAAGCTGCAAAGTTGGACTACAAAATTGAAAATGCCGACGATGAGGGGGGAAATTTTTTTATAGAAAAATCTGGGGTCGTCAATATGTAGGCTAAAAATTGATGGCTACATGGCCGCCAGGTGCTTTACGAAGTTAAATTACACACTCAAATGGATGTCACGTTGTTGGTCAACCCTGTCACCAGAATATACTTTTTCGAGGCCGGGATATTACTTTGCACTCACCAGAATCTTCTTAAGAATCTGTGACTGTCGATACTAGAATATTTGCCAATTTTTGTGTATATTCCAATATTATTTTTATGAATTTTACTGGATTCTTTGATGTGATCGCCTATGGTGGGTAGAGAGGCCGCATGGCATTGGTATAGCAGTGGCGTACCCTACAAAGTACCCTACAATTTGCAGGGTATGAAAAGTCCCTTTTTTGTGTTTTTTTTTTTATTTGATTTTTAATACAAAAAAATGTTCTAGCCCTTTTATAAATTTTTTAATTTTTATATAAAAATGTCAACAAAAAAAAATGAAATTTTCAAAAAAATTGTTAAAATATTCATACCACTGTCATAATGACATGACCTAGGGGGTCGTACGACACCCTTGGCAAATTTTTTTTGCCTCAACGGACAACTGCTCAAATTCAGATGAATTGACAATTCATCTTTGGGTTTTTGGCCCTTCTAGACGTGATGGCAAGGTCAGATTTGACCCAAAATGCTCCAAAAATGCAGCTACCTTTTGGATCTAGCAACCACTCCTCAGCTTCAAACCCTCATAGATTTGGATGAAACAAAAGGAAAAACTGACTATCTCAAACCTTTTGAAGCCAATGGTGAGCTCAAATTTGCATCAACAAGCTCCGATATGAACCTACAATAAAGAGCCAAAAAAGAGGAACCCCCCAAATCTGGCATTTCTATCAAGTTTTTCTGATTCTCCAGATCATCATACGATGCAAGAGAAGAGCATACTCAAATTTTAAGATTTACCATCTCTCTTCAAAAAAATACTATCCAATCGCACCCAACCCACTCTGATACCATATTAGAATTGGCTATGGAGATAGCCTGCCAAGATCTTGAGGCAAAATGGAATGCACAAGAGAGAGAATATACATATGCAAATATGATTCAATTGATATAAAAAATTTAGTAAAAACCCCTTGGTTATATAGCCAAGGTAAGATACAAGATGTCATAAGATTATGGCAAGTGTCTTAATCATATGACATGAGATAACTTATCGCAACTACCTAGGTCACATGTGTTACAAATAAAAATATAAGATAACAAATAATGACAACTAACAACATCTAGAAATATTCTTAGGACCTAAGTAAACTTAACATGTAAATAAGTCTCCTAATACACCTATTAATTAAATAACAAGGTACAAGACTTTATTTACACGAACAAGAACCTTTCCACCTATTTCCTTCAAGTTTCACTCAAGGAAACCTTGTATATCTCAATCAAGGAACAGAATCAGGAAAAAATATCTACAATAAGGTGTCCTAGGGTGTGATTAAAGACTAAAAGGGGGTTCACAACCAAGCTAAGGCTTGGAAACAAAAGGAATGTAAATGATATGCAAGACTTAAGTAAATAACCTAGAAATGAGCTCAAATTAGAACAGTAAACTAGAGATAAATAGAGGTGCACCTGGAAATTGAAGAGGCTTGAATGAGGGTGTGAAATCTCAAAAATACTAACTTTGAATGCACATTGGGACCATATGCCAGTAGGGGCGATTTAGTCCAAATTTAGGGTTTTTGATAGAAACTAGA
Organism: Sequoiadendron giganteum; assembly: GCA_007115665.2. Lineage (NCBI taxonomy): Eukaryota > Viridiplantae > Streptophyta > Pinopsida > Cupressales > Cupressaceae > Sequoiadendron > Sequoiadendron giganteum. The sequence goes on along the minus strand of CM021100.1, from coordinate 869,824,943 downwards.
ATCTAGAACTAGTAATTTAGGATCTGATGGAAATGTTTGAAATTTGATATACTGGGACTCATATGCCACAAGTGGTGATTTAGTACTAGTATTAGGGTTGATCAAAAACTCGAGTATCCTCTAGTTCTTTCCTGTAGCTTCTCTCCTACCAAATCTCTGAGTCTAAAACACTGAATTGCAACTTGTAGGTGACTTTCTATTATCTTGCAATGTAGATGAGAACTTTGACAACTTGACAACTTTCTCCAATCTTTATCTTCAATGGATCTTCAACCTAAATCACCTATATTTTCAAATCACACATCAAAAAGAGGGAAAAAATTTGTTTTCTTAGTGGATAGGGATTTGCCTTGGTCAAACCCCATTTTGGTAATCAAACCTTGAAATGAAATCAAATAGAATGGATGAATGATGAATGAACAAATATGCAATGTTGTAACTCACTAAACCCTTCAAAAAAAAACTCTAATCTTGTATGTAATTGTAGCATGAATGTGGATCTTGAATCTAGCTTGTATGTTTTGGATCTTGACTTGAATGCTTGCTTGAATAATAAAAACCTACAAAAATTTTAACTCAAAAATAAACATGATGCATGATGACTTTGATATGATGCTTGATTCTTGAATAGTGCTCCAAAATTCTTGTTAATCACTCTTGAATTCTCTTGTAATAATAAACTTTCTATAGGAATACTCTAATCAATTTGCTAGCAGAAAATATGTGAAATAACCTCGTATTTATACTTGTTTATGTTGGAATCTAGGAACATTAAGAGGGGGGGTGAATTAGTGTTTTGTAATCTTCAACATTATTATTTTGATATTTAAACCAAAGGAAAAATGTAAACACACAAAGCAATCATCCACAACACCATAACACAAGCAATTTTACGTGGAAACCCTATTAGGGAAAAAACCATGATGGAGGTCAATCCACAATTTGAGTACTCAAATATAAGATTTACAAAATGGGAATAGACTTGAATTCAGGCACACCACCTAGAGCTCACTGCTCAAAATAGGAAGGCTCACTGCCTTACAAAATGTTCAGATTGAATCCATCTGAGGGGTTGAACTAAAGGAATATCATCTTCTAATGCCAAGTAACGGTTCTAGTTAAGCACATTAGTCAATTTTAGACCTTCTATCTGATTCTTCTCTTCTGCTCTGCTCTACTGCAACTTGCATTTCAAATCTTTTGTGTGCAAATGAAATCACACAACTTCCCTTCTGAATTTTGCATCACACAATAATATAATTCACATATAACATACTTTGATACCAAAAGGATAAAAAAAATTGATCTTATATATCTGCATCAAAGGATAATATTATCTTCATGTCAGCTTTAACAAAACATATGATATTTTCCAACTGTCGGTTGAATCCTCAAATGATTCTTAACGTGTACCCTCCACAATTGGCCATAGCATAGTGAGGACCTAAATAAACATGTTTGAACACAAAAACATCTAATAAATTACTCCTTAAACATCCGCAATGGCTATATCCACCAAGTCGGCCTTCTATTAATGATAAACAGAAAATCAATATACTGGATCCTCTTAAATGTACACCAATTGATGTGTAGGCACAAGACTCAAGAATAAGGTATTCCAAATACCCAATAACCTTCCTTGAGATGTGCAACATGAACTAATACGTAGATAATGCATATTGATCAACAAACTCGGCTTTAATCGGATACCATGTTCTTCACTCTGACTTCCGGTATGAATAGATATTGAAGTGCATACCGGTTCCATTACTTAGGTTGCCATCAATGAAAACACTAGAAGCCATATACCAACAAGCTCCCCCTTTAGCATTGATGGAAATACTTACTGAAAAATGACGAAGTGTCAAAACTAATATGAGTACGTTGCCAAAGTTCAAAACTTCAAAACATAGCTCCACCTGAAATTGATAAGGCATTTTTCACTGCTCTCTCTACCCCTTTGACATCAATGACAAACATGTATTCAATATCCCCCTTTGAAATATGACCAAAAACTTGCTGATTCAAAATTTGAAAAAGAACAACTGCTACTAGAGCTAGAAGATTATCTTGTGTTTTTCTTTCATCTCCAAAAGAAACTTCTTCCAAGCTTCTACTGCAATCCCAATGATTATGATCATGATGTTATTTTCAAATGTCCGGTTGATAATATTGATGAGAGATTCTGGAATAGTGATGGTTTCTTCTAGTTTTTCTCCTTTCCTTAATATCTCAATCAACTACTCTAGTTTGCATTATGTTAGGTCCTTTACTTTCCAAAAAGTGTCCACAAGCCTATTTCTGGTGAATTGAATTTTGGTATGCTCAGACTGTAACTCTTGAATCCTTTTCTTGTCTACACCATCCTAATCTTGAAACATATCAAAAAAATTTCCAATCCTAGTCAGTTCTATTTCAATTTGCTCCAACTTTTCTTTGTATTTCCCAACTGCATGAGGCCAATGGATGCAATAATTATAGATGTTGTTTGTTGTACTTATGCATTGCCTCAGGTCATTCATTTTCCTTTTCAACTTGGTAAGTGATAGCCTGAACTACTCCTTCAAGTGTAGAATTATTCCTTCTTCTTTCTTGTTATGAGACTCGGAGTCCATGATTTCCTTGATGCATTTGATCATCTCTTTAAGTAGAAAATTATGTAAACTCTCTAATTTGATCTGGTTGTGCGCAACATGAGCACTTAGTACACTTAAAATCATATCATATTCATATGAAGGTCTGGTAGACCATAATTTTGTAATTTTTTGCATTCCATCTTGCTCATGAATAAGTTGTAGTAGCTTTTCCTTGGTTAAGTCATCTTCTTCTTCACTTCCTTCTGCTTTTTCTTATTGTGGTTCAACTAATTCCAATTCTTTTCCCTGAGTGACCTTAGTTTCCATATCATATTCCTCATCTAGAATATCTACAACCAATTGTTCTTTTCCTTTGTCTTCAACTCTTGTAGTCTTGCATACCAGAGGAGTACAAATAGTAATTTATTTTTCTCTTTTCTTCATTCTCTCCACCTCACCAAAAGAGGAACCAACTTCAAGTGCCTTTACCGAAAGGGAAATGAAAATTGATCCAAACTTTTCTAGTAAAACTCTAAATAAACTTGAATATTCTTGATCATAGTTTGCCAGTTTGTTAGAGTGTTCATAAATCTGCTTGCAAATTGGTTCATTTTCTTTCCATACAACATTGTTCTTTAGTGGAAAGAAATTTAGAAAATACATCACAAGACATGTAATCAAAGTGCCAAACCTGAAAGGATAACCTATCTCCTTGGTTAATTACACGTTCTCCATTAGTTTATCCTTTAGCAATCCGCACAGGTCAAAGTCCTGATCTTCCATTATCATTTTGTGAGAGATATAAATTGCACCAGCCAAGGTTGCTCCTTCTCTATTTCTAAAAAGGATTTTATAGGATACTCCATGTGCAATGTACCTTGTTACAGAATCTCTAATTGTCAAAATTATCAATGCCCTTTGGTCTCCAACAACTCCAGTTAGGCTTTCGACTTCTTTATTCTGAATAGACTTCTTTCTCGGTATATCCCTAATTTTGCATAATCCAATTAGAACTCCAATTACCTCTTTTGAAATATGATAGGGTTTGTCTAGAATTAGAGTGTCATCATTCATTCTGTCTAGAATACATTTAACAATTTTTGTGTTTTTGAAATAGGGTAATTTACTCCAAATGTCCCGAATTTTGTGTTTCGTATCTTCCATCCATTTCAATTCATCGGGAAATAACAAGTTTCTTAAAGCTCTAATCTTCTCACTACTAAACTCACCCAATTTCATAATTCCTTTGATTTGTTCTATTTTGTGTACCGAACAAGTTCTTCTATCGAGCACTAAATTAAATGAAAATACCACAAACGACTAAAGAACCTGATGGATTTAGAGATTCTCCACCAAATTATCTTCACTCCTTCAAAATTTTGTTGCAAAGCGCTCTCCTTCTTTTCTTCGATGCAGAGTGACAAATGAGGGTTTCAACATGTCTTTTATCTAACTTTTAGTTGTAATAAATGCTTTTGTCCTAGGTGTTCTGGATACCCTGCTTTCTCAAATAGCGAGAGAAAAATTCTTTTGTGTACCTTCAGCTTCTCAAATTTTTGTACAAGTGATCTCCAATGTAGCTGCAAACTATTAGCACAACTTTTGACAATCTCCTGTATTTCGGTGCTAACTATCGTTAGGGGAACAAAGGATTTTCTTGAAAAAATCCCCCTAGGCCAATGGCCTGAAATCAATTTCCAGAGGAATTACCGGATGTAGGTTCTAGTGTAGAACCATTTCTAGCACTAGACTCATTCTTCCTTACCCATGTCTTCTTCATCTGATCTCTTATTTCATCCATAGTCACTTTCCCTTTTCCTTTATCATCTTTCTATGAGTTTCTACCTTTGTATACCAGACCTCTTCTACCCACATTTTTATTTTTGTAGAATCTTGCAATGTGACCTTATCTGTTACAATTGTAACACATAATATTTCCTTGTCCAGACCAATCATTCCATTTATTTCTTCTTGATCTGCATTGGTTAGCAATATGCCCAAATCTTTCACAAGTATAGCATTCAACATTCCTTCTACTGACAGAGTTGTTTGACACAGTTCTACATTCAATGGATTTATGACCAAACTTATTGCAATTGAAACACTGACCAAATAATGATGAATCACTTGATTTTATTTTACTTCTACATTGAGTAGCCATATGACCAAATTTATTGCAAGAAAAATAGTATCCATTGAACTTTTGAGCATTAAGTTGTCTTACCAGATACCTTCCTCCTCTATTCATCTTATTTTCTTGCCTGAAATTTCTTTGTCTGAATCCGGAACTTTCTCTTTTCTCATATCCAAGACCTAGTTTTTCTTTAGCATTCTTTTGTCCTTGAGTCAGTTCATCAAGCTTAACTAAACTAATCTTAAAATTCTCCTTGTATTTATTTGTAGTGGTAAGTTCATCCATGAGAAAAATAATCTATTTTTCAAGCTCTTCTTCATTATTTTTGGATTGTTGCAGTTCAATTTCCAACTGAATGAGTTCTCCATTTATTCTTTTGCATTCATCAGATCTTTCTTTTAAGGACTGAGCAAGATTCTCCTCATTCTTCTTTCTTTCTTCAATTTCCTTAGACAACTTCATCACCATATATTCCATTTCATGCTTTTGGGTTTCATTGTCTTCGAAAAGATTTTCACATTCTTGAGTTATTTCTTTCAAGGTTTGATTCAGGTGAGCATCATCCATTTTTTTGCTCTCTTTTTGCTTAATCTGATCACAGAGATGCTTCCTCTTTTCCCTAGATTTTACAATCTGATCCTTTAATGATTGGATGAATTTCTCAGCATCCTTAAGATTTTCTTTTAATTCCTAGACTTCTACTTTAGATTGATCAAGATCATCAAGTGCCACCACAAGATACTACTGAAGACTACCAGAGTTCATTAGATTCCAAGATCCACCTCAAGTTGTCAAACTCCTTTTGAGGAACCCACTCTGAGGGAACACTGAGAGGGGGGTTGAATTAGTGTTCTGCAATCTTCAACATTATTATTCTAATATTTAAACCATTTCAACATTAAACCAAAGGAAAAATGTAAACACACAAATCAATCATCCACAACACCATAACACAAGGATTTTTACGTGGAAACACTATTAGGGGAAAAACCACAGTGGAGGTCAATCCACAATTTGAGTACTCAAATATAAGTTACGAAGTGGGAATGCACTTGCATTCAAGAACACTACCTAGAGCTCACTGCTCAAAATAGGAAGGCTCACTGCCTTACAAAATGTTTAGATTAAATCCATCTGAAGGGATGAACTAAAGGAATAGAATTTTCTAATGTCGAGTAACAGTTTCAGTTAAGCACATTAGTCGATTTCAGACCTTCTATCTAATTTTTCTCTTCTACTCTATTCTGCTGCAACTCACATTTCAAATCTTTTATGTGCAGATGAAATCACACAACTTCCCTCTTGAATTTCAAATCACACAATAATATACTTCACATCTAAAATACTTTCATATCAAAATGATATAAACAATCGATCGTATATATCTGCATCAAAGGATAATATTATCTACATGTCAACTTTAACAAAACATATGATATTTTCCAACTGTCAACTAAATCCTCAAATTATTCTTAATGCATACCATCCATAGTCGGCCATAGCATAGTGAGGACCTAAATAAACATTTTTGAACACAAAAACATTTAAGCAATTACTACTTAAACATTTGCAACGGCTATATCCACCAACTCGGCCTTCTAGTAATGATAAACATAAAATCAATACACTAGATCCTCTTACACATACATCGATTGATGCATAGGCACAAGACTCAAGAATAAGGTATTCCAGATACCCAACGACCTTCCCTGATATGCACAACATGAACTGATAAGCAGATAATGCATATTGATCGAAAGGCACAGCTTTAACCGGATACCCTATTCTTCACTCTGACTTTTGGTATGAATAGATATTAAAGTGCATATCGGATCCATGACTTAGGTTGCCATCAATGACAACACTAGAAGCCATATGCCAATAGTTTATGCCAAATTTCTTAAAATTACAACACTACAAACTGACATCAAATCTAGGAGAATAAAATCCCGCTAAGAATTGAATTCAAATTTATTTCCAAGCTAAGCGGAACTCATACGCTAGTTGGATTGTATGATTCCCACTAGGCTAAGCTCAGGATGAATATTTCAAGAAATGCTTAGTTTTATGCCAAATTTAGGTTTAGGCCCCAAAACATAGGTGGGACCCATACACCCAAGGTGACGTATGAGTCCCAGATCAGTAAATATGGGCCATACAATCCAAGATCACTAAATTATGATAGATTATTACATATGTGTCAGGATTATCCCCAAACAAATATGTTAATTAAGGCTTGTGGATGCAAAATAGGACCAAATAAGGCATAAAGAAGCCCAATTTTAGCAGGGACGGCCCAAACAAGTGTGAAAATGTACTAAAGGGATACATTTTCCTACACTACAGAAACCAAAAAAAAATTGATTTATCATCTTCATTCAATAGTGTTCTCCTGGCCATTAAAGTTTCACCATTTTCTACTTATTCGAAATGTGATGGCCTTGCATCTTCTCTATTCATGCTTTTTGTTCTATTCTGATTTTCAATCCTTCTTCTTGGTATTTCCTCTTCATGAGGACAATCATATTCTATATGACCTTCTTCTCTACACTTGAAAAAAGTTCCTCGAAAGGTTTCTCTTCCGAAACCTATACCTGATCTTCCTCTACCTCTTGGATTTTGATCTATGGGACCATATGAGTCATCATATCTCTGATTCTTGATGTTGCTTCAGGCTTTTTTTTCTATTTCTTTCTGATAATTATCTACTCCATATGTTCTTCCTTCAACCTCCTTTTCATATCTTCTTCCTCTTTTCTTACTATCATACCTTTTATTCATTATTTCCTCAATTTTTAAGGAAATTTGAAATGCACCTTCCATTGTGTGAACTCTCACCAAAGTCATCTCCTCTTGTATGCTTGGTCTCAAACCATTAATATATCTTGTAACCTTCTCTTTGGTAGATTCTAAATGTCATGTTCAGATAAGAATCCTATGAAACTCCTCTATTTACTCCTTCACTATCTTTGTTCTTGCCTCAATCCTTGCATTTTCTTGACTAAGTCTAACTCATAATCCACTCGTATGAATTTCCTTTTAATTTTTTCAACCACTTTATTTCACCTCTTAATTTTCTCCTTTCGTTTTCTTTCTCTTTCCAACTGAATTTCTCTCCACCAGATTGAAGCATGTCCCATCAATCTTGTCTTGGAAAATCTTACTCTATCTAGGACTCCAATTTCTTCAAACTCAAAATACTCTTCCATATCATTTATCCAGTCTATAAGTTCTTATGGATTCAAGCTTCCATTGAAGGTAGGAACATCAATCTTTGGTCTCTTTCCAATTTTTAACAAAGCTCTCAACAATGGGTAATTTCAAACTGTTGCAATTTCTTCTCTTTGTCTAGTTGTTAGGCTAGCATTCTCTAAAGCTTCTTCTTCTTCCTCATCACTCCCTAGTTCCCTTCTTAGTGAAAAGCCTCTTCTTATTTATTCTTGAAGTGTTTCCACTTGTCTTCTCAAAGCTATGAAATCATCATCATGGACAAAGTTGTCTATTCTACCACTTCATCTACCTCTACCACAATGGGATCCTCTCCCATTCATTTTCTCGAACACCCACAAGCTCAATCTTCGTGCAAGCTACCTCTCTTCAGCAGTCTATTCACACACTCAGAATATTCCTTCTCTAATACCACTAATGTAGAGAGTATTTTTTTCTCTCAATTTCCCCTCTAAAATTCTCACAACAAAACACAAATAGAAACAAAAAATTAAAAATTAAAATTAAAAGTATGCCTCCTCCTTCATCAAAATAAATGTATTCATTTACCTCATTTTCTATTCTGCCTATTTTATCTCTTTCCACTATATCCCCTTCATGAAATTTCACTATTTCCATACCTTTTGGAAGACATAACACTTCTACAACTTATTTTTCTTCACTCCAAACAGCATTAGTACTACCATCAAAAGTCTCAATTTCCATATTACTTGACAAGGAATCATGATTACTAATCAAAACATTTTCATATCCACTGTTCTCAAGAAAGGATTCCACAAAAAACTCTTCATTAACATTTTCACTCCACTCTTCCGATCCAAATTTATCAAACTTATCTATTCCTTCACTCTCTTTCTCATCAAAGGAAACAAATAAAATAGATTTTACCTTACCCTTTTCTACTACCTTCATTCCACTTGAGATATTTTCTTCAATTTGGGTCAACAAATCACCTTTATCATCTTCATCATGGTTAGTATTAAAAAATCCAACATATTCATGACTCATACCATCTAAAGGTCTAATTTCATCAACCAAACAAGACCTTGCAATGCTACAAACCTTACCCATCTCTTCTTTCAATGGCTTCAATTTATGTCTCACTCCATCCTTCATCAATGTGTATGTGTTGGCATAACCATCTTGCACTGCATTCCTATCAAATTTCTAAGGAATTCCTAACAAAACATGATAAGTATTCATATTAATAATATCATAAAAAAAAATTATACTAATATTTACCAAACTTTTTATGTTGATCAAAACTTTCCTATCATTTTGTATCCATGTTATCCTATAAGGATGTGGATGCCTTCTTCTCTCTAGCTGAAATTTTCTCACCATCCCTTCATAAACAAGATTGTCTATGCTACCTCAATCTATAATGACATTACATACCTTTTTCTATCACTTGCATCTTATTTGAAACTGAAACCGTAGAAAATAGGGTTCCACCTTTTGGGAGATGGAACTAGGGTTTAGGACCTTTCCACCTATTTCCTTCAAGTTTCACTCAAAGAAACCTTAGAGATCTCAATCAAGGGATAGAATAAAGGAAAAATATCTACAATAACATGTCCTAGGGTGTGATTAAAGACTAAAAGGGGGTTCACCACCAAGCTAGGGCTTGGAAAGACAAGGAATGTACATGATATGAAAGACTTAAGTAAATGACCTAGAAATGAACTCAAATCAGAGTATTAAACTAGAGATAAACATAGGTGCACGTGGAAACTAAAGAGGCTTGAATAAGGGTATAAAATCTCAGAAATAGATACTTTTAATGCAAATTATTACTCATACATCAGTAGGGTGATTTAGTCCCTGTTTAGGGCTTTCGACAGAAACTAGAATCTAGAACTAGTAATTCAGGATCTACTAGAAATGTCTAAAATCTAGTATACTGGGACTCATACACCACAAGTGGCAATTTAGTCCCAGTATTAGGGTTGATCTTAAACTCTAGTATCCTCTAGTGATTTCTTGTAGATTCTCTCCTACGAAATCGTTGAGTTTAAAACACTCAATTGCAACCTATAGGTGACTTTCCCTGATCTTGCAATGTAGATATGAACTTTGACAACTTGAAAACTTTCTCCAATCTTTCTCTTCGATGGATATTCAACCTAAAGCATCTAGATCTAAAAATCACACATCAAAGAGAGGGAAAAAATTTGTTTTGTTAGTGGATAGGGGTTTTCCTTGGTCAAACCCCATTTTGGTAATCAAACCTTGAAATGAAATCAAATAGAATGGAGGAATGATGAATGAAAAAATATGCAATGTTGCAACTCACCAATCCCTTGAACAAAAGGTTGTAATCTTGTATGAAATGGCTAGCATGAATGTGGACATTGACTCTTGCTTGTATTTTATGGATCTTGAATTGAATTCTTGCTTGAATCATAAAACCCTACATCACAAATGTTATCTCAAAAATAAACATGATGCATGATGACTTTGATATGATGTTTGATTCTTGAATAGTGCTCCAAAATGATTTTTAATCACTCTTGAAATCTCTTATAATCATAAAATTTCTATAGCAATACTCTCATAAATTTTCTAGTAGAAAATATATGAAATAACCTTGTATTTATACTTGTTTATGCCAAATTTCCCTAAATTCCAACTCTACAAGCTGACATCAGATCTAGGAGAATAAAATCCTACAAAGAATTGAATTCAAAATTAGGTGCAAGCTAAGTGTGACTCATACACCAGTTGGCGCATATGAGTCCCAGTAGGCTAAGCTCATGACACATATTTCAAGAAATGCTTATTTTTATGCTAAATTCAGGTTTAGGCCTTGAAACTTAGGTGGGAACCATATGCCCAAGGTGGTGTATGAGTCCAAGGTCACTAAATCTATATCATACAATCCAAAATCATTGAATTATGATAGGTCATTATATATGTGTCAGGATTATCCTCGGAAAATGGCATTAATTAAGGCTTGTGGATGCAAAAGAGGACCAAATAAGGCATAAAGAAGCCCAATTTTAGCAAGGAGGGCCCAAACAATTGTGAAAATGTAAAGGGATACATTTTCCTACACTACAAAAACAAACAAAATCTTTAAATTGATTTATCATCTTCATTCAATAGTGTTCTCTGGCCATTAAAGTTTCACCATCTTTTGCTTCTTCAGATGTGATGACCCTACATCTTCTCTATTCACATTTTCTATTCTACTCTGATTGTCAGTCCTTCTTCTTGGTCCTTCCTCTTCATGGGGATAATAATATGCCATATGAACTTCTTCTCCACACTTAAAACAAGTTCCTCGAAAGGTTTCTCTTCCAAAACCTCTACCCGATCTTCCTATATGAGTAATCATATCTTTGATTCTTGATGTTGCCTCGGTCTTCTTTTTTCTAATTTTTCTGATTTTTATCTACTCAATATGTTCTTCCTTAAACCTCCTTTTCATGGCCTCTGACTCTTTGCTTACTATCATACCGTTTATTCATTCTTTCCTCAATTTTTAAGGAAATTTGATATGCATCTTCCATTGTGTGAACTCTCACCAAATTCATGTCCTCTTGTATGCTTGGTCTCAAACCATTAATATATATTACAACCTTCTCTTTGGTGGCTTCTGAATGCCATGTTCGAATAAGAATCCTATGAAGCTCCCCCATGTACTCCTTCACTGTCTTCGTTCCTTGCCTCAATCCTTGCATTTTCTTGAGTAATTCTAACTCATAATCCATTGGTATGAATTGCCTTTTCATTTTTTCCACTGTTTTATTCCACCTTGTAATTTTCTCCTTTCCTATTCTTTCTCTTTCCAGCTAAATGTCTCTCCACCAGATTGAAGCATGTTCGTTCAATCTTGTCTTGGAAAATCTTACTCTATCAAGGTCTCCAATTTCTTCAAACTCAAAATACTCTTCCATATCATTTATCTAGTCTATAATTTCTTTTGGATTCAAGCTTCATTGAAGGTAGTAACATCAATATTTGGTCTCTTTCCCATTTTTGACAAAGCTCTCAACAATGGGTCATTTGCAACTATTGCAATTTCTTCTCTCTATTCAGTTGTTAGTCTAGCATTCTTTGAAGCTCCTTCTTCTTCCCCATCACTCCCTGGTTCCCTTCTCTATGCAAACCCTCTTCTTATTTATTCTTGAAGTGTTTCCACTTATCTTCTCAAAGCTCTGAAATCATCATCATGGACAAATTTTTCCATTCTACCTCTTCCTCTACCTCTACCATGATGGGCTCCTCTCCCATTCATTTTCTTCAACACCCATAAGCTCAATCTTGGTGCAAAATGCCTCCCTTTGACAATCTATTCACACACTCAGGATATTCCTTCTTTGATACCACTAATGTAGAGATGATTTGTTGCTCTCAATTTACCCTCTAAAATTCTCACAACACAACTCAAACAAAAACAAAAGTTTGCAAATAAATTTATGAAACTTTCTTGTACAAGGAACCAATGACATGCTTTATTAATGAACTCATATTACAATGAAATTACAGTCACTAATGGATTGAGATACAAAAAATTATCTCCCCATAGACAATACATATGCAAATTAAATTCATTCACAGCCAAGCTATGTTCAGACATATGAGCTTCTACAAATAGAACCTTCTCCCAACACTTATATATCACCTGCAACACTTGCAAATCCAATCCAATTGTTCTGGCATCTCATGGGATTTTTTTTATCTTAAAAAACCTACAATAAACATTTCCAAACCTACCTCCAAAGAGAAGCTATACCCTCTAACCTTTCTCTCCAAAATTTCCTTCAAAACTTTTGTCTATTGCTTCAAGATTCTCCTCTCTCCACTACCCTGCTCAAAGAATTAATTCCAATTTTGATTTTTTCCCATCTTTACCCAGGTACAACCACTTCTATGGATTCATATTTAAACCTCAAAAAATAAATAAAATCACCATAATATTCATTCAAAACAGCTTGGTCAAAGATAGAGGTTGCCACTTTAATTCTCCATTTGAAAATCTGAGAAAAAAAACAAAAAAACACAAAAACCAATACCTAGCCGCCCACCTCTCTATCCCTAACTTTTAAGGTCATTATTTTGTTCTTTAAAACATCCCTTATCCCATTTCCAATGCCCATAATGATTTTTTATTTATTTTTCAATTTTAAATGCTTTAAATCCCACTAGTCAACTTGTCAAGGTTGTAAAAAAATTTAATTGGCAATTAAATTATTTGTATATAAACAATTTTCCACATCTCAACATTTAATCCAAGCCAAAATTAATTTATTTCAACAATCAAAAATTCTTAATCAAAATTTCACCTCTTTTTGTTGATACATGATTGCTAGTTACCATGGATGCTCTTACATCATTCCCCCAGAAGGGGGTGGACTAAGATCACCTTTATGGCTTTTCCAATGGAAACTTTGGTGAATCTATGATGGGAGGTATAATAATATATGATGAGGGAAACCTAATTTAATGATATGCACATGCCATTGGTTGCAATTCCAACATTTTTTCTAAAGCTATGACTATGTGGTGGGGGGTTAAACATCTTCTATGTTTGGGATTCCTAGAGGTGGAAGTTGAAGGCGAATCTCAAACCATTATGAATCTCCTTCAAAATGATATGAACCCTTCATGAAAGATTCAAATAATTATTGATAATTATAGACAAACCTCTATAGATTTCATCGGGTTAAAATTAGCCACATCTTTAGGGAAGGAAACAATGCAGTGGATTTGCTCTACAATTTGTGCCTAAAGAGTGAATAATGGAACTATTGGAAGTTGAATTAAAATATCTCACTTGAACTCTCTAGCATATTCTTACCAGGGAAAAATTAAGGTCCTTAATCTCATACCTTATTATGATAATTTTTTATATAGTTTAGGGTTGGGGAATGGTGGATGTCTTGTATGGTAGGGGGTGGATTTTCTTAGCTTTCCTAAGGGCTATGATGTGGCTTGTTATTAATATCTCTTTGGGGATGGAGATATATAATGAATTTAATAATTATATCTCTAAGGTTCTCATGAGGGATTACATCACTTTTCTTGATGTTAAATTAACTCATAATTGGTGTAAAGGTTGCTAGGAAAATCTTATGGATTTAGGCATCAACTGTGGTACCTTTGGTCTAAAGTACACTTGGTAGCTCTTACCTATGCTTATTTTTTAAATATCCCCCCACACACACTCATGTGTATTTCTCTCCTTATTTATGAGGAGGTTCCTCTCCCTCTTACGAATAATAGTGATAAAATTATGAATTTATACCATAAGATGGTAAAGGATATGATTAATGATGGCCTTAGTACCATCTCCACTAAGGATTTTGTCTGAATTAGCAATATTTTATGGTATCTCTCTTTCCACTCCAACACCAACCAAAGTATAGGTAGTTCCCAAAAAGGTTTTAAAGACTTCTATTTTAATTTCCTAGTCTTATCTATTGGCCCGTTTGTCCTATTTGTGGATTTGGTGAGTATCTGTGTAGGCTAATATGGGTAGCCCAAAACATTGGACAAAACCAATCTCTTGTGATTCCCTCAAGAAGAACATCAAGCTCTAGGAGATCTTTGAAAGAGGTGGATTCACATCATTCTTTCAAGCTATGAAGGGCTACAATGACAAACTTACTTAAAATTTTGTGAATTCCTAGTCTCAAGGGGTTGTTACCATCAACGATGTGTACTTTTGGGTGTTTCATGAATTGATAGTTAAAGCCACTAGTTTATCCTATGAAGGCATCAAGGTAGAGAAAAAGAGCAATTGTGACTACAAAATGTTTATTGCTACTTTTTCAAAGGAAAAGAGAAAGTTGTCTACTTCTAGAATGGTTATAGTAGGGAGAAGCTTTTTGTTAGAATCCAAGATCACCTGCATGCAAATGGATACCTGTCACATGCAAAAGACATGCAAAACCAAGAAGATGTTCTGCAAACCTCAAAGTGAAAAATGCATTATTAGAATCTCAGTTATTACAAAGAGATCAATCCTTATGAAGGAGATCAAGAAACCCTAAAAGGGAAACCCTAAATGAAACCCTAGCTGCCTAAGCAACATAAGTCTTAATGAAAGCTTACCACTAGAATAAGATGCATGCAAGAAAAGATGGGTCCCATGATCATTTACAAATGCAAGAAAGAGGTAGAGGAGGAAAACCCAGTGGGATGATGACATGCTGCTTTTGCAAATTCTTAACCATATCGGAATCATAATGATGCAACAGCAGACCCGATGCCATGGAACACTCGAAAACTCCAAACGGGAACAACTCTGGAATCTATGAAGCAGCAGTCGATTATTAAATGATGTATCACTGAAAATGAAGTGCAAAGATGCAAGAAGCATTCTCCCAACTGTCAAAATATCTGTAATCTCCAAAACACCCATCGGGCCAAATCTGGAATTGAAAAACCTGGGACAGATACAGAAAAAAGTGCATGGACAGCAACATAGAGCTCCTCAATACCATTCCAACGACGCAAAGATAGCGAAAATCGGAGATCGTGGCAAAAAGTTATGAGCTCGGAAGCATAAAAAGTACATCTGACTTCAACCAGCAATAAATGCAGTAAAACAGGAAAATACTGTAAAATAAACAGCACCACAGGATAGTGCTCGGAACCAGCTTTTCAGCGATATCTCGTTTGCCCGATTTCAATACCGTATGCCCAAGTTATGCCAAAAACAAAAAAACTGCTCTTTTAGGGCAAACTAGGGTTAGGAGGGGACAAACACCACCGTACCACCGATGACGTCATGCTGACGTCAGCACTGCGCAGCAAAAAATTTGATGGCCATCTAGCCGTCGGCGCAAAAAATGGGCCTCCCTACAGAAAAAGTTGTTAAGTTTCTAGGATGCCTATGGAAACCCTTGCACTGATGAACAGGCAGCGGCAGGTCTGGAGCTGATACCATGTTAGAATCCAAGATCACCTGCATGCAAATGGATACATGGGACATGGAGTGCGGTTATTACAAAGAGATCAATCCTTATGAAGGAGATCAAGAAACCCTAAAAAGTGTGCACACTTAATAATTAATCAATTATTAATGTGCCTAAGTTTAGCTTAAGCAACTAGAGGAATAAGTGACTTAATTAATTAACCAGTATGATGTAATTAATTAAGCGTAATAAATTATTACTCTAACACTTTTGTCTCCTTGGTTGTTGGTAATTCTTCATTACATGAAATATATCACTCTTGAAGGTCGATTTAATATTATGCATGGTTATAATTTCTCAATTCTTAATCATCTACGTCATGGTAAAAGGATGAGTATTATTTTTTTCCCATTCACCTCCCTTAAGGAATTCATTCTCAAGGGAACCTATCCCCCTCTACATCAAGGCATCATCATAGTCCTCTATAAATATTGCCTCTCTATGACCTCTTCTTCAAACACAAAGGTCAAGAATAGTGTCAAAATCAAGCTCCTTTATGATAATGCCTCTAGGTCCTCCTCTTCTTCTTTTATCCTTAGCCCTAACTCTAATAATAAGATGGGTCTAGGAAAAAAGGGTAAGGGGCCTACTATGATCAATACTCTCCAACTTGAGCTAATAGAAGCCTCGTCAACCAAGAATAGGAAGGTGGTGTCCCCTTGTATGCATGAGAAACAACAAGGTAATTTTGAGAAAAAACTAAAAGCCCTAATCCTATTGTGGGTGAGGCTATTGACATTTTTAATGCTAAGGGGCCAAAAAATATGGTTATGGAGACTACTCCTTATGAAACCAAAGGTTTTGGGGGATCGTAGGTTTTCTAGACTTGCCAAGGACCAAAACTCTGAGGATGCTAATATTACCAAAGGAAAACAAATTTGAGAGGTGTACAATGAGGATGAGTCTAAGGAAGAGGATTTTATTCTACATACTATGGAGGATTTAAATGATGATGACTCATATAATGAGTCCAAAAAGATGTAAGATAAGGATAATAATGAGGAAAGGGTTTGTGATGAAGAAGGTATTGAGGTTGATGTGTAATTTGACCAAAATGTTGATGTGCTTCTAAAGGAGAAATAATTGGTAACACCTCCTCATTTCACACTCTAGAAGACCATGAATGACATTGAGGAGAAATTCCCTCCATTCATTCTTTCTCAAAATACTAAGGACAAAGACAATTCTACCATAAAGAAACTATAATAAAAAGGTTCTCAAGATGGAGAAACTTGTCTCCAATAAATGCAATGTTAGAATTTCTCATTTGAAAAATTCCTTACCTAATATTATAATTCTTACTTAGGGCATTATATACAAGTTGGTGATGGCTAATATATTTGGATACTCCAAGATCACCAAAATAAAGAAGAAAATGAAAAAAGAAGATGACAAGGATAATTTGAATGATAAGAATGTTGATGAGTAGAAGGATAAGGTAGACTAGAAAATATCCCTCAACACCCTCCTTGAATATTGGAGCTTAATCATCTAACTGGGCCTCTATAGTTTTTTGTTCATCTTTAATCGTGTCTTCTTAGTTTTGTTTTCTTTTTTTTGCATTCCCATTAGCTATTTGTCTTGGCCTATGTGCTCTCTTGCTAAATCTTTGTTCTAGTTTATGTTGTTTTAAAACTCTCAAGATCAAGGCCCTTTCCCTACTTTTTAATAAAAGAAAAATTATCATAATCGCATTCACTAATGTTTATATTTTATTTATTAGTAATTTAGGTAAGAGATAGGCTCCTCTCGCATTATATTAATAAAATATATACAAAATAATGATGTCCAACCATGACAAAGGGTTAACAAAGACAACGTATTTTTTTATCTATATTCTAGATTTTTGTAGAACACTTATAATTAACTCCTATTCTAAATAAAAAATTACTCTAGAGATTACCCATACCTCTTCAAAAATAAAGAGATTAAAATAAAATGACACCAGAAAACTATGAGTAATCCATGTAAATAGTACCCCTAAGATAACTTATCAATAATATAGCAACAATCAAACTTTCAATCATAGTCAGAATCATTATCTACTATTTGTATTGATGAAAGAGGACCTATAGGTCCCACTATCTATCTTGACAAGTCCCACATGGTTTTGTAAAAACTCGGTTTCCTTCACAACCTTGGTTACATTGAATCTCTTATGTTTTATGGAGAAATTAATCATTCCACCTAAAGCTTACACATTAAACTTCAATCTAGAAGGGACTTTTTACTAGTGAGGAAATATTTCATATTAGGCACTTCATTTACTAGTGATTAAAATAAAATGACACTAGACAATTATATATGGTTTTATTCATGTATTTCCTCCTCCATTCCCTATGAAGAATTTTCCCGCATGTAATGAAACTATAGATCCCTTATTAAATCCTTATCATAGGTGATAATGAAGATATTTGAGATGAACATTGAAGAGATATATGTATTAACACAATAGTGGTTACCATATTCAATAGAATATTTCCAAAAATATAATTATAGCATCAAACATGTCTCTCTCATAAATTATGAATACTTTAAACAATGAGTTCTCCTTGATTACACCAATGAAATACATTAATCATAGTTCCTTCAAAATGGATATGTAGCTCCATAGCCCCTTCTTAAAATAATGCTTATCAGTTGCTAAGAGAACAATAAAATATAGGAAATGATGGCATAATCCATATTTGATAAATTTACCATAACTCTTAAGAATTCCAAATGTGCAGGTATTTTATCATTATAAATACTTTAAACAATGAGTTGTCCTTTAAAAGCCCTTCTCGAAAACCCAATTTGGGTATTGCTAAAAACCCAAACCCAAACATGCTGCTAAAAAACTTAAAGGTGGTGTGGGTAATGAGTAGACGAGCACTACAACCAGCCTATGTGTTCTCAAGGCCACTCTAGTCAAGTCTGCTTATATAGCCACCCCAAAGAAAAAGGGTAAAGATGACAAAAAAGGTTTATTGGAGCCGATGGCGAAAGAGGGCAGAGGGAAGAATGTTGTGGGGAAGGAATCCAAAGGTGATACAGTTGTGGAGGCTATGGTTATGATAGGTGGGGAAACCACTATTCGAAGGTCTAGGAGATTGGCAAAAAATAACAAAAAAAAAGGTAGATTGTTGTGGACTCGGAGGAGGAGTAGACAAATAGTAAGGATTATAAGGAGGAGGAAATGACTGAGGAGGAAGATGAAGAAAATATGGAGGGGCCCCATATTATCCCTGATAGCACGAATGTGCTGAAAGAGACCTCGGCCTCTTAGTCTTCACACCCGCTGGAAGCTGAGCTTGGTGAGGACCCGAAGATCGATGATGAAGGTGAGGAGCTTCGTGCACTAAAAAAGAAGATGGACAAGGTGGAAAAAATATTTAGAGGCCTAACCCACTTCACTGTGAAGTTGGTTCATCTTGTCACTAGCACTCTATCCGCGGTTATTAAAGATGAGTTGGAGGGCAATAATGCTCAGGAGAATCAAGATTCGGTCGGGGACGACGTCGTGGACCTCCTGTCCAAAAACTGGGACAATGCTAGTTAGTTGTTTCCTGGGTCTATGTTTTGTGTTTCTATTGTCAATCTGTGATCGAAGCGCTATTTTTTTTTTGTTTCTACTCTTTTTGGTATATCTTGGACTTATTCTTTTTTGGCACATGAGGCTTGTTATGTAAGGGTACATCACCCTGTAAATGTTGCTTTCTTTATCAAAAATAATGAGTTATCCTTGATTACACAATGAAATACATTCATCATAGTTCCTCCAAAATGGATATCTAGCTCTATAGCCCCTTCTTAAAATAACACATATCAGTTGCTAAGAGAACAATAAAATGCAGGAAATGATGGCATAATCCATATTTGATAAATTTACCATAACTATCAAGAATTCCAAATGTGTAGGTATTTTATCATAACTTGTAAAAATTGACCAATCAAAAGGTGCATTAAATGTCATGATGAAGTTTTAAAATTTTCAAAATTATAATAATATTTTACCAATTTCGAATAAAATTTGTAATTTTTATCTCATACAATCCATTAATTCCTTGGTTAAAAAAATTATAAATGAAGATATAATTTCCAAGACACCAAAATCTTCTATTAGGATATTATTTATTTCCAAATTGAGAGGGTATGTTTTTTAAGCAATGAGAATAATTACTACAATTTATCCCTCAATAAAATGTATATTTATGTTGCATTCTTTAACCATTGATGTTCCAATGAGGAGTGTGCCAACCTCTACTTTGTTATTGATCCATATTTGTATCTTTTTTTATTCAACTTTTAATATTTTTCCCTATGAGTCTCTAATGACACAACATATACTTAACAATATTGGGTTGCCTATAGAGGCAGAATCAAAATTCAAACATTAAATTCTCCCTTAGGAGGATGAATCCATTTGAAATCACTTCTATTAACAAGTTACAATTTAACCTAGAAAACCCATGAATAGAGACCCAAGTTTGTGTTTATATGTATCTATGATGTTATGTATTTTATTCTGTACTATTTTTTTACTACTAAATATCTTACTACTATGTAACATCTTAAATATATTAAAATTTGTATTTATGTTAAGTTCACATGTAAAAAATAATTCATTAAGAAAATCTATCTATCCTTAACATTTTTTCATCTTATTTTTATTATTATTTAAATTGTTCACTCTTTAAAAATCAATATCATATAACATTTAAATTTACTTATATTGGATCAGAGAGATGTTGAAACTTGGTAAATATTTTTAACATCTTCGATTGCATAAGGATTCTTTTAGATGTGAAAGAGTCTCACCTATGAACTATTTGTCCTCTATTTCTAACGTGTGAAGTTTTTTTATTTTTCAAACTAGTACAAATCCATGTGAATTATTTAGAAATAAAATTATATATATGCATTAATCATATTAATTTATAAAATCTATTACAACTATTCATGAAAAATGATAAAATCTAATATTTCATTAAAGGTAAAATTATAGATTTTAGTGGTCACTAATTTGTGTTGTGATATACAAACCCTCTCATGAAATTTTTGGAAGGCTAAGATTTGAAAATACTTTAATTATAAAATGTTATATAACATTTTGAATCTTGTGATGTCATTATCTCTTTATGAATCTATAGATCATAAAATATTACAATAAGTTGATTAAAGCATGGATGTGAACAAATTATATGAAAATTTTCTACACAAATTAATAATTTTAAAGGATATTGAATTCTTATTTCTAATGATATTTTATTTATTTCTAGGTTATTATTGCAGATTATAATGGTTCGGGGGATTTCAATGATTATAGAAAAGGATTACTGGATCATATTTCCAATATACCAACAGGACAATATTCATCATCTTCCATAGGTTTTGTAAAAGCAATTTCAATAGCTTTTCAAAATACTCGTTACAATAATGGACCACAATTTACAGTAAGATATTACATATCTACATGATCCTTATACTCAACTCTAAAGTTTATACTTTTTTCTAATTAAAATGAGGAATCTATTAGAGTTTCATCTATATCAATAAAAAGTAAAATATAAACATCTAAGATAGAAATGAGGCATTTTGAGAAAAAAATGTTAAAATAAAAATTTAGTAGGTTAATAAAATCACTCCAATAAAAGATGCCATGTCAAAGAATATATAGGACAATCAACAATTTTTTTTAAAAAAATCTACCATTTATTTGTATATATATATATAGTGTAAATGTTTAGAATTTTACTAGGGGTATTTATAATAATATTTTATAACATATTGCAAATGAAAAATATAAAAGACAATAAAAATTCACAAACTAAATCTCTGAACTTTTAGAATACATGTTTCTAAAAGATTAAAAAAGGATATTTTAAATATCCACCATAACACATGACCTCATGAAAATTATCATAGAAATTTCTTTATGTGTTTATTATAATGAAATCTAAAAAAAATCTACCAAGATTTGAATCAAAATGGGATTCTCAATGAAAGTTAGTTTATAAATCCAAATCCACTTGGAAACTTTAGTAATCTAGTATCTATCAAAAAAACATTTCTAGGTAAAAAAAAAATATAGTAGCTCTTCCAAATAATTAAGAACAATTATTTTATATAAATTTACAATGCTTAGAAAAAAAATGAACAAGAAAATTTAATAAAATTTCAAGAAAGATTTAATGACTTTTCTTCAACTGGAATGCATCTATAAGATAAAATATTCAAAATTTACGCTCTTTCTTATGCATAAATAAATCATTTTTAATATCCTCAACTATTGAATCTAAATATTTATTGGAAATGTGAATCTCCAAATTTTATTCAACCAAAAAATTTAAATCCCTTAGGAAAAGATAAAGTGAAATATGATGCTTCCTTGCAAAAGGAAACATGAAAATCCTTGAAAATATTGGGAATCTCCCCTTAAACTTCCTAGACAAAAACTAGAGATTTAATTCTCTTATAATTAATATCAGTTTTTTATAAAAAATCCTAACTATGATATGTATTAGGAGAACTTCCACATTCCATAAGTATTTTTTCTCAAGAGAGTTTAAATAGCCTTTTCTTTGACCTATATGATTATCATTATACCAAGATGGAACAACCAAACTATCTTTATTCATATTGGATTATCAACATAATTTTCTCCACTATGTACACCTTCCCTTGTGTCGTTTATTTCTTCTCTATTTATATAACCACATATTAGACATCATCTCTTGTGCACCACATATATTTTTATCCTTTCCACTCATCTTTTGTAACGTTAAAAGATGTATACCCTTGAACTTTCACATAATGTTTTTGGTTTCCTTTGGTTTTTTAATCCCTAATATGTTTTAGAGGTTTATTTTTCCTTACCATTGACCCTTTCCTTCACTAAATCACCAAACTTCATTATCACATTTTATTTCTTCTCACTAAACCAAATCCACATATTTAATTTTGAGTGATTTATTTAGGAAAAAAGCACTATTTGTTGGAATTCTCATGATGTGATAACATTCTATAAATTTACAAAAAAATAAAAGTTGGCTTTCTACCCAACTACCTATTTAACACTCATTTATCTAAAGATGACCCTACATCTAAATATAACACTTTAGCCTCTAAAGAACCCATTCAAAAACCTATCTTTTTTAATTTTTGGTTTCCCCTCCAACAACAAAATATTAATCTTCGTATATTACATCTTTATTTTTCAAACTTATTAAATTTGAATGCCACTAGATTTTTTTTTGACATCTCCATATGTTAACTTCTATCTTCTATGTCATACTAGTAATATTTTTTGATAATTTATTATTCTTATTTGAAAGATATTTTAGTTATTTATAATTTATGTTTTTATTTCTATAGTGAAATCTCCTAGTTATACAGACACACTAATTTATTAGTCCTTGTAGACGTAGG
This sequence comes from Sequoiadendron giganteum, assembly GCA_007115665.2. Classification (NCBI taxonomy): domain Eukaryota; kingdom Viridiplantae; phylum Streptophyta; class Pinopsida; order Cupressales; family Cupressaceae; genus Sequoiadendron; species Sequoiadendron giganteum. The sequence continues at coordinate 869,801,667 of CM021100.1, read as the reverse complement.
ATTTAATAGTCATATTTTTATTTCAATTTGTTAATTTTTGTCCTAGATGCACTTAGGCTAAGTTCACACATTTATTTAATATTTTATACCTTTTTGTTAGATGTACAAAAAAAAAAATGGAATTGACTATTCTTAACAATTATTAAGTAATCACATCCCTTTTTCCTATCCCTATGTATAGGTTTTTATATCTTCATCTGAAAAGAAGGTTTACATACTTCTAACCCTCTCTTTAATTTCGCATCTTTCTTGAAAATAAAAGTTTATTATCATTTGGCTCATTTGATATTACATCTATTACTTGTTGTCTTGTTGTGTCTATTTTTTGGTGTGTAGAATAGGACATTTTGAGTATTAGAATTCTATTTTATTAGTATTATAGATAACAACCCAAAAAGTGAAAGAAAATACATTGTTCAATATTTTTACATTTTCATGGATGAAAATACATTACTCAATATTTATAAATTTTTATAGCATCTTAAATACATAGCTGCATTTAATTTTTGAAAGTTCCTTTATTTTTTCTACTTATATTTCTAAATCTGGTTTCTCTATTATGTAGTTTGGTATTCTTTATTCAAGAATATTTCAGCTTGCTCTATGTGTCAACTTGTTCAAAGATATTATGTTTCAAGTTGAAACATTCTAAGATTATTTTGTTCCTCATACAATAGAGAAGTGTTCTTTTAAATAATTTTATCCTATTTTAAGGTTGTAAAGTATCAACATAGGAAACAAAATAAATTATTAAATAAATGATTTTCTAAAATGATTGACAAATTTGAACTTCATCTTAAATTTGACAATGTCATATTTATTTCTTTGAAATTTAAATCTCATTGATCTTACGTTTTCTATTTATTTTTAAATGTTAGATAAACTCTCCATTCATTTCTATTGTCATTAATCACCTTTAAATTAAACTATTTTATTTTTGTGTCATCTCATTCTTCTCAAAATCTATTTGATATTATAATCATTTCTATCTATTTAAAATATCTTAAAAAACAAAAAAAGAACTGTACATGAAAATTACCCATCATTCTCATCCTATAATCACTAATTATGGCATCCCTAATAACTCCTAACCTTAGTTATTTTTATAATTGTATTACTTAGTCTATAATGTGTAATATGTATATGCCTACTAACATCTATGCAATATCCAACACATATAACACTTGTAGTAATAAATAGGTAACACATATTCCTCTTTCCTTTCCTCTATCAATTAATCAACTTCATAATAAAAATATAAAAGAGTGTGATTATATTGAATAGTTTCAAGATGATAATTGGGACTCAATTTGGTATTACAAAAAATTGCTCGAGTTCCAAACCCCTTATGCATTAGGCCTTATTGTTATCATCACCTATAAGTAATCTAAACAATATATAAATGGGTTTCCATCGATCAAATTTTAATAAAAAAAAATCTCATCATCCTTCATGTTTTTATTAGATGTTGTAATTTGTTAATATATATATACACATATGCATATATATGTCTCCCAAGGTTTTGGTCATTTTCCTCAATTTATGTGGAGTTACAAAGTTTTGGTAGAATTTGATACATTTTTTGGTCATTTATAATCCTATTCTAACCATTAGTCCTATATATAAATTATGATAATTCTATTAGTCCCCTTCATTCCTTATATGTTTCTGTCATTCCATTAATTTATAGATTTTTATGGATTTCTAAACAAAAAAATTCCTAACCACTTGACCTCCAATCATATTGTACATCTTCGCATTCTCCCACTCTCTTGTTTATTTGCCCTTTTCCCTTCTTTAGGGTTAAAATTTCATCCATTTTTTTTCTCTTTCCATGTCCCAATATGCCATTCTCTTTCACATCTCCACATTCTTCTACTCTTAAATTATAGTCAATTTTCATGCACTTTGTGGGATTATGGGGTTCATCTTGACTTCTTCACATTCCATCTTCCTCCCAACCTCTATTACTTCTCCACTCTTGATCCTTGTGACCCTTAATTATTTCCCTCTTGAAAAATATTTAAATTCATCTACATTTCCTCCAATCCTTATCCATCTCCAAAATTCCCAACATTTGGTTATTTACCACCCCCTTTCCCATTTTAAAATTTATAGATTTGTACATGTATAAATATATTATTTTATTTTCCCTCCACTTTTGAACATCCAATAATTTAATTCCCTAATCATTTACTACATTTCTTGCAATGTCCAAGCCTATTGAGTTCTATTTTATTTCCAAACCTTTGAACTTCCTCTATTTCCACCTTCACTTCCCTTTATTGGTTTTGGCATATTTTCTCAAATATTTTCTAATTCCTCATGTAGTTTTTTAATAGGGTTATTTTATCTTATTTTCACCTCCTACCAATTTATCTTTCCATATTTGCTTAGTTTCCCATTATTACTTTCTATGTATACTTTTTACGGACTCTTGGAAATTAAACCCTTCACCTCCCGTCCTAAATTATATTACATATTTTTTTGAAAAATGTTTCAATCATTTTACCAATAATTTCTTTATATTCCAAGCTAACTTATATAACTCTAGTTTTCCATCTAGATATCCCATCTTGATCTCCATCTCTACATATTTTCCTAAATTTCTTCTAACCACTTCATCTATTTACAAAGTCATAATATACTTATATAACTTCATCCCATGTTCATTCCTAATCTCCATGGACATATACACATCCTACATCAAAAAAAATGCATTTCATCTGAATTGCCTTTGTCACTTGCCAAATCCTTATTATAATTCCACTAATTATTAGATTCAACTCTTAAAACTATTCTAAGAAGATGTTCCCACCTAAAAAATAATTTTTCATCCCAAGAACATAGATACAAATGCTATTTCAATGGTGGATGATGAAGAACTCAAATTTCCCATGAATGTGATGATTGAGTTATAAATGTCAATTATCTTCATGCAACATAGGAAACACTAATTCTATGATTTTTAATGTCTTTCTTACCACATTTATTCCTTTTTATTTGTAAATTTATTGAAAGTAAATAGAAACCACGGAAAGTTTTATAAATAAAATTTTATTTTTATCTATAGGGATTGATCATCCCTCCTTATCATGCCCCTACAAGTGCCAATAATTTTTTAGGGTTTTAACTCCAATTTTAGTCACCCAAAGAGTGACATGTTTTGTAAATCACAAGGACATCATAAATATGTAACTAAATTTATCCATGGTCATTGGTCATTTCTAGATCTTTGAGGAAATTTATATGTTAATAATTACGATAGAATTCTACCTAATGGTTTCATCTTACCATTTTTTATGGTATGATTGTAATAAGGATTTCATAAGTGATATCAATTTTTCATTGCAATCTTTGTAATGGTCTCTTCTTTATTCTATATAGATTTTTTCAATTTGGAGATCTATTATTAAATATGTTCAATTATTTGATATCATATATTTGGCTTATGTATATGCATAGCCCATATTACATTATGATTTATATGTGTTTTTAATCCTAGTAAACGGACTCTATAACCCATGAGATCAAGAACTAGTTCTAGAACTTCTTGATCATCCATAATCTCACAATATAAAAAATCACCAGTATTTTAGTAATAGTTTAGTAGTTTGTGTGCAGCTCATAATTTGGTGATTTATCCAAGGAAGAATTTGTAGAAAGCTACAATATTTTTTGTCTTATGGAGTAATTTTTTTATACCTTTATTGTATACTTTGGGGCCAAAAATATATTTGTTACCACTATAATAATTTAAATTTTTATCTTCAATTGTCATTAATATTATTAAGCATATCTCTAGGAACACCCTCTTGAATCTACCTAAGACTAAACTAAAGGAGGAAATATTCATTCTTATAAATTATCCTTAAATAACAAATTTTATTTACAAATTGACCAATCCCCTTCAAGATGAAATTTCCATCACATTGAAGTTGATTAATTCCTCTAAGAGTGTACAATGATTTAAGAACACAAAAAAATGTCACCATTATTTAGGAATGTATATTCATTATATTTCAAAGGCCTAAATATATTTAGCACACTTATTCTTCTTTTTAGTTTGTTAGTGTGTAATTTCTCAGCCCATTAACTTACACCAATAGAATGGAATTATTATTGGGGAAGGTTGATCATTATCAAAGATTTAATTTGACATTGTCATGGAATTTTTATTCCTAATCATATATTTTAAAGATAATTTTCTATTAACAACCCTAGTTCTTATTGTTAGTTTCTTAATAGGTAAATTGGTGGTCCATCAACTTATTCTAGCAGTATGGCACCATTGTTAGGGAGAATTTAACTTTGGACCTTATATTTCATATCTCTACAACATAAAAGTAATTCCATAATAGTATTAGTTTATTAGTGTGTAATCTGATAGTCCATAAACTTGGAGTATTATAATGACAATAGGGATGTAAGTTATTGTCTAATACCTTAAAAAATTTAGTTGTTAGGAGATTTTTTTCTTTTCTTAGTGAATAGTGGAAATAAAAACAAGAACAATACGTTGAAAATAATATAGGGAGATAAAAACAATGTGCAAATTTCATGACACTAGTACGTCACTTAGACCTACCTATTAAGATCCAAAAGTAAAAAAATTAAGTAGAAATGATACACTCATTCATTAAATAAATTGATACATGTATACTTTTAAGTATCCATTTAAAAATATAATTCGAGCACATAGAACAATCTGTAGTTCTTGTTATGAATTACAAATAAATTTTATGCTTATTGGTTTCAGAAATAGGGATAAATTTTATGCTTATTGGTTTCAAAAATAGGGATAAATTTTATGGTGTATACATAAAAAAATTGTATGAGAAAATAGGATTTGGAAACATATATTGATGGTAAATATACCACTTCTTCCAATATATCATATAGAAATTAAATTAAATAGAAATAATTTCTAGATCACCATAAAAAAGGTATAAGAACTTTTCATAGGATTTAAATTGTAAGAATCTAAGATACACAAAAATATTATTCTTTTTAGTAGAATAAATAGGCATAGATTCTATGATGCACATATAAAAAATTTAGCTAGAATAAATTAGGATGTGGAAACACATATTGTTGTCCAACATCCAATTTCTCTTGATATATCATATAGAGATGAACTTAAATAAATTTTGGTTGACCTTGAGTTATAGGAAGCTCAAATTGCCACACTTAAACATTAAAATACCCTCTTAATGGATGGGGAATAATTCACTTATTAGGAAGGTTACACAAAGTGTTATGATGATACAACTAAACCAACCTTTTAGTGTGATCACAGTGCTAGTCTACATCATTATGATTTTACCACTCATAATATTGAACATTTAAAATAAACCATGCAATTAAGGTACCAAAAGTGTACTTTCCATCAAATAAAACCCTAATAGTGTGCAATTATAAAATTTATATCATCTATGAGAAAAATATGTACATGCATGAAGTGATACTACTACTACTATATCAAATAGAAATAACATGAATAGTATTAAGGAGAAGAAAATAGTTAAAAATATAACAAGGAACAATAATGATGGAAATAAAGTAGTGGAGAAGAAGAATCTAGTATATAAAGTGATAGTCAAGAAGATATATGTTCTAAAATCTCATGAACATGATGTGCCATTAGATACAACAAATATTCTGAAAGGGGTGAATTCAAATGATGATGTACCAAAGGAATAATGTTTAGATAAAAAAGAAAAAAGAATTAAATAGTAAGGATGTTCCTTATTATATTCAATTCATGTCTTAAATTACGAGTGAAAATAACTTAACCATCCAAAATTATCAAATGGACCTATCATATGTTTTTATTTGATCACATGAAGAAGAGGTCAACCTACATAGGGAAAGAAGATACTACACAATAGTCAATATATGTACAAGAATACACATGAAGTTTCATACTTTGATGTTGATCATAAATTTATCATGGGACATTATAATGAAAAATATCCAAAAAAAATCTCATTTATCATCTCTCATTGAGAATATGAATGAAAAATCAACCACATTGATGAGGAACTGGTTGAAGCATATGTTAAAATCAAGGAAGCTCTTCAACGACCACCAATATTAGTCTAGATTACTTATAGTATTTATATCTCCTCTCCTTCACTTCATTCTATACTACTACTTTAGTTTTTCATCATGAGGAAAAGGAGTATGAGAATCCCATTACACTTACCAACAAGTCTTTACATTATGAAAAATAGAGGTATACACCATGCACTGAAAAGGAAACATCTAAAGAAGATATTTTAAGGGCCTATTTTAATTATTCCATGAAATATATGTTATTAATTTAATCAACTTAGGGTTTATAGTACATATATTCTCGCATTATTATTTTTTTAAAGGAATGGTGCTATCTCTCAAAATTTACTAGATTTAATAGAAGTGAATGAGCACTAAGAGATTCACATCACAAAATATTAGCACATGATAAAATAATGAAGCATCTATTAAATAAGAATGCTCCTCAAAGACATATCTAAGATGGTGATAGAACTCTCATATGCAATGTTAGATCAAAGGATTAAAGAAAACATAATAATTTTGAACCTATATGTCTTGGGCCATATAAATTAAGAGAATTTGAATATTCTATATATTTAATGTGGAAATATCATAATGAGATACTAATAAAATTCATACACTAGAGAAGAGTATGGCTTGTCACTTGGTCATATAAATTTACTCAAGAGTATGGTCATAGTCCATACTACCTCAAATGAGTAAGTAGATAACTACAGAATTTTTTTTTTCATTGAACTGTGAATTAAGAAATATTTCTTGTAAGTAATGAGTCATTCCTATAGAGTCAAAAATTGTCACCCTTGACAATTTCACACTAGATTTTTCTCCCCACTCTGTCTAAACCTAATCATACATTTAATTACTTGTTTTATGAATATCTTAAGAAAATCAAATGATGGGAATGGAATCAAGCATTTAATATTTTCTCCAGACACTTTAGGCCCTAACATGGATAAGTTTGGTCTAGGGTGCCCAATGCCCTTGACCAACCCTTTTAGGCCCAAATTCAAATATGTGAGTGTCAATATTTTATTATTTGAAAATACAACTTCATGTTTTGGCTATCAATATTTGATTTTTGATAAATTAGAAGAATTTCATATAAATATAAAGTATTTCACCATCTAAAATCTAAGAAAATCTATGGAAAAAAATTAAAAATCCTAAAATTAGTTAAGGAAATTCAAGGGCAGAATTAGAAGCATTGTTACAACACTTTCATCAATAAAGTACAAGCTTACAAGGGATCAAGAAAAATGAATTCAATTATGTGCAAGAATCTATTATGATTAATCATGCCAAATCATGAATAAGTATTGAGCTATCCTCTACATGCTATCTACAATCTATTATGTTTTGGGAACTAACCTTTTACAAGTCTATCAAACAATCAAGGAAACCATCAATCAACTTTGTGGCAACTTGTGTGACATAAATTCATCAATGGTTTAACATCAAGGTAATATTGTCATTTATCATTTATCATTTTTGTCAATTATTGTTATTTTGGCCTCTACCCGACCTAGGGTATACCTTATTGATCATCATCATTTTTTGTATGTGGAGGTAGAAATACCAAAATGAGGTTTGACTTAGGAAAGACCCTATACATCACAATATTTCTCCCTCTTTTCATGTGTATAGATCAGATCTGGGAGTTTCAACAAAAGACAATTTGAAACCACGTAGAGTAGACTGTAACATGCATCTTAGGCTTTACAAATCTAAAAAAGAGCAATCTAGTCAAGGGCACCCCATGCCCTTGACCAACCATTTCAACTTGAAATTTATAACATAGGTCCTCTCTATATCTCAATCTCCAATCTGAAGCCATTTTTTTACTTTTCCATTTTTATTTATGGAATAAATTACATTTTTCGGATCTAAGGTTACATGTCAAATAGGCTTATTAAAACACATATAAAATTTATCTCTTTTACAACTCAAGAAAAACATAAACCCTAGGAGGTTGGTTCTCCATTGTGGCAGCAAGCCAATCATAAAACCCTAGTTAATTTATGTTTGAATGTGGATTTAAAGTGAAAAGGAGATAATCCTAGTTAATCTAATTGGATCTAGGATCACTTTTGCTACATCTATATTTTGGTTAATTTGACATATCCTACACTTGCAATTTTTTTATTTACATAGAAAAAATTATTAAAAAAAATGAAAGACCTAGGTGCTTCAAAGATCTTGCATTTATTTAATTTTCAAAAATATGCATTCACATTATTTTTTCATCATAAAAAGAAAAAATTGAAAATATTTTTAGATTTACATTGTATAATCTCATATCTATTTTTTCATTAATAAATTCAATTGCAATAGTATTCTATCATTTATGCATACATATTTTAGTGGATAACATTACAAAAAGTGAAAAATGCATACCATTTTCATTTCAAAAGATTAAAAAACATTGATTTTTTGCATTTTTTGAGAAAATTCGATCAATTATAGCATTTAAATTTTTAAAATTACCATTTTAACATATTAAATTTCTATAAACATATCAAAAATTACATGCATGTATGTGCTTCATATAGAAAAGATAGGTTATTATGTATTTCCAAAATTCTATTTACTGTCAAGCCTAAACCTTTGCAACTTGAGACCCTTAAAACTTGTAGGTGGTTTCCAAATTTTCAGTTTGCTAAAATTGCCTCTCTTGCCTAGGGAGCGTAGTGCCCTTGTCCAGTGAGTTTAGGATGATTTTTTCTTTGCAAGTCTTTTTCTATGGTCTCTATTTAGATCTAGTTCTTGTTTTGGAGTCTATTTTGAAAATTGTTTGATTTTCTTGTGCATCACTAGTTTGATCCATAGGATAAGAACATGATATCTTTTCAACAATATTGTTTTGATATAGAAAAATATGGCTTGCCTACCTATAGTTTTTATACCTATGAGAACATTGTGATGGAACATAATAAAATCATTGATACATTTATTAACATCACTTTACCTAGTATTCATTCTTCAATAATCATGAAACTCATGTTTATCCCTCTCCCAACATCTCACCTATTTGTGAGGCTACTTTTGGGAAGAGGATACAATCATTGAAAATCATTAAAATCATGTTTTTCTTCTCCCAATATCTCTCCTACTTGTGAGGGTATCTTGGTGAGGATCCAATCATGAGATTCATTTTTTTTTCTCTCCCAATACCTCTCCTACTTGGGAATACATTGTGGTGCAAGAGCTTGAAATCATTCATACGTTTCCTCCTTTAAATAGTAGTAAGGTGCCTTGTATAGATGAACATTCAAAGTTGATATTTGGTCCTCCATTAATAGAATAATACCAACAAGTAGTTAACTCAATTGAAATTATGAAACCATAATTGACTATTGGACCTCCTTTAATTATTGGACCACCTAAACCACCTCTCATTATAGGACCTCCAAAGACTCATTTTCATATCCTAAACTTTGTAAAAAATCTCACTCAACATAATAATGTGCACCAAGATATTTTGCAATAACCAAGTTATCACATAGTGGCTCACACATGTAACACTAGAAATAATAAGCAACCAAATAAAACACCAATGTCTATTTCATTCTCTTAACCACATCTTCCACCCCCACCTAGCCTTCCTTGACATAGTGGTAAATAATATGATCTTGTTGAGAAACTTCATAATACTCCATCCAAGATATCTCTTTGAGACTTGATTCAAACATCACCTACATACCACAAGATACTCCAAGAGGCTTTGTAGAATATTGATGTATCACCTTCTGTCAAACCAAATGATGTAGCAGATTTGTTTAATTGTATGTAGGAAACAAATTTGGATATTACATTCCCTCAACATGAATTACCCTCACTTGAGATCCAAAACTAAAATGAGGCTCTGATGATAATGGTTTTGATTAATAAAATTGGGGTTCAGAATACTCTTATTGATAATGGATCAAGTCTTAATGTTTGTAACATTGATCTTCTAAAAAAAATTGGTGTCAATGAAAATATTATAGAACCCAATGATCTTTCTATTTGTTGATTTGATAATGTTAGGAAGCAACCATTGTGGATTATAACACTACCCATTAAGGTAGGACCTGTGATTTTTCCTACCCCTATCCATATCATGTTGAGACCTCTTTCAACCTTCTCATAGTTTGACCCTGAATTCATGCCATGAAACAATTCATGTCTACTCTTCATCATGAGATCAAATATGAATATAATAGTAATATACATACAGTAAAATCATATAAAAAAATTATAATTCATAAAAAATTAGTCGAACATAACACTTCCAACTCTCTTCCTACTTTGATTCCATCATCGAATGTGGAAAAATTACCTTCCAATGATAAAGATACTATAGTTGAGTAATGATTGGGGATCATTAGATTTTACACCTCATTTCAATAGGGAGTCTGAAATCTCACCATCAAATCCTGAAGATTCGAACATTGTAGCATCAATTAAATATAATATTGCTTCATCCTCACACACATATGTTGATGATGATTGGTATTTCACACCCTCCTTTATAGGATAGTACAAAATCTCACAATCTAAACCTAAGGAGTCTTGTGTTTTATTTTCGCAATCTTGTTCTACATCAACAAGTCCAAAAACATCAACCCTTGATGGTGATGAGGGCTCTTTACCTTTCATCCCCCATATGTTGGTGATGCCTAACTTTAAAAAACTCAAAAATGATATTCATTCTTGTGAAAGAATCACTTATTCTCATGAGCATTTAGATAATACTTCTTCATCTAAGATGGATAAGTGTTATGGGCTTGGATATAAAATTATTTCTAAAAGTGGATATAATGCAAACATGAAACATGGAGACAAGGATTGTGTGAAGTCTATATTGTACCTTTCTAAAATGGGTTTATGTTTCCAACCTTCTCCTTCATCTACATCTACTATATTTAAAACTTTGTGGTAAGAGAGTAATATTTTTTCACAAGAGAAAAAATTATCTTCTACACCTTTATTAGAGAAAGAGCATATTTTTAAGCCTTCTCAAAGCCTACTTTATTATTCTTCCTCCTCCAACATGTAAGAAATTTTATAAAAATAACTCATTTTGTGAATATCATCACGTGCGTGGTCATTTTAACAATGGATTTCAGACCTTGAGTAATAAAATACAACAACTTGGTGATTGTGGTGCTCTTCCATGTGTTGATGCACTTAATCCTTCTAAATAATAATGATCTCTTCTATGGTGTTGCTCCTCACTATGTGGAATTTTTAGCTTCATATGTTTTCTCATTACAATTCATCTTGGTACAATCTTAACTGCAACCATATTTACTTTTGTGATATAAACACAATAGTCTCTTGCATGGTTGTCCTTGTCTCTAAACTTGGGTGGCAAGGATAACTAGTGTTAGGAGGTGTGTATTCTTTTCAAGGATCCTTTCTTCATCTCTTGTTTCCATAAAATATATATATTATTGACATCTTAAGGGGGGAATATCACTCTATCCATTTTATTGACTTCTGTGAGATTTGACTTATTGCCATACCACTTTGGTGTTGGTGTTATTTATAGCATCCCATGAGGTATGGTTATCAATTTTGTCCCCTGTGATGTTAAGAATTTATTCATCCCCCATGATGTTAAATTTTTATGCACCTCCTTAGGTGTGAGTGGGATTTTATCCCCCATGACATTAAATCTTTGTGTGCTCCTTGAAGCATGATTGGAAAATTAGTCCATGGATTTGGCATAATGTAAATTGTTGATTCATGAACTTGAGCACCTTTTTAACATGGAAACCAAGTATAAAAAAACTTTCTTTCCAATGGAGCCATGTGTTTCATGATATAACTAGCATAATGCAACTTTCTAGCCTTATGGAACCCAGCATATTGTATGGACACCTAACATAACACAACTTGATAGCTAGTAGATCTGTGTAGCTCATGAGTGGCTTAGCTTAATGTAGATTGTTGGTCCTTATGAGAGAACTATCTTTTCTAACATCATATTTGAGAGATTAAATTTGGTATTTCAAAAAAAAATTAAGAATTAGGTCTTTTTACCTTACTAACTTGAATCCCTTTTAGTTTTAACCTTTGTTTTTATATCTTATTATGTTTGTATTGTTTGTCTTATATTTTATATGTGTCTACTTTGTGCCTTTGTCATGTTTTCTTTGTGTATTTCATGTGTTCTCTTCATGTATTTTGTGTACTCTTTGAATGTATTATATGTGAGTAAATCTTTTCTAGTTTTATGTGCATGTCTGTCTTAACATTATTGATTGATGAGATCCCAAGTTTAGGGCTTGTGCACCCCTCAACTTGGTGTCATCTAATATCTTTACTATTTTGACATGGATATATATTAATTTAGTGTGAGTATTAACATAAGATCATACTCTCACTAAAGTGGGGACTAAATGTAGCATCAAAAATTGTCACCCTTGATAATTTCACACTAGGTTTTGCTCCCCTATGTTCCCAAGCCTAATTATGCAATTCATTACCTGTTTTATGAACATCTTTAAAAAATCAAATTATAGGAATGGAATTAATCATTTAATATTTCCCTCAACACTTTAGGCCTCGACAAGGATAGGTCTATTCTAGGGAACCCAACACCCTTTACCAACCCTTTTGGGAATAAACTCAAATATGTTAGTGTCATTATTTTATTATTTCAAAATCCAATTTCATTTTTGGGCTATTGATATTGGATTTTTGGGAAATTAGAAGAATTGCATATAAATACAAATTATTTTCACCATTTGAAATTTGAGAAAATATATGAGCAAAATTGAAGATCCTAAAATTAGTCAAGGAAATTCAAGGGTAGAGTTAGCAACATTGTTACAAAAATTTCATTAATCAAGTCTAAGATTGCAAGGCATCAAGAAGAATGAAGTATATTATATGAAAGAAGCTATCATGATCAATCATTCCAAATCATGTAGAAGTATTAATTTATCCTCTACATGATATCTACAATATATTATGTTTTGGGAACTAACCCTTTGTGGACCTATCAAATAATCAAGGCAACCATCAATCAACTTTGTGGAAACTTGTGTGACATCACTTCATCAAGGGTTTCACATCTAGGTAACATTTTCATTTATTATTTATCATTTCAATCAATTATTGTTGATTTAGCCTCTACTCAACCTAGATATGCCCTCTTGATCATCATTATTTCCTATAAATGGAGGTAGAAATACCAAAATATGGTATAACATAGACAAGCCCTTATACAACATAATCTTTCCCCCTCTTTTAATGTGTGTAGATCAGATCTAAGAGTTTTAGAAAAAGATAGTTTGGGAACACATAAAGCAAACTATAACTTGTGTCTCAAGGTTTGCAGATTGAAAAAAAGAGCAAGCCAATCAAGGGCACCCCATGCCCTTGACCACCCATTTTAGCTTTAAATTTACAGCATAGGTTCATCTCTATTTCTTAGTCTTAGATCTGAATCCATTCTGTTACTTTCCATTTTCACATGTGTGATAAATTATATTTTTAAATCTAGGGTTACATGTCAAATAACCTTATTAAAAAACACATAAAATTTATCTCTTTCAAATGTGTAGATCATCCTTAAACAATAAAAGATAGCCCATCAGTAAATGAAATGAATTTCAGATCTACAAAAAATTTCCCCTTGGACCTAAAATTCTTGTATGATGCTCCATTAAGCTCCACATGCTCTGAAATAGGTCCACACAACAAACTCTGGATCAAGTCAGCCCCAAATACTTTTACTAAGAATGATAGTGAAATTATGAGAGCAATAACTTTCTGCCAACGAATATAATTAACTTGAAATATGGATATGATGTAGATAACCTCATGTAGAACCAATATCCTAATCCATGAGATCAGAAATGATACAACAGTAAAATACAGAAGAAACTATTGAGACAACTACAAACTAGAATAAAAGACAAGAAATTTTTTTGGTTGATATAGGATTGCTTTATAACCAGGGATGCTCCAACATCAAACACCCAAGATTGGAAGAAAATTGAGTCCTCACTATGGAGGGTCCAGAAAGGACTGTCTGACCATGCATCTTAGAGTTCAACACAATAGAAATAACACATGGTAATACCCAATAAACAAAAATTATCATTGATTCAATAACTTCCAATATTACATGCCTCATATGCCTCACATGTGAAATGATTAGGGCTCATAGGCTTTCCACAAGGTCATTACAAATATTACAATTGGCAGAATGCCTTATTCCATTCCACTTGAACCTAGAAGGTTAGATTGAACTTTCTAATTCCTAACTCATGAACTACTAATTGAATACTTTTAAAAGGATTACAAATGATCTTAAATATGAATCTCTAGGTCCAACTATGATCCACATCGGCTTTAAGGGTTCACAAAACCCAATGCAAGATCAAATGTGTAGGTCAACCTTAAACAAGAAAAGATAACCCATCAATAAATGACATGAATTATGGATCCACAAGAAAGTTCCCCTTGGACCTACAATTCTTGTATGATGATTTGTTAAGCTCCACACACTTTAGAATAGGTTTGCACAAAAAAATCTAGACCAAGTCGACCCCAAATGTTATGATTGAGAATGACGATGAAATTCTGAGAGTGATAACTTTCTACCAATGAATACAAAAAACCTAAAATATGGATATGATGTAGATAACCTCGTGTAGAATCAATATCCTGCTCTATGAGTTGAGAAATGATACAACAATAAAATATAAAATAAACCATTGAGACGGCTACAAACTGAAATGAAAGAAAAGAAATATTTTTGGTTGATATAGGATTGCTTTACAACCAGGGATGCTCTTACATCAGACACTCAGGGTTGGAAGAAAAGTGAGTCCCTCACTTTCAAGGGGCTAGAGGAAAACCAAAGTGTTCCACCTTAGCCTAAGAAATCCATGATGAATCCTCCATTGGTCTACCTTGCCACTTTACTAGCTACTCATATTTCTTGTTCCTAGTGCTCCTTCCCATTCTAGTATCCAAGATCTTCTCAATCTACTTCAGCGGTTGATGTGGTAATGGCTCCTCAAATACAACTTCTTTGCTACTCCCACTTGACTTTCCTTCATGAAATTCATAATGTCTGCAACATTGAAAATAGGTGATATACTCATTTTCTATGGTAACTCTACTTCATATGCATTTCCTGAAAAATTCTTGAGAATATTACATGGTCCAATCTTCCTCATCTTCATCTTATCGTATGTTCCTATTGGAAACCTTTTCTTCTTGAGATAGACCATAACTGTATCTCCAACAAAAAATTCCTTATGTCTCCTTTTCTTATCTACCTTATCCTTGTACTTGTTATTCATTCTCTCCAAGTGTTTTTAGACCTGGCTATGCAATCTTTCCATGAATCCTACAAATGCTTCTGCTTTTGCACTCCTCTTATCCTCCATACTGATGTCTGAGCTCCACAACTCCTCTAGGATGTATTCCTATCAAAATCGCAAATGGTGTCTTCCCTGTGCTCTAGTTTATTGAATTATTGTATGCAATTTTTTCTTGTGGTAGAACTATGTCCTAATTTCATGCCTTATCTCCAGCCAAACACCTCAATAAGTTACCCAAAATCCTATTTATTACCTTTGTTTGTCCATATTTTTGTGGGTGATATGTTGAACTAAACTTTATATTTGTCTTCTTTTTCTTCCACAATTTCCTCCAAAAGTATCCAATAAACTTGTTGTCCATGTCACAAACTATACTCTTTGGTAATCCATACAATCTTATAATCTCCTTGAAAAATAGGTCAGCAACATGCAAAGCAATTAGTCTTCTTGTAAGGAATGAAATGTGCCATCTTAGAAAAAAATTCACTACTACCATTATAGAATCTTATCCTCTGTGTGTTCTTGGTAATCCCAATATGAAATCAACACCTATATTTTCCTAAGGTATCTTTGGTATTGCCAAAGGTTTTGTATAGGAGCGAATTTTCACCCCTTGGGAAAATTCTCGTTTCATATACCCTCACCTTAGAAAATCAAGTCCGAAGGAAAAATTCCACATCACCTACCTGCCTCTGATCCACTTGGTGTTTATCCTATGTGTCAATAAGAGAATATTTGTCATGGATAAATGTGTAGCACACAGACATCTACATAGAAAACTTCCATCCCTAGCAAATTCCTACATCTAAAGTTGGTAGAGGCATTACACACCCAATTCGGGCCAAATTATAATGTCCCTCTTCAACCAACCATTCCAAAAACAGCTTATTCTTTCTCATTCCACCTTCAAAAATATTATTCATTCATTCATTCTGACCTCTACACATTCCCTCACTTCATTCTTCTTGCAGTCTCTTCACTTCTTGACTCTCAAGCAGCATTTTAGCATTTTCCATTGTGAGAATTGTAGTAGCATTGACACTCCATCAACTCCACATTGCAAGTGTGAGGCAATCAATAGAAGTTGTGGGCTTGGATTCTTATGAGACCTCCCTTCATCAGTGTTACGACTGTGGTGACTTTTCCAAGTCCATACCTTGCATTCTCCCTCCATTGGCTAGTGATCTTTTGGGTGGAGGTGGTAACGCTTTACTCCTCTCCTTTGTGATTTGATAGAGTAGCATAATATTGTTTTGTAGTGTTCATTTCTATCTTTTCTTTCCTTTATTGTATATTTGGCTTCATTGCTTTATGGATGTCCATGGAGGTGGAAACTCCAAAACGGGGGTTTGGTTTACGTAGAACCCTATACAGTCCCAACAATTTTCCCCTTCTTATTTGTGTGTAGGTGAATATGCACATGGAGCTAGTTGGCGAACGCATGATTTTATGAGATTATCTTCATCACCCTAGCTTTTATTTACTTGCTTTATCATCTTTGTCATTACTTTTTCTACTTTCTCATTTTATTATTCCCATCACAGTCAACTAGCTAGGTCGTCAGTAGGTTTCTTGGAAGTTTTTATTGTACTTGGTGTTTTTTGGTCGTACAGATGCCAACATGTTAGAGAGATGCCAGTGTGCCATACTTTCATCCTAGAACCATGCTTCCATCCTTGAACATAGGTTTTCCTAAGGTGCAATATCGACTCCAAAAACTAGCTCGCCTAGCCTAAACCTAAAATTCAGGTCTATAGAGTAACAGAAGTGCTACATAGTGCTCTTCATTCTTGATCCCCATCCCTTTAGAGTGAGGTAAGTTAGGGCATCCCTTTTCTCTTGACTCTCCGTGACCTAGAGCCTTGACGTGGTTGGTCCCCCTCTCTTACATTTTTGATGAACCCAATGTGAAGCGTGTCTACCCATTTGTCTATGCTGAGAATTTTCCCTCATACCTTATGATTGTTGTAACCCTAAGTGTTGTGAAGGTTTATGAGCATCATAATCTAGTCCACAACTTCTGGATACATTGTTAGGAGAAGTGTGCGATACCTACCAATGGAGAAGATGAAGGTCACTTATAGTTTCACCTTTAATTTCCCACCGGTTTAACTAATGAATTTACCACTGGTTTTCCTACAACCTACGCCAACAAGATGGCTTTCATTGAAGAGACCGCTTGTGTGCCTACTCCTCCCACATCCCCTATGGCTTCATCCGTAGATGAAGATGATGTGGTGTGTATTCCTACGAAAAACCTTATAGCATTAGATAATAGATTGCTAGACCTTGTGCATCACTTAGAGAAAGCACCAAACATGGTGAGAGCCACTAGGCTTGCAAGCGAGGTGAAACAATTATTGGGGAAAGATAGAACAACCATAGAATTTCTATGTTGGCTCACCGATCTAACCAGCTCTAATGTTCCTTTGTATAGGCGCAGATCAAGTACCACTTGAGAAGAAGTTCTTAATGTCTATGAAATACAACTAGGTGTCTCGATACCCACTACATCCATATGCATGGTCAGAATAGGTCCCTCAATTTGTATCTCTCCTACTCCTCAAGGGCCTCGCACTCTCAAGGTGAGAAAAACACCCCTTGGCTTAAATTTCACCCCTCCTACTACCCCTGGTAGTGGAGGCTCTGGTGGAATGGGTGGTGGTGGATCTGGTAGTAGAGGTGGCACTGGTGAAGGTGGTTCTAGTGGAGGCCATGGAGGTGGCTTTGATAGTGGAGGTGGCTCTATTGGAGGCCTTGTCGGTGGTAGTGGCTCAAGCGGAGGTCATAGTGGTGGCTCCGGAGGTGGTTCTAGAGGAGGTTCTAGTGGTGGTGGTTCTAGAAGTTCCATTGGTCCTTTGTCATCTACTAACCTTGTTTTGAATGCCCTACTTCATAACATGGGTCATATGCAGAACCAACTAGCGAGTCTCTTCCAGGCCTCTACCTAGCCTTTCTTTTAGCCCTTCTTCTGACATAGCCCATTGTCGGTAATAATCTTGAGCACTCCCTTTCCACAAGGAATGGAGATTCCCAAATTCAAAATGTATGGCGGCAAAGGGGACCCGCAAATGCATGTGTCCACCTTTAATGCCATGTGTACAAACTTCTTCCATCATGATGAGTTGATGGAAAAATTATTTCCTCGATCTCTTAAGGATACAACAGTCGAATGGTACTATTCCTTGCCTGGAAACTCTATTTTCTCATTTGATAAACTTTTAAATCAGTTTCTCTGACAGTTCCAAGTCAACATCGGATCGAAGATGACCTTTTCGGATCTCGTCTGATGCAAGCAGGGGATAATGAGAAGATAATTGATTTCATAGCACGATATCAAGCATTCTTTTCATAGATATCATACCTATTACCCAATTCTGATGTGTAGAAGGTGTCAATAGGGAACCTATAGAGACCATGGAAGGAAAACTTTTCCCTTGTGAAGTACCCTTCTTTTATGCATTTGTATTTGACATCACGAGAATATTAGCAAACGGTAGTTTAGTTCAAGGATCCTCATCGTGCTCCTGTTCAAAATGAAATTCCATTGTATCAATCTCAAGAAAAGGTAACGCTATTATGAATGTAATAGCCATAACGAATGATAACAACCTTTGAAACAACAGAAAGTTCAGAAGGCTAGTAGAATCCTACTCTTCCATCTTACAGAAGTTGTATAAGGATAAGATCATAACCTTGGAAAACCCTAGACCTCTCAAGGAACCTTACCTTGATTAGTATTATGCAAATTCCTTCTATCGGTACCATCGAGTCAACAAAAACAATATCAAATGTTTTATGCGCCTACATCACAAGATACAAGACTGCATTAAGAACAATACTATTCATCTTGACAGGAGTAAGCAAAATATGAATGAATCGGTGGTGAAAATAAATAGTGAGTTGTAGATATACAAGGACCTATTTTCATCACATTATGCTAACTTAATTATTGATCCCTCTAATTCTACCACTCAGCCCTTGGAGTACATTAACATGATCATGGTTGCTCCTTCCCTACAGCATGCAATCGGTTTTCTAGATGTGACATTCACCTCGTAGGACATTCCTTTGAAAAAAAAGCCCTCTCACCTCTACATTCCCACTCGTCTCAATGGGAACATTGTGATAGGGGTATTAATTGACCCTACAAGTCGAGTGAATGTCATTATGGAGGAGACATTGTGGCTAAATCAATTGCAAAGGGAGGAGTATGAAGAAACAAATTCTACCATCTATACGCATGGTGATCTTTCTCTCAATCCATATGGCTCAATAACTTAGACTATCCTTGTTGGACATAGGGTCGTAGACACAACCTTTGATGTTATTCCAGAATCGAATTTGTTCAGAGTGAAGTTAGGCATACCTTGGCTAGCTTTCATGAACGGAATTGCTTTCATCATTCATAAATGCTTGAAATTCTCCGACGAAGATGTTGTGTATGTGGTGCATGACATTGGATACCATTCATTGGTGTCCCATGGGGGCTACTCATTGGATCATTTTTGGCCCACCTCGATTGGTCTGCTTCCCCGAAGAATGGACCTACTTCACCAAAACTATGTGAAGTATAAGACTGGGGGCAAGGGACAGCTAAATTTGACCCTTCTGATAGTGTAGTAGCAAGTTGCATCCTCTTCTTGGAAGGGAAAGGAGAAACCTACCTATCCTCGGGGTGCCTCTTCTGCTCCTCTTTCTGAAGAAGAGTTTTGGATGAATACTCCTGGCTTTTACCTAAGGATTTTGATCTTCCTACTATACCTCCTAGACCTTGGCCCTACCTATATGGTAGAAGGAAGGGTCCCCAAGGGGAGTCCTCTATGTCTCAACCTTCATGGCCTCCCACCACTCCTGCTCCTAAAGCAGTGAATGGGAAGAAACCTGCCGCCCAGGTACTAGACCTGACTCACCCCATTGTCTCTCAACTGCTTCCTCCTGCTCTCATTCATGAATCTATCCCTCCATCAAAAATAGCTATGATGGACACCATTATGGCTGAGCAGGAGCCTTTTTTCCCTTCACGGCTCTTGACCTCTAGCTCAAAGAGTCATAGAAATTGCCTTGTGCATGAGCGCAAGCTTTGAAAAAATGCTCTAGTGGTTGAGTAGGCCACTTTATAGAAGAAGAGGAGATGACCACCCCTACTTATGAGCCTCCTATTGTGTCCTCCTCTCTCCTCCCCTCTGCTTCCATTCAATCGAGCTCAGCCTCACTTCTAGCTCTTGTTGTGAGCACAAGTGTGCTTGACCCCAAAAAGGTGCAAGTGTTTATCGCTCCTTCAATCAAATCACCCCTTTCGATGTCCCTTCTTCACATCCCACTATTCCCTAAACCCATGGAAATGTTGAATACCTTGATGGTGTCCATCGTGGTTTTCTCCTCCTCCTCCACACCTCTTGCCTCTTTTGTGGGGAGTTCACATCCCCTGATGAAGCAAAAGTTAGAGGTTGGCCCTTCCAACAATGGAGGGCGTAAGAGGATCCCACCTTCTCCAAAAGGTCTACCTATGCTAGTTTGTTTTGTTCTAGTGATGGAGCCAGTTCCTCCTTCCCTTGAGTTTCTCACCGCTCTCAAGTTGCTCAGTGAGCCAAGTAGTGAATCTCAAGCACCATCCTCCCCGTTTATTGATCTATGATATGGAACACCTATAAAGTGCATGTTCAACTCTTTGGAAGAGGTCCCGACCTTGTCGGTGATCTTTGTGAAATCGCTGACCATAGCTCCACTAGAGCCGAGTGAACAAGACCTTGTGGGGCCTTCTTCCTTTGCCCTTTTTGTGGGAGGGTCGAAAGCTCCTCCCCTTAATATTCCACCATTACAGGCTCGTCTACCTTCTCCTTATAATAATCTAGATTGAGAAGTGGATGACCTCTTGGTCAATGAGTCTTAGGGTGAGGCCTCTTCTTTAACTTGAGATTAGGTGTTTGTTTATTGTAATGTGTTCCCACATGCTTGTGTTATGTGTTCATGGATGACCCTTATCACCCTTGTTGGTGCTTGGATATAGGATTGATTATATGTCATAAACCTTCTTCTATATGTAACATCATTCTTCCACTATTATGTGTTTTGACTTTCAGCGGATTGGGGATGATGCAAAGTGTTTGGGGCATTTAGGCTTCCCTTCCATGTTGACCTGATTTTTTTATTTTTACTTTATCTTGTCATGCATTCTTCATATGGTCTGATATAGTAGGGGTTGATGACAGTTCATTTATATATTATTACTATACTTATATATATTTATGAGCAACTCTAACCCCAAAATATTAGATCGCCCTTGTGTCCTTTGTTTTTAATTTCATTGTTTCTTTCCTTATAGTTTCCTATTCTTTTCTTGAGTTGTGCCTCATATGTGTGACAACATCATTTCCATGATAATTCAATTTTCAGAAAATGCATTCATTGCTAACAAATCTTTTTTCAAAAATCTTTGCAAAGCTTTTTTCAAAAATTGCATCTCAACTTGGACCCCTAGCAGAACATGTTTCCTTCATCATAGGTTCGCAAAGAAAGAACTTGAGAACTTTCCTCTGAGGAGACAGCATATTTTTCCTATAGGAGAAGACTTGACCTTCCCCTCACAAGGGGGTGTTTTCTTCCTTTTGAATTCCTTGATGAAGTGAACATCATTCAAAAGGATTCCTTGATGATGAATTGATTTGAGAAAAAATGTCTCTTTTACAGTTTTGAATAGCACACCCCTTGAGAGGACCCCTCTTCTTTTGAATGGTTCCTGAGGGACCCCTTTGAAAGCCTTTAAATTCATTGATTGTCTATGTGACTATCTGCTTATTTGTCTGCATGGTTTCTTTATGTTTCCTGACATGTTTTATCTACCGATTAACATGTTGCTTTGTAGGTGCACCTATAAACCCTCTTTCTAGTCTAACTCTACGGATTCCCCTTATATTGGGCTTCCTTCATGAGAGAGAACTTGGGGGTTGCCCTATTGCAGGTCTACAGGCCTATGAGACACTTACATCCTATGGGATTTGTCCATCATTGGTCTGAGGGCCTTCAGTGTACTTTGTGCAACTTCATAGTTCTACATAGCTATGGGGTCATTTTGTTTGAAACTCCCCAGGGAGAGTACCTATGGAGTCCTCTGCCTTCCCTACACTTTCGAGTTTGCCAAATTGTGTCATACTTCCTCAATGGTTTAGGTATACATTTCTAACTCTTCAATCTACTTTATCGAACACTCATTGATATTCATGCTCACTAAAGTGGGGGCAAAATGTATAGGAGCAAATTTGCACCCCTTGGTAAAATTCCCCTTTCACATACCCTCACCTTAGAAAATCAAGTTTGAAGGTGAAATTCCAAATCACCTACCTACCTTCCATCCACTTGGCATTGGTCCTGTGTGTCGGTGAGAGAATATTTTTTGGGGATGAGCATGCGGCACGCAAACGTCTATGCGGCACGCTTTCGTCCCTAACAAATTCCTACGTTTGAAGGTGCAGAGGTGTTACACACTTAATTGGGGCCAAATTGCAACGTCCCTCTTTAACCAACCAACCCAAAAATAGCTTATTCTTTCTCATCCCACCTTCAAAACAATTATTCATTCATTCAATCTAACCTCTACACATTCACTCACTTCATTCTTCTTGCAATCTCTTCACTTCTTCACTCTCAAGCAGCATTCTAGAATTTTCCATTGTGAACATTACAGCAACATTGACACTCCATCAACTCCACATTGCAAGTGTGAGGCAAGCCATAAAATTTGTGGGCTTGGATTCTTGCAAGACCTCCCTTCATCATTGTTATGGTTGTGGTGATTTTTCCAAGTCCATACCTTGAGTTCTCCCTCCATTGGCTAGTGAGATTTTGGGTGGAGGTGGTAATGCCTCACTCCTCTCCTTTGTGATTTGATAGAGTATAATAGTATTGTTGTGTATTGTTCATTGTTATCTTTTCTTTCTTTTATCGCATATTCTACTTTGTTTCTTTCTGGTTGTCCATGGAGGTGGAAACACCAAAATGGGGGTCTGATTGAGGCAGACCCCTATACAGCCCCAACAATTTTCCCCTTCTTGTTTTTCTGTAGGTGAATGTTTGTGTGGAGGTATCTAGTGAACTAGTGCTTTTGAGAGATTATCTTCATCACCATAGCTTTTAATTACTTGCTTTATCATCTTTGTCTTTAGTTTCTATACTTTCTCATTCTATTTTTCCCATCACAATCAACTAGCTAGGTCGTCAATAGGTTTCTTGGCAGTTTTACTATACTTGGTATTTTCTGGCCATACAAACACCAACACGCTAAAGAGATGCCAGTGTACCACTTTTTCATCCCAAAACCACGTTTTCATCCTCGGATAGAGAGCTATCTAAGGTGCAGTATCAACTCCAAAAACCTAAACCTAAAATTTGGGTCTATAGAGTGATAGAAGTGCTACATAGCACTCTTCATTCTTGATCCCCATCCCTTTACAGTGAGGTAAGTTAGGTGAGCCCTCATCTCTCTTCTCTCCATGACCTAGAACCTTGACATGTTTGGTTCCCCTCTCTTATAGGTTTATACAATCCAATATTTTGAATACTCTCTTTTGCTACTTGATAAATTCTACAATTTTGAACATAATACCAGACATTCTTATATATATGTGGTCAAAAATAGTGTTCACTTACCAAATATGTTGTCTTATCCACCCCAAAATTTCCTAATAATCCTCCACTATACTTCTCCTTGATCAATTTATCCCTCATTAAACTCCATGGAACAAATAACCAATTTCCTTTGAATAGCATATCTTCCTAAATGAAATAATCCAACCATTGGCTCCTATCTATCACTACTAGTTATTTACATTCATTCAATGCTTCAACAAAATCTAGATCATCCTTATACATGTTTTTTATTTCATCAAAACCTAATACTTCTATCCTCATCTTGGTCATAAAATTCCTTCTCCTTCTCAATGCATCTATAACTTTATTTGGCTTACCACTCCTATGCTTCAACACAAATATATGCTCCAGATGTCCACTTAAAATCCTTCCTATCTCCTCTCATTTTTTCTATCATGGGTGTGCAAATGCTACTAAATCTCCTTATGAACTTCCAGTAGAAACTTTCCAATCCATGGAATGATCTTACCTCTCCAATGTTCACCGTTGTAGGCCACTCAACAATTGCTCTAACCTTCTCAGGGTCCATCTTCAATCCTTCAACATAAATGAAAAAATCCAAGTACACCAACTATGCCTTCGTAAAGCTACACTTCTTTATGTTTATCAGTAATTTCTTTTCTCTTAGCCTTTGTAATACTTGTTTTATGTGCCACAAATTCTCTTCTCTAGTCTTACTAAAAATTAGAATATCATCCAAATAAACAATAACAAACCTACCCAAGAATTTCTTAAGTACTTCATTCATCAACCTCATGAAGTGCTTGATGCATTAGTCAATCCAAAAGGAATCACTAACCACTCATAAAAACCTTAATCATTTTTAAATGTTCTCTTCCATTCATCTCCTTCTCTTATTATGATTTGATAATATCTACTCTTTAGTTCAATCTATGTGAAATATTTTGCTCCACTCAAATAGTAAATAATGTCATCCATCCTTGGTAATGGAAATTTATACTTGACAGTGATCCTATTGATTTCTCTTGAGTTTGTACACATTATCCACTCTACATCTTTCTTTGGTTCCAGTATAATAGGTATTGTACATGGGCTTTGTTGGTTCCAAAAATTGTAGATTACAAACCCTAAGAGGATGCCAAGCTCTATGGTCAAGCTTGCAATGTTTTGGCCAACAAACGGAGTTAAACAATATGGTTTAGAACTCCCTACACTTTAGGCTTTCCTAGACCTAGGCGGGTGTACCTTAATAAATAAGAAGATTTAAAGGGTTTGTGTACTCTCTAACGTGGGAAATCTATCCAAGATGGCATGTAAAGGTGAAATAGATGCAAAGCTAACAACTAATCCTACTGCTAATGTTTGAAATTTGAATGTGTGAATAAGGTTTTATGAAGTATTATTTTATAATCAATATGACCAGTGCTACTTTGGGCAATGGATTCAATATGTGTATGATAGATGTGTCCTCCCTCTTGGCTTAACTCGAACCGCTTGGTGATTTTAGATGTTTATACTTTGTATAAACATGCAAGGTTGTCAATAATCATGATCTTCTTACAAATCCAAATGATATCTTCCTAGGTTACTGTGACATTTGAAAGGATTTTAATTCTTTCTTGAAGGAAACCAATTAAGATGATTTAATTAAAAGGATTTTAATTCCTGGCAGAAACCAATTAAAAGAAATCACTTAAAAGGAGTTTTAATTCTCTTCTTATAGAAACCAATCAAGATGGATCACACAGAGGCAGAAAATGTGTCTTGAAAAGTTAGAAGTATCCTTGATACATTAATTTGAATAACAAAGGAAAACCACTCTTGAGACAGCAAAGATAGCATATATGAATCAATATCGACAAACAATTGAACACCAAAATATCGGAAACCAAATTATAATATTCTTCTCTATTTAATTACTTCAAAAGGTTTTACAATATGCATCAAAAGTCTTCATTTTTTGGTATATTCTATCTATTATCTAATATCTAATTTCTATTGATGATGATTTTCTTTTGGTTTTATATGATGCATCTTTTCTTTTAATTCATTATCTTCGGAAAATTAAGATACTTTAACTTTAATCTTCATCTTTGCATATCCATGAAAATTAATTTTCATAATTATCATTATCCTTCCGTTGGTAGCAATTTTTACTTCGTATTTA
This sequence comes from Sequoiadendron giganteum, assembly GCA_007115665.2. Classification (NCBI taxonomy): domain Eukaryota; kingdom Viridiplantae; phylum Streptophyta; class Pinopsida; order Cupressales; family Cupressaceae; genus Sequoiadendron; species Sequoiadendron giganteum. The sequence goes on along the minus strand of CM021100.1, from coordinate 869,775,504 downwards.
CTTGGTGCACTTTCACCTGATAAAATAAAATACTCTTTGGGTAAAAACAATTACCCACTCCATGATTTTACATTTTCTTGATTCCCTTTGTAAAAATATCTCACATTTGAGTGAAAAAATTTCACACTTATACTTTATATCATGTTGTGATTTAATAAGTTTCACGTTTTATGCTTCTCCAGCAATTTCATATTTAAATCACTTTGATGAAAATGTTTCATTCTTTAGTAAAATATTTCACACGAATAGATTATACCAGCTATAAAATCATATTTCCCGAAATTAAATGTCATGATTTAATAAATCCTCTGTAAAATCTTCTCTACATACTATTGTAATAAAATTTGTTTTATTGCTTCACAGATATTTATCTCTCACCTTTCCAAAGGGACTAAAAGTTTCATCTTACCGATACTCATTTTTCCCCAATAATTTATTTTCTGCCTTTTTTGAACATCGAAGTGACTTGCATTTGGTTTCCGCCGATATTCAATTCTCTCTCCAATGAAGTGTATGACCCACCTGTTTCTTGAGATTTTGAAAGGACATCAAAAATGCCACTTCGATATTCCATATCTCTTCGATAATGTTCATGCTTCTTTCATTTCTCTATCGAGGTTTCGAAGGGACCTCAAATTACTTGTTCTGACATTCTATTTTTCTCTTCGATGAATTTTTGCTACAGCACCGCATGGTCTTGAGGGTTTTATTGCTGGTGATTGTTGCAATGATATGCAAAACATGTAATTGTAGATCTCTTAGTCACAGAGAACACCCCGCTTTTGTTTGCAAATTCTTTAATCCTTTTTTTAGAACCAATTTGCACGTCATCCTTAATAGGATTTCCACCAATGTGTATACCTCCAAGTTCACTACTTCCTCATGTCGAATCACCATATTCTAAGTTTTCTTATATTGCGTCGTCATAAATGGACCAAACATTAGGTTTCTATGGTGCTTTCTCCATTTCAAGCAGGAACACAAGAAACATTAGAAATGCGTCTCTTTTCTCTAGTGGGGTGCTATCTGCAGTCTTTTCATCACAAGGTTCCCTGTGTGCATCTCCATAAATCGATTCTTCATTCACTCTTATTCCACCCATTTCATCTTGTAGTGGGTTAGTGACTGCATTATCGCTATCTAATTCAACACATTCTTTACCAAGATATCAGGAATGTTAGGCATTAGCATAAATGACTTTATATGGTGCTCGCTTTTTGATGTGAGGTCATTGATCTGCCAATGTTTACTTGTGTTGTTTTATAATCCTATCCTTCAATGATCCTTTATCAACATGATCAAATGTCTTCATTGCCTAGTGCTTTCGCTGCTCAAAGGAGCCAAGATAGGGTTTATCGTTTCCAGCACTTATATGTTTCTCAATTGCTAAAACTTTTGTGCATTCTTCCTCCATTTGCTCATAATTGCAACAAATGCTTATAAGTTTTATCATCCTCGTACCAATAATCTTGATGCTAGGTGCATAACGTACAATCTGCCTTAATTGCTTCTTTCATTTTCTCATCAATCTGGTAGAACATGTCAAAATACACTTCCTGCAGAGGGTGGGCACTATAAAATTGATTGATTTTATGATGTATTTTGTCATAATCTAGTAGCGTCTCATAGGTATATTCCCTCTAAAGATAGTTCACTACCTCAATCTTTTCAAATTAAATTATCACTCCACCCTTAGTACCACATGGGATTTCTTTTACCTCGTCTGTCAAGAGGTCGTCCACAAGCTCAAAATGATTGAGGTTCTCTTGCTTGGATCTAATCACCTGATTCCATTACCATGTATATTGGTAACAGATCTTAACCTGAGGCATTTCCTGGTGTGCTACAGTCATACATTAATCTTTGTAAATTAGATAGCATTTTTCTCTGGAAGGAAGTAAGGTATTTTATTTTGCTAGTGCTGCACATCTGCGCGAGGCTTTCTTCCCGCCAATTGTCTATGCAATCTCCTTGGTAGTTTCACAAGTGTCATCACTAGTTGTATTGAATTTTTGGAAGGGGACTTGATGAGCAACAATGACAGTATCCATTATCATCATATTTTTAATCGTTCAATGAGCTTCATGAATGACATATTCACCCCCATTTTCATAAGGTTTCATTACAGGTCAGGCATCAAAAGGAAAATTCCTATGGCATCTCCTGGACTTTGTCATTTTCTATGGCTAGCATCCATCAGTGTTGCATGTAACTTCAAAGCATTAGTAGCATCCTCTTCATTTTATCCACTACAAGCTCGGTAGATTATTTGAACAATAATCATCAACCTGGAAGCTATGTGAACTTTCCTGGGTTGTGCAATAGCTTGTTACAATCTAATTATTGTATCAACAATCTAGACCTTCCATTTGAGTATACTTTATCTTCTTTGCAACCATTTCTTTAAGTCGAGGAGAAGGCAATGATACTACTTGAGTTTTAAGTATAAAGGGGGAAATGTAATTTTTGGAAATGAGCCAATATTGGTATTAGCTAGCAGTGGAGATAGGCAGAGGAGAAAATGGAGTGAGTGTATGAGGAAAAGATGTGTAAGGTATAGGTGAAAAGGTCATTTATGGTCAGTCTCAAAGAGAATTTAAAAACTATCCTCATTTTTTAAATTTATCATTTGTTGCTCACTTTATCCAAGCACATTTGCCTATAATACCTTGATTGTAACATTTTGAATTTTCACCTTCATCCTTGTTCATCAAATGCCATTCTTAGGAGATAATTCTCTAGATCTATATCCCCTAATAATCAAATATCATGACACTCTATCTTTTGCAATTATTGCATCTTGAGTTGGTATTCATTAGAATTTGATTTTTGACATTTTGCACTATGACAAAAGTGGATTAGGTAGCCTCCAAAATCATCCTGAAAAATTTATCATTCTCCCGGAGCCATGAAAATGCACTAACATGTTGAGTAATGATATGGGAGCATGGTTACAAAATAGATTTACATAAAGCCATCGGGATTGCAAGATGTAAATGTTCAAAGTAGCTTACTCAGCTTTTCTTGGAACTACACCTATCAAAAACCATCTGGAACTCGCCATCTTGCTACTTTGAAAAAATATCAAATCTCTTCCTAGGAAGATGCCACTCAGGGAATTAGTTCATTTAGGTCAAGTAAACATGTGTGTAGAAAGATTTTTAGCCAATTCACTCTCTTCACAAAATATTGACAATCAAAGTTGACCCCTCTAAAACCTTTTTTGGAACTTGTAGATGGCAAAACTGTGAAAACTCCATGTGCCTTTGATTTTGAAAAAATACCAAATGAGGTGTTGAAGTTTTAGAAATTGTCATGAAAGTTAATTAACATGGGGAAAATCTGGAACACCAATTGGTTTGTCATGAAAACCATCCAGCTCATAGAAATTGACTTCTAAAGTTGCCCTCCCTAGTAGATTTCATAATGTGCAGACATTAAACTTTCCCAAAATCCTTCAACTTGATGCTTCAAAACCCTATTAAATCTAATTGTAGGAAGTTGAAATTAGGTGTACACATTTAGATATGGTAGATAAACATGCTTGTCAAGTGATTTGGCATGAAATTGAATGGCTTTCAAGTTGTGATTTTTTAAAGTAGGCCACTGGGACAAATTTTACAACTGTATATCTGAGTGTTGCAATCAACTTTCTCATTATGGGAACCTCAAATTTTGCCAAAATTTTAAGGTTCCAATGGCCTTAATCTCTCTTTTATCAATCCCTTTTTAAACAACTTGTATTTGTCTATTTAGCTTTACATTCTCTATAGGTGTCATTTTATGTGCCACTTTATTGGGAAAAATTTCTCCCCATATTAGATCTATATGATGACTAATGCTTTACACTCGTGTTAAACCATATGGTACATTTTATGATATGATATCATCTTACTCTATTAACAATTATGTTACTTCTATCTACGGTGGATCTACCTCCTTTAGAGTGGAATTCTCTAACTCTAGAATACCACACTTCTTTGCAATCAATGCAAAACACATTTTCTCATGCCTCAATCCTTCCAAAATCTTTCTTCCATCTACCAAACTGGTGCAGGAGCACCTGGCAAAGTTCAGGCTTTACTGAAGTTTTTGGTTGAAACCAATTTTGTTGTGTTATGTAAGGTCTTGTGGACCATCTTGTTTGTGGTTGAGGACCTTTGTTTCTTAGGTTAGAAGTGGTGAAGTTGAATAAGTTTTGGAAGCCAATCTTTGGTTGTTTTCTAAACAATAGATCAAGGTTGCTAAACACACTGTGTTTTCCAACACTATTCTTTTGGATGTTCCTAGGCTCGAAAAAGGAAGCCTTACTATTTCCAAGCTTTTTAAAAGGGAGCTCTCAACCTATTTGAGGGGTTGGAAGAATTGGAATGTTTTTTTTTTTCATGAGAATGTCAAGAAAACAGTGATTTTGGTGTGAAAACTCAGTTTTTCTATTCTTGTTTGTGTGATAGCTGCTAAATGAATTAAAAGAGGAATTTTGTAGGTTTGATTAGCATGTAGTGAAGCCTTTGGAAGTTTTGTTTTGGCACATTAGATATTTGTTCCATCGCTTTCATCCATTTTTGTAAATTCTGTGTTTTTCTTTATTTGCTATTTTGACTGGTAAATTGAATAAAATGGGGTTTTAGACTGCACTCCCACCGTCCCAAGAAGTATGGGGACATTGGGAATGTGGCTAAACTCCATCATTGTACATACATTAGCATTAGGAGTCTATAGGAGGCATAGCATCATGATCAAAGTCTTTCCCTAGGCAAGTTTGTTGATACCCGGCTTGGGAAGTCAGTGAAATACACAGTCCTAACGTGGTAGGGGTGATTAATCTTTTATAATGAAAAGTGTGTAGTGATTTCAGGAGCCTTCATAAAGGTTGGCAAGAAGGCAGAGTTCTTATCTGATCATTTGGAGGTTGGGAAAAGCAAACAGACCAAGAAAATGGTCTAGAGAACCCTAGTTTTTGGAGAAATCTGAATTACAGGGTTCTTGGGTAAGCGATGGGGAAATGTTGATGGAAGGTCAACAAAGAATACTTCTGAGATGGTTTTCATGCCATGGGAGACATGTCACGCCCCTGCAACAAGATTAGGAAGCATTGGAGGATAGCTAGTCTTTAAGAGTATTAAGGGCTAGGGAGTGAATGAGAGGAAGAGCACCAAGTTTTGTTCGGTTGAGGCATTGTAAATGGTAGCAGGGTTTGCCAGAAGAACTAGGGGTGCCTAGATAGTATAGGACCTATAGGTTGAGTGGTGGAGAGTGACACCAAAGGGGTTTCATCAAGGTGAGACCCGGAGCATTGAGTCAATGATTGCCTCAATCCAACCCTGTCTCTATCAGATTGGTATCAGATTCTTTTGGACATTCCTACTATTCTTTTGGACATTCCTAGGCTCAAAAAAGGAAGCCTAACTGTTTCCAAGCTTTTTAAAAGGGATCTCTCGACCTGTTTGAGGGGTTGGAAGAATTGGAACATTTGTTTTTTTCATGAGAATGTCAAGAAAACAGTGATTTTGGTGTGAAAACTCGGTTTTTCTGTTCTTGTTTGTGTGATAGCTGCTAAATGAATTAAAAGAGGCATTTTATAGGTTTTATTAGCATGTAGTGAAGCCTCTGGAAGTTTTATTTTGGCACATTAGATAGTTGTTCCATCACTTTCATCCATTTTTGTAAATTATGTGTTTTTCTTTATTTGCTGTTTTGATTGGTAAATTGAATAAAATGGGGTTTTAGACTGCACTCCCACCATACCAAGAAGTATGGGGACATTGGGAATGTGGCTAAACTCCATCATTGTACATACATTAGCAGTAGGAGTCTATAGGAGGCATAGCATCATGATCAAAGTCTTTCCCTAGGCAAGTTTGTTGATACCTGGCTTGGGAAGTCAGTGAAATACACAGTCCTAACGTGGCAAGGGTGATGAATCTTTTATAATGCAAAGTGTGTAGTGATTGTAGGAGCCTTCATAAAGGTTGGAAAGAAAGAAGATTTCTTGTGTGATCATTTGGAGGTTGGGAAAAGCAAACAGACCAAGAAAATGGTCTAGAGAACCCTAGTTTTTGGAGAAATCTGAATTACAGGGTTCTTGGGTAAGCGATGGGGAAATGTTGATGGAAGGTCAACAAAGAATCCTTCTGAGATGGTTTTCATGCCATGGGAGACATTTCACACCCCTACAACAATATTAGGAAGCATTGGAGGATAGCTAGTCTTTAAGAGTATTAAGGGTTAGGGAGTGAATGAGAGGAAGAGCACCAAGTTTTGTTCGGTTGAGGCATTGTAAATGGTAGCAGGGTTGGCTAAAAGAACCAGGGGTGCCTAGATAGTATAGGACCTATAGGTTGAGTGGTGGAGAGTGACACCAAAGTGGTTTCATCAAGGTGAGACCCAGAGCATTGAGTCAGTGATTGCCTCAATCCAACCCTATCTCTATCAAATTGGTATCAATCCTTGTTCCAATAATTCTTGCACTTGCCTAGCTACCTCCAAATTCTGATCTGGTGTGAGTTTGTATTTTTTTTTGTTCAAATCAATCACTACATAGTCTAGCAATGCTACAAACTTCACTTTTATCCTCTTCTCCCAAAGGTTTCAATATAGTTCTCTTGCCATTTGAAGTCACGGAGTAGGTATTCCTTCTTCCATCATGAAATGATTTTCAATCATATTTCCATGGTCTTCTTAATAGTAAATGGCATGCATCCATGGGAATAACATCACACAACACTTTATACGTATATGATCCTATATGAAATTTCACCAAACACTGCTCGCTTACCAAGATCTTATGTTCATCCTGAATCCATGTTATCTTATATAGATTTGGATGTTCCAATCTCTTCAAATTCAACTTGGTTACCATCTCTTCTGAAACTAAATTATCAGTAATACCAATATCAATGATAACTTTGCATACCCTTCCTCAAAATTTACACCTTGTCCTAAATAGATTATTCCTTTGTGGTGGTTCCTCAATCACTTCTTCATGCATCAAAGCTCTCCTCATTACCAATGACTTACCTTTATTCGACTTTCTAACTGAACTAGGGGATCCAACAGATTATTCATCCACATAAGTTTCTCTTCTGGTATTCTCGATTCTCTTTCTAACACTTCCCTGATGACATTCAAATGCTCTATGTCCTTCACCCCCACACTTAAAATAGGTTCCTCTAAATGGTCAATTCTCAGATCTTCCTTCACTACGATAGGTTTTCCCATCGTTATTTTTGTCCTCTCTTTCTCTATGGTATGAATTATTATCGTTCTCTTCACTATGATAGGTTTTCTCATCATTGTTTTGCTCTGCAAATGGTCTTATCTTTGGACTATGAGCTGCTCCTCTGGAATCTTCCTCTTGTACTTCTTTATCTTTGTTCAAAATTCTTATTCAATTTTTCTTCTACCTTCATCATAAATTGATATGCTTCTTCAACTAATGTCATCTTGACCTCCTCTATCATTGTGGTAGAAATTTTTGTCCTATCTTTCTCTATGGTATGAAATATTATCATTCTCTTCACTACGATGGGGTTTCCCATCATTGTTTTTCTCTTCAAATGGTCTTATCTCTCTGGACTGTGATCTACTCCTCTAGAATCTTCCTCTTGTACTTCTTTATCTTTGTTCAAACTTCTTATTCAACTTTTCTTCTACCTTCATCATAAATTGATATGGTTCTTCAACTAATGTCATCTTTACCAAGCTTAATTCTTCTTGAATTTTTGTTCTCAGTCCATTGATGTACCCCACAACCTTCTCTTTGCTTGCTTCATTATGTCCAGCTCTGATGATCATCTTGTAAAGTTCTTCAATATACTCTTTCACAGATTTCTCCTTTTGTCTCAGGTTCTACAATATTTTCAACAATTCAAGATCATAATCAATAAGTATAAATTGATTCTTCAACTTTGTCACCATCCTATCCTACTTTCTGATTTTCTCCTTTCCTCTTCTATTATGATCCAATTAAACCTATTTACACCATATAGTAGCATGTCCTTTCATCTTAGTTTTTGCAAATCTCACTCTTTTTGGATCTTTAATTTCTTCATACTCAAAGTATTCATCCATATCATTGATCCAATTAATAAATTCTTTAGGGTTTAAATTTCATGCATAATTTTGAATTTTAATTATAGCTCTCTTACCAATATTGGTAATTGCTTTCAACATCTTTACCTTATTTGAATCTTCTTCTTCTATATTTTCTTCATTTTGATTCACAACATGATCCAACTCATCATCGCTTTCATCTGCATGTCTAGGGTTTAGACATCTTCTTCTATCTTCCTCTACAGCATCTAATCAAACTTACACTTTTCTCATCATCTCTAACATTTCATATATTCTTCCAGCAAGATTCACCATAGCATGTGCTCTCCTTAGTGGAATCTCTCACCTTGGATCCAATGCAATTGCCTCAATTCAGTGATCTGGCTACAAGGGTTTCAACTGCCTCAAAGTCAGCGCTCAGTTAAAAACACATGCAATCTGCCTCAAGTCTGTGATTTTTTCACCACAAGGAATGCCTTATCAGGACTTGCAAACTCACTCTGATACCGCTCGGTGCAGTCACAGATGGAGAGTCTAGAAAGGACTGTCCAACAATGCAGCTTAGAGTTCAGCACAATTGAAATAACACATGGTAATGCTCAATGAACATAGATTATCATTGATTGAGTAACTTCCAATCTTAAATGCATCATATGCCTCACATGCAAAATGATTAAGGCTCACAGGCCTATTGCAAGGGCATTATAGATATTACAACTGGCACAATGCCTTATTACATTCCACAACCTAGAAGGTTGGATCAAAATTTCTAATTCCTAACTCATGAACTATTGACTAAATTATTTTCAAATCATTACAAATGATCTTAAATATGAATCTCCAACTCCAACTATGATTTGTGTTGGCCTTAAGGGTTCACAAACCCCAATGCAAGATAAAACATGTAGGTTGGCCTTAAACAAGAAATGATAACCCATCGCTAAATGAAATGAATTATGGATCTACAAGAAAGTTCCCCTTAGACCTAAAATGCTTGTATGATGCTCCATTAAGCTCCACACACTCTAGAATGGGTCCACACAACAAACTTTGGACCAGGTTGGCCCCAAATGCTCTAACTGAGAATGATAATGAAATTTTGAGAGCAATAAATTTTTGCCAACAAATACAAACAACCTGAAATATGGATATTATGTAGATAACCTCATGTAGAACTAATATCCTACTCTGGGTGTTGAGAAATAATATACCGATAAAATATGGAAGAAACTATTGAGACAACTAAATACTGAAATGAAAGAAAAGAAATGTTTTTGGTTGATATAGGATTGTTTTACAACCAAGGATGCTCCTGCATCATTTAGGGTTGAGCATATAGTGGTAGAAACTTAATATTGCCAAAAATATTTCTTACTCAAGCCTGATTGGATCCATCCTTATAGATATAAGTAGATTTATTATAGGTAAGTATTGAGATTCTTAGATAATCCTTATTCCCTTTAGGCTTCTTCTTCCTCTTTATGGGAAGCTATAAATCCTAAATTGAGAGGTAAAATAGCCTATTCAAATACATTAATGTTTCTCTAGCAAGAAAATTTAAGTATTTTCTAAAATCCTTGTTTGCACATATGTCTATTACTCTTCTTACTAGATTTCTTCTAAAGCGTCATATTTGAAGCTTGAAAAAATCCTTAAATATTTTTTGTGGGCTTCCTTTGATCAAGTCAAATGATTTTATAAAGTAGCCTAGAAATTTTGGTGTCTGCCTCATGATTCCAATGGACTTCTCTTTATTTCAATCCAATGACAAGGTATAGCTCTATGTGTAAATGAGTTATTCAATTCCTAAAAGGGCATGAAGCTTGGAATCTCTTCAATAAGAATCATGTTTATACAAAGATACCTAATGAACCTTAAATGTGGAATGGACTTGGTTCCCATAATCTTTGTATAAAGAAGGATCATATATATAATATATATAGATAGATAAGAACATTTGTAATCAAAAGCATATGGAAATCTTGATCAATCATTAACCCATGTCTTCTATAGTATGGTACATATTTTTTCACATGTTTTTTAATTAATTAGCATTATATTTGGTGGCATCTCATTATTTCTTATCAAGATCAACTCCTTACTAAAATGCCTAAATATTTTTCATAGTTGTATACCAATACTTTGCCTAAAATTTTATACTAATATTATTTTAACTTACCCGAAAGAAAATTTGATGAGATTTATAACAAGGATTTTGATTCATTATATACTATTCTTGAGTCTATTCATCCCCATATGATTCAAAAAATTAGGGTCATAAATTTCAAATCTTGATTGAAATATTGGAAATGGTATCCAAATATGAGATTTCACAACTACAAACCATGCAAGGGATTTACTTGGCTTTCTCCTTGTAGTGACAAAAAAATTAGCTCTTTTTCACACTTAATTTGGGAATAATTGACACAAAATTAACTTGATAATTCCTTGGTTTAGCGTTGTAATGTGTTGTACACATTCACATTAATCTAGGGGCCCTTTTTAATAAAATGTACATAAATTGTACCTTATTTAAGGTTTTTTAAAGTGTTGTAGTACACTTTCACACTTATCTAGGTTTCATTAATTAATTAAGCCTAATAGGCCCCTTTAATTCAAATTTAATCCCTCTTAATTGCGTTTTCTAAGAGATCTATCCCAACACCCATAAATCAAATTGCATAACATTAAATTTGGAAAAATCAAGGTCCTAGAAAATGGTGCTAGGACCCATTCGCCTTTAGTGGTGAATGGGTCCTCTTCACATAGAACACCCTTTCTTTGCATATTTGAGGTGGGTTTTTTATGTTCTTTCCATCCCCGAAGTAAGGTCTTAGAAACTTGTGCTAGAACCCATTCCCCTTTAGTGGAAAATGGGTCCTCCTCACATAGGACACCCCTTTTTTAATTTTATTATAGAAAGATTATAATGATTTTCAATCCTAGATCTAATGTTGGCTTGAATTATTTGAATTTTGAGGTTAATCTCTAGATTCAGTATAATTATGGGGTTAATTCACATAGTTTCACCCTAATCTTTCAAGCATTCATGTATTATAGCAAGTTTGAGTCCAAAAGCATTTTAGAGCATTCAAGAATACATTCAAGGGAAAATTATCAAGGTTTTATTACAGCAATTCAAGATTATTTCATCATGTCAAAGGCATAATGCATTCAAGCATGTTGTTGAGCTAAGATTTTTTATGTAGCATTTAAGATCTATTTGCAAGCATTGTTTCACATCTAATTCAAGATCAAGATCTACATTCTCCATGGCCACTTCATGTTAGTTTTCAGATTTACATTCCAAGACATCATCTAAGGCATCATCATTTCAAGTTTCATGTTTCATGTCCTTATTTCATTGTTTCATCATTTGTTTTAATTACCTAAAAAGGGTTTGACTGAGGCAAACGCTAATCCTATAACAATCAACGAGTTTTTCTCCTCTTGAATGTGTGATTGCGGGTTTTTAGGTTGGAAATCAAGATTTGGAGAAAAGTTGTCAAAGTTGCAAAAGTTGCAAAAGTTGTCATCTACATTCCAAGATCACAAAAAGAGCCCTACAAAAAAAAAAATTTATAGTTTTGAGAGTTGAAAACATGGGAATTGAGAGTGCATACATTGAAGTACAAGACCCAAAAATTAGTTTTCTGAAACCCTAAAAGGACTCATTCACCACTAAAGGTGAATGATTCCTTAGTAAGGCCTGAAGCAGTGAAAACCTGGAATCTAAGAGTGTGGCCTAAGAGGAATAAAACCCAGAAGTCAGTTTCTAGAACCCTAACAGGGACCTATTAAAGGTGAATGAGTCCTTTGTGACCTCAAAACAACAAGTTTTCAACAAGGTACACATTATTTCAAGCTCTCAAAACTTCATTTTTATTACTATAGCAATTAGGAGTCATTTTTTATTGTTATTTATGCATTTTGGTCTTCATAATTGAATGAAACACACCCCTAATTAAAATTATGTTCATCATTGATACCCTATTGATGGTGAACCTCTTTTTCTATGTTTCATTTTGGTGAACCCAATTTATTGAACATTGCAATTTTCTGATTTTGGAAGTCTTTCATTGCATCCTAGGTTAGATATTGCATTCATTTGCATTGAATTAGATCTCATTTAGGGTTTCATACTTTGCATTCAAACTTTCATCTCATCTAGGGTTTAGAATTGTATTGTTTTGCATTCTCTAAATCTGAAAAAATACAAAAACAAATAAGTCATTTTACATATCATTTAGATCACATAAATTTGCATTTGAAAATAAAAACAAAATTGTATTTCATATATGTCATCATTTACTCTTCATTTCACTTGCATTAGTCATCAAATTTTGGAAAATTTTATCATAGGAGTTACAGTTTGAAACTGGGCACAAAAAGCACATAAAACAACTCAAAAATTGTAGTTTTCACCATTTTAAAACCTTCATCTAGGACCCATTCACTTTTATTAGGTAAATAAGTCCTTGATCAGGCTTGACCTGAACTTTCTAGCATTTGAAAATCATTAAAAATCACTCAAAAAATAGCATAAACATTCCAAAAATACTTAACCAGGACCCATTCGGCCTTACTGACGAATGAGTCCCTGTTAGATCCTGATTTACATTTTCTAGAAAGTGAAATCTCAATTTTAGGCTTTTTTTGTTGTTGTTACTTTCCCGTTTCAATTTTTTGATTTTTTGTTTCATCAAATTTAGTACATCTAGCTTAATTTGCTTCATTTTAGTGCATTGTCAAAATTCAAAATGGCATTTCCAACAAGTCATTTTTAGTCTATTGCATAGTGTAATCAGAAAATTACCTTGTTTTAAGTCTGAAAATATGAAAATGTTTACATTTATGAAATTTTGCATAATATGGATAAAATTACTTTTCACTTTTGCATTCACAATATTTACATTCATAAAGATTTGCATAATTTTGATAAAAGTGTTTTTTATTTTTTGATACACTTTGTTTGCATTTTTGAAGTCTTGCATACATTGTATAAAAGTACTTTTCATCTTTGGATATACATTTTATATATTATTGAACCATTGCATAAGATGGCTAGAAGTACTTTTTATTTTTTGTCAAACAATGTTAGTATCCTACCTTTCTAAACATGCTAAAAAAAAGTCCATCCCTCACCCTCATGAGAATGCTTTAGTGAAAGAGAATGCAATGATGGATAATAATGACAATCAAATTTGGTCTTCCCCTAATATCTCTCCTATTTGTGATGAAGATATTTTGGTGTTAGAAGATCAAACCAATGAGAGTTATGAGAGTCCTA